>OZ023215.1:33194048-33216548 GCA_963995525.1 Escarpia spicata
CAATTTCTACAACAGACTGCACAATGTACTTGAAGAAAAAGGGCCGAAGGACGTTATCGTTCTGATGGGCAACTTCAATGCAAAGGTAAGAAATAACAACACAGGTTATGAGCACATCATGGGTACGCATGGATTAGGACAGATGATTGAGAATGGAGAACGGTTCGCGGACCTATGTGCCATGAACAGCCTGGTCATAGGAGGAAGTGCCTTCCCACATAAAGACATCCAGAAGGCAACCTGGAGATCACCTAACCATATTACTGACAATCAAATAGATCATGTATGCGTTTGACAGAAGTTCAGACGGTCGCTGCAGGATGTAAAAGTGAAAAGAGGGGCTGATGCTGTTTCTAATCCTGGTGGTGGCAACACTCAAGCTGCATCTTAAGAGGCACACAGCACAAGGCAGCAGCACAAGAACATGTTACAACATAGATCTACTGAAGGACAAGGGAAGAAAGAAAGAAAAGAAAGAAAGAAAACAAAAGACTGGATGACAGCTGACACATTACTCAAGCTACAAGTGCGAAAACAACCGATACTGAACAGCAAAAAAACTGGAGCAACGAAAGTAGAAGCCCAACCACAGTACACACAAGCTCAGAAGGAGGTAAAGAAGAGCATCAGAAGAGGCAAGAGAAGCTTGTTGAACAACCTTGCAAAACAGGCAGAAGAGGCAGCAGGGAAAAAAACTTGAAAGATCTATAAAACATAACAAAGAAGCTGGCAGGCAAGTATCAACCAAGGGACAAACCAATTAAAGACGAGCAAGGAAAAGCCCTCACCACGGTAGAAGTTCAACTAAAAAGATGGGTTGTGCACTTCACATAACTATTATGCTAACACAGACAGTTCTAATCATAAATTGTGATAAACCAAGCAGAACAGAAATCAAGAACGCTATCAAGAAACTGAAGAACTGAAAGCAGCAGGACCAAATAAAATACCAGCAGAGGCGATAAAGACATATATTAACACATCCACGGAAATACTGCACAGCCTCTTCGAGAAAGTGTGGGAAGACGAAAGAGTTCCAGAGGAATGGAGAAAGGGACTCATAATCAAGCTCCCGAAGAAAGGATATCTCAGAGAATGGAAGAACTATAGAGGAATTATGTTACTATCAGTCCCGTGAAAAGTGCTGAACAGAGTGATAGTTGAGAGGATGAAAGCTGCGAGAACACCAAGCAGGTTTCCGACAGCATAGATCTTGAACATATCATATATCTACTATGCGCATCGTATTAGAAGAATCGTTGGAATGGGACTCACCACTGTATATCAATTTCACTGATTATGAAAAGCATCTGACAGTGTGGACAAACAGACACTCTGGAATCTGATAAGAAATATTGGCATTCTATAAAAGGTGATCTCCGTGATCCACAGCTCCTACCAAGGAATGTCTTGTCTGGAAGTCCACAAAAATAAAAAAACACAACAAAAATCAGGATTTGTAACTCCAATATAAAATCAGTATTGTTGTTGACTCGGAAACATGGAGAATGAAATAAACAACACTAGGCAAAATCCCGACTTTCTTAACCGTTGTCTGCAAGAATTGGGGTACGGTACGGTCACACACAACGTCACTAAGTATTATATGTAACTCATATAAACAATAATTCCCGCATTCCAAAGAACTAGTAGCATCCACTTGTTCTTGTGATATCTAGTATGTTGACATCATTTGTGGCAATTGGTTTCTTCAATCAAAATGTTGATATTTTAATAAGACGAGTTGACCTGCGATTTAAGGTTGGTTCACTTCAAATGGTGCAAATTATAACAAAACTCCTAAGTAGATTTTTTAGGACTGTTTATTTGGATTCTACGACAATTCCTACTATGGAAACATCCCTGAGACACAAAGGGATGAAACACATAACCACATTCCTCCAGACTGTGTGAATAATAATTTACAAATAGTGCGTTTTTGCGAATATGTCCCTCCTGTTAAAACACAATTGTTCGATTTCGGGATGACAGACCAAGTATGGTACCAAATGTTAGTTAAATAAGTGAAGCGTATGTTCACACAACTTATATACCAGTAAACACTCATTTCATTTTTATCGCCACCGGTATGCAAAGCAATGAGTTTTCATTTCGAAAATCATACCGTGCGCAACTTGGGTATCATAAAATATGAATGAAAAGGTAAAATCGAATCCATCATTATACAGAATCAGTTGTTATTTTTATCCAAGAATCCGCCTCCATAACACCGAGGACAGTACTTCCGTTACAGACAGTGAAACTGTCCCGGTGTCTAGTGTTGGTGTTGGCAGTTTTCAATGTACAAGATCACTGTTAAGGATCAATTTTAAAGATCAAACATATATATAAGTATAAAGGATTTTAAACAGCACAAATCAGGCTAATGACCTCACAAGGAGGTTAGTGAAACGGAAATACATTCATGTTATACAATGAATAAGTTCCGATGTCGACACCTACCATTACCAATATCGTTAGCTGCTGTCCAGAACAACCCGTCATTGTAGCCTTTGGCGGCTAACATGGAACATATGAAGTCGCTTTCTTCGACGCCGTCTATGTGCACAAGTTTGCTGTCGTAGACGACGCAGGTGTCTCGAGCTTCCAGCCAGGAGCTCGATGTGTTAACGATCAGGTAGCAGATGCCTCCGTTCTCTTCCCAGCCCGTCTCACAACAATCGCCTGCAAACAATCAGTTGAGAGGTCAATAGTCCGAGGACGCGAGTAAACATAGGAATAGGCGAGTGGGCATAGGAACCTAGGATGAGATGCACTTACGCTGCCTCCAAATTGGTGTATTAATATGTGGATAATTCGAAGTCTTGTATAACGCCGGAGTCCACTTAAAGAACGTGTTCTGCTCTTTGTCCGTCGTCATTACAAGTTTCTGTCAGCAGCTAACACATGTATATATTGATGTGTGTGTGTGGGTGTGTGGGTGTGGGTGTGTGTGTGTGTGTGTGTGTGTGTGTGTGTGTGTGTGTGTGTGTGTGTGTGTGTGTGTGTGTGTGTGTGTGTGTGTGGCTGTGTGTGTGTGTGTGTGAGTGTGTGTGTGTGTGTGTGTGTGTTTGTGTGTGTGTGTGTGTGTGTGTGTGTGTGTGTGTGGGTGTGTGTGTGTGTGTGTGTGTGTGTGTGTGTGTGTGTGTGTGTGTGTGTGTGTGTGTGTGAGTGTGTGTGTGTGTGTGTGTGTTTGTGTGTGTTTATGTGTGTGTGTGTGTATGTGTGTGTGTGTGTGCTTGCGTGTGTGCATGTGTGTGTGTGCCTGTGCATTTGAATGTGCGTGTGTATGTGTGCGTGTGCATATGTCCGTGTTTGCGTTTCCCATACAATAAATATGGGAGTTTTTTAGATTAAGATAATTGGCTCTGTAAGTTATCGACCTGCTTGCACATAATGTTATTTGTAGACACAATAGACATAGATGACGTCTATGCCTACATATAGGCCTATATATATATATATATATATATATATATAATATATATATATTCTACGCAATATCGGTAAAGGTAAATCCCAATAAACAGCGTCGTGAATTGAAGAGATCAATAATGGCTTCTCCCTATGATATTTTTTTAGCGATCAACAGTAAACAATTTTATAGCAATAAACAAATAATAAAATTAATGTATAATAAGTAAGTACGCGCTTTGAAATTATATTAAGCGACTTGATCAAACAATGTAATATTTATTCGTGTAGTTTTTTAATGCACCTGTAAGTTGTAGTCATTTTTTAACTCTATATTTAATTTTGTACAATCGAAGAGTAGCCAAAACATATTATGCCTTACCTCCTTCCAAGATGAAGACAACTAACACAATTCGAAGTATGACGTGTTCCATATTGTTACCACATTTAAACGCGCTCTGCTAACTCCGTACGGTCGTGCTTCAAACTGACAAATGGATATTAACAGGTTTCGCGTCTTCAGTAAACAATATATGGCTTGACCAGTCCACTTGTCCACACACGACTCGGTAACTCGCCAGTGGCTTCAGTGATCCGGATGTACGCTCAATATCCCTACTCTCGTCTGGTTACCTCGTGAATTTTCCATCGCATTAACGAGTAACTAGCGCTGATCGCAAATTAAATATTATTTATATGCCGATTGGTCAGGAAAACCATTAATTCGCAGCAAAGTGCTTTTGACCAGGGATGTAGCGAAAGTTGTTCTATTTGCATCGATTATTTCAAATTCGAATTATGTATATATTATGGTGTTCTACTATCATTGACCCGGCATATAACGCGTTGTAGATACTCGTTGTTAGTTCAAATTGACGTAGGTAGACGAGAATGTGAAGTTCACATCCATCATGTCTTGATAATTTAGATTTGTCGAAAAATATCCGTATTGCTGGGCTTTTGGCATGAGGGTATGTAATCATTATTATGTCTATTCCATTTTGCCAAATCTAGGACAGGACGCACGGACCGTTTACCCAAATGTTTTTGCCTTAAAACGTTTTACCCTCCGAGCTATTCATTCACCCATAAAAAGGTGAGAGTCTTGACAATGTTTCGCTCATCTCGCGTCAATTTATAATATCCACTACAAAATGATAGCGCGTTCGCAACTTATACGTGTATTGTTTATAAAAAACCATCACCAAACTATCACCATATTTAGTTCCTGCCCAGCAATCAATTCCAGTGATTTTCACAATGATATTCTTCACGTGAATGCGCAACTCTATTATGCATTTCGTTTTGTGTTGACCTTTTTGACTTTTCGTGGTCCCTTTAAAACAAGATTGATGATGCCTGCTCAGAGGTGAGCAAACACACCAAGGCTGAATCTGTGAAACGTGCCAATACCCATCTACTCCAAGCCTTGGCCGACGATGATGACGTGAAGAAGTTCTAGGAGTGGGTGGCACAGATGTCCGAGTATGCCATATTTAGATCCCTGCTGATGTACCTGCATCGAGCGGAGACGACACTGTTCTTTATAGCAGTATCCCGTAACTCAGACCTAAACCTCCATCTTGAAGTAGGAGAAGAATTGAGCAAGCTGTTCTTTGCAATGGACCGAATGAAGTACACGAGACTCTGGTCACGTTACATAGTTGACACGCACGCACTCAAGGCTGACCACCCAGAGACGTGGAAGGAACTTGAATTAGGCAACATATCAATCGCCAAGACTGCATCCCATTTGTCTCCATTGGGGCAGACCATGCCTGTGAACATCTGAACAAGCTCATGAAGGTTCATTCTGGTCTCATCGGAATCACCAACAATGCCAATGCAAGACAACGCTTCATCCTAGCTTCTCCTGAACTGTCGTGCATGGCAAGCGAGTTCAAGGGTCAGGTCAATGTCAAAGACAGCAAGGCTTGTGAGCATCATGATCTATTCACGAATGTGGTCAAGCGGGAGCATGCTGCCATCAGCAAAATCAAGGCTGCCATATTGAGTCATGGCATTCGCTGTTGAAGGTCGCACGCTATTCAATTCATGCATACATTCCATGCGAATACGTTCCACAGACCATGAACATGGACGAGAGTGGTCAGAAGCTATATGAAGACTATGTGGCAGACAGGATAAATGGGAATGTCAGCATGTGGGTATCTCTCAAGAAATAAAACAAAAAGATACACATGTCTGACAGCAAGAAGCTTGCAGTCAAGATCCGTGACAAGACAGTAGATATGCGGAAAACCAAGGACCTGTATGGCAGACTTACCCGGCCAAGCAGAGATATTGACCAGAAGCACTGCATCAGCAACTCACCTGTCGCCAAGGGCACTCTTTGCTCATCCATGTCCTTGAGCAGTTGGCAACAACAGAAACTCACACCATAACTGTCAGAGAGCTACAAACGAGACGCATGTTAATGTACCAGATGATGGAGCCTTGGGCTTGGCATCTGCTGAAGTCGATGGTCCCGATCTAAGTAGGATGATTGCGGTAGTAGATGGTATGGTGCTTGTCCAAAAACTGACGAAGAAGAAAGCAACCATGCCGACAGTGAAGGATCTCAGTGATAGTTGCATTGACAAAGTGATGGAACTCACAAGAGGCTATGATGAAATAATTCTAGTCTTTGACACTTACAAGGTGGATTCACCGAAGAGCACAACCAGGGAGAAGAGACATGGAGGGAATGACCCATTCCAATATCAAGTCCGATACGATACCAGCATAAAACACATCACCATGAGCCGTTTCCTATCCCATGACCAGACGAAAGGTGATCTCACAGAGTACCCGGCTAAGAAAACTCTACAGTACAACCGATATTCCCCCAAGCTGGTTATCACTTCAGCATCTGGGCGAATAAGGAGCAACAGAGACACTCACTTTGAAGACAACAACTATGAGGAAGCAGACACCTTAATGATCTGTCAGGCTGTCTTGGCAGCACAAAGGAGCCCAAGGGAAGATGTTGAGCTGGTGTTCTTCTCGCCAGACACTGATGTCTTTGTGCTGATCAAAGTTAATTATGATCTACTGCCGAGGACGACGTCGATAGCATTGGTGGCGCTGCTATTAAGCCATTCTGGACAGCTCCCGGTGCAGAAAGGGCCAAGGCATTGCATGCATTCCATGCCTTCTCTGGGGCCGACAATACAGGGAAGTTTGCAAGAATAGGCAAGGCTACATGGTTCAGAAGAAAGAAGATCGTCAGTCTACCTTGGCTAAATACGGCTAAATTCGTAGGAGCTGCATATTGTCCCAAGAGTATCCAGATCAATTGCATTCCAGAACTGCGATGGCATCTCTTCTGTAAACACATGGCGAGAGTTATAAGCTACCACCCACAATTGGGGCTCAACCAGCACATATTCAAAGTACACTTGCAGGCTAGAGTGTGGGGCCAGGCCAGCACTGCTCAGCAGGTGTTTTGGACCCACTGCAAAATGGCTGCCATAAGACTGCTGATGGACAGCTGACGCCAACCACAACTGACACTCTTCCAGCACCCAAGGCCATCATTGGGATGGTACGACGCCAATACAAAGGAGACGGTTCATCACAGAGGTGTTCCTGCAAATGCAAGGACTTGCAATGCACAGACCTCTGCTTGTGTAGCACACAGGGTGAGAATGACGATGATTCACACTTTGAAAATCATGTATCCGACGACGATAGTGATGACTAATATGCAGTATACCGTATTATAACAAACCAGACAGACACACACACACACACACACACACACACACACACACACACACACACACACACACATATATATATATATATATATATATATATATATATATATATATATGAAATACATACAACTGTGTAGTTATGCTGGTATGACAGTTATAAGATGTTAATCAATGAAAATACATGTACATACTTGTTTCCAATATACACATGTGTTTACACGCTGTGCTACATGTATATTATTCAGTCATAACATGTATAACTGTCATAAACTAGTAATGTCATTAAGCACAGGTGACTGTAATTGATCCTATTGGATTCCTTGCCCCTCAATGTGTAGGTTTAGCTACCAAAAGGCTGGGTGTTTTAGCAGCTGATATATTGAGAAATACAGTTTTTCAGTGTCCACCATTTTAAAAATCCAAGATGGCCGCCAAATATACCTTCAAAAATGGAAACATTGGTTTTCAGATTCACTATGTGATAACCTTTCCAAAAAATTATAGGTTTGCAAATCTCCAAAAACAATTAACGAAAATACATAATAAACCTGACTATAGTGACCAAAATAAATATGTTTACCATTTAACAAATGTAAGCACTTTTGATAATAACGACTGCGGTTATTATATTGAAACTATTCATATTATGTTATACTCGTTACCCGGGGGAAAATGGCAGTCATGTACCAGACACCAAAAACCCATCCCAAATGTTTCCAGCCTACTCGCATTAATAAATGGTAACTGGTTACTGGTCTAGTTGCTAGGACAACCTTTTGCCAGAAATCTCAATCGCTCACCCATCTAACTGACGTAACCAGCAACAGCGGATGCTGGGTTGAAATGTCAGCCCGACACATGTAAAACTAACGGATATGTGGGTGCACAAACAAATAAAGAACGAACTCTTTTATAATATAGATATGTCTTATTCCCAGTTATCCAATGTAACTTTTGACATTCAGTTTTTATAATAAACTAACATGACGGGCAATAATGTCGACGCTAAATAACAAAATGAAACGTATCTCCATATGTAGAAAATATATGCGAATGCGAAAGAGGGCGCTACCTGTAAGGTTGCGGACGTGATCAACGATAGGGTGACCTGGTGCATGATAACGATTTTCAAACGTGGATAAGTTAAAAACTATTAAAAAATGATGCATACATCCAGCGACAAATTTGTAGATGGCATAACTATCTTAACGATGATATAGAATAACATTAAATTCCGCGGCTAGAACTCCATGAACAGCCTATTGAAATATTGAACCCCCAAGTTGTCCACCCTCCCCCCGGACGAATTTCGAAAATATATAAATCTACTGTAGGCCCCGTGTTAGTGGAGTGCACGAGAGTCTCGCGAGAGGAGACGTGAGTTTGGTTGTTGATGTAGAGAAACAATAAAGGCGGTTGGTTGCACTGATTTCCTAGCGAGGTATGGCTTTGGAGTATACATATGCGTACTGACTCTAAAGTGGTGACCCCGACGTGATTCTGTGAGTAGTATTCGCCATTATCTTGAGTTAGGAAACGAAGTCGTGCTACGTCGTTTGTTCGCACATTTGGGCGCACTTGTGTTTGACCTACATCGACTACCGCGCAGGCTGTAGCCGGCCGTCATTGTTCGCTACAATGGAGCCTCCCACACCACAGCAAGTAACGCAAGCGAAGGCCGAGCTGTTGGCGGCACAGGCAGCAATAGCCACCAGCAGCCAGGTGCTCGCTGCTGCAGGGCTACCGATTGACACGCCACCGCAACCCGTGGACATGACGATAAGTGCAGTCGCCGTAAAGCTACCAGCGCTATGGCCGGACAACCCACTAAAGTGGTTTTTACATTGCGAGGGCAAATTTCGTTTGCACAGGATTTCCTCACAGCAGACAATGTTCGATTATTGCATACAGGCCATGACGGCAGAGCAGTCGGACGTGGTGATGGACCTAATGGAGAGGGGTCCCTCGCCCACGTGCTATGACGACCTGAAGACCGCCTACATCGAGCGGCGTACACCGAGCACGGCAGAGCGCGTACAGAGACTACGGAAGTTGGGGCAGCTGACGTCAGACCAGCGGCCATCTGACCTACTGCGGCTCATGGAGCGAATATTCGGACGGGCTATTGATGGTGATGAGATCGCCAAGGAGGAATTTTTGCGTCGGTTGCCGGCGCAGACGCAACTGATCGTCAAAGCTCAAACGGACGTCTTCACAGTTAGTCAGCTAGCTCAAATGGCAGACCGACTAGCTAGCTTGCCGATTATTTTGCAGGAATTCGCGATTTCGCAAGTGGAGTCGTCACGTGACGAGGACACCGTTACGCTGGCGTCAATTCATCAGCAACTTTCGAAGCTCACGTCCAGTAACGACCGGATTTCCGGAGAGGTAGCTGAATTAAAAAGATCGTCGGCGTTTGCCCAATCCGGCAATCGACGTTCTCGCGCCGGTTCTCGAGATGCCCCACGCCGTGTGAGGATGTACAGGGGGATCAACGCCGATGGTCTCTGTTGGTATCATAAAGTGTGGGGTTCGTCTGCAAACAAATGCGCTGATGGTTGTCGTCGCGCGGGAAACGGCCGCGCGGGTCGATAGAGGCGATTACTGACCTGCCGACAAGCTCATGTCGCCTACTAACTATTCAGGACCCTGTGTCTAAGTAGAGCTATCTCATAGACACGGGTGCAGAGGTCAGCGTTCTGCCGCCACGTTCAGAGGACCGTGGTCACCCTCCGAGCAATAATATGCAGTTGCAGGCAACGAACGGTACCGCAATTCGAACGTTTGGGCGACGTTCTGTGATAGTTGAGCTTGGTTTGGCAAAGCCGTTTGAGTGGAGCCGAAGTCTCAAAACCGATCCTCGGCGCAGATTTTCTACGGTTTACTGGTCGACCTGAGGCGTAAACGATTAATGGACGCTGAGACATTTTTGACAGTCCCAGTCTACCGTGTCTAAACTATGTGTGTTGGTTAAGACAGACAGCTATTCTGAGATTTTAAATGAGTTTCCGGAAGTGACGACACCGTGTATAAAAGAATGTCGGCTGCAGGGCAAGGTGGAACATCACATCGACACGCGTTGTCGTCGGCCAGTGTTTGCGCGTGCTCGTCGGCTGTCGACGGACAAGCTAGCAGTGGCTAAGGAAGAGTTCCAGAAGTTGCTGGAGATGGACATAATCCAGCCTTCTAATTCACCATGGTCGTCACCGCTCCACATGGTGGCGAAACCGTCTGGCGGCTGGCGAGCTTGCGGAGATTACAGAGCGCTAAATGCAGTCTCAGAGGATGACCGATATCCGATGCCGCATTTGCAGGACTTCACTATTCAGCTTGAAGGAAAAAGCATATTCTCCAAGATTGACTTAGTAAGGGCTTATAATCAAGTGCCTATGAATGCAGCAGACATTGCTAAGACAGCCATCGTGACACCATTCGGGCTCTTTGAGTATAAACGTATGCCTTTTGGACTAAAAAATGCTGCCCAGACTTGTCAACGTTTTATGGACAATGTGTTCAGAGATTGTTCGTTCGCATATGTTTACTTGGATGACATTTTGGTAGCGAGTTCTTCAGTCGATGACCATCGACAGCATCTCCGTCAACTATTCCGTCGATTAGCTGATTACGGGCTGGTGGTGAATACTCAGAAATGTGTATTGGGTCAATCTAGTTTGGAGTTTCTGGGGCATTGCGTCACATCTTCTGGGGTTCAGCCACTGCAGAGCCGGGCACAGTCCATCACGGATTTTCCACGGCCACGTTCTACTAAAGCACTGCAGGAATTCTTAGGAATGTTGAATTTCTACAGGCGCTTCGTGCCACACGCTGCCACCATGTTGTTACCTCTGTATGAGCTAGTCAACATGAAAGACGATGAGTTTGAGGCAGCGTGGACAACTCGACATGATGAACATTTCCAGCGCAGCAAAGAGGCGTTGGCTGCAGCGACATACCTGGCTCATCCTTCAGCCACAGCAGAAACGAGTATCAACACAGATGCGTCAGATACGGCAGTAGGAGCAGTTCTACAACAGCGGCTAGATGGAGTTTGGACGCCCATATCGTTTTTCTCGCGCAAGCTACACGCAGCCGAGACTAAATACTCCACCTTCGACAAGGAGCTACTTGCTATGTATTTGGCGGTGAAAAAGTTCCGTTACTTCATCGAGGGACGACAGTTCACGTTGTTCCACGACCATAAGCCGCTGACGTTCGTTTTCAACAACATATCGGACAAGTGGTCGCCTCGTCAGCAACGACATCTCTGTTTCGTATCCGAGTTCACCACCGACATATGTTACGTTCCAGGAACCGACAATGTAGTGGCAGATGCACTGTAGAGGAGTCACGAGCTATCGCGAACATGGAGAGCGTTGTTGCTGGAGTGATAGACTACGTTGATATGGCTAGACAGCAAGCCATCGACACTGGAGTACAACGACTCGTCGCTGACTCCGACTCGGCATTGCAGATAGTTCGCTGTCAGTTACCGGATACTCACGAACAGTTGATCGTTGACATGTCTACAGGAAAGCCTCGCCCGTTGCTGCCGGCTGCATGGACACGTAAAATCTTCGACATCAACCACGATTTGGCTCATGCGGGCGCCAGAGCTATGCGACGTATGATTTGTGACCGTTTCGTCTGGCATGGAATGGCCCGAGACATAAGACATTGGGCTCGTACATGTGTGGCCTGCCAGCGTGCTAAAGTGTCGCGACAAATAGTGGCGCCGTTGAGGCCACTCCCGATGCCAGCGAAACGATTCGAGAGTCTACACGTCCATTGCCGGCATCGCAGGGTTTCACTTATCTGTTGACGATAGTGGATCGTTTCACCCGGTGGCCGGAAGCCATTCCCCTGAGTGACATATCTGCAGTGACTTGTGCTCGCGAATTTTTATACCACTGGGTGTCTCGTCATGGTGTGCCATCTACTCTGACGAGTGATCGTGGTAGGCAGTTCGTCTCAGAGTTTTGGAAGAAAACTGCATCGCTGCTCGGAGCGTCCACGAACACGACGACAGCGTACCATCCGCAAGCGAACGGGATAGTCGAACGTATGCACCGTACGATGAAATCGGCTCTAAAGGCGAAACTTGGAGCCGATCCTAACTGGATTGATGCGTTGCCTCTGGTGATGCTTGGTATGCGTGCTGCGGTCAAGAACGATCTTCACTGTTCTATCGCCGAGATGGTGTTTGGAGAACCTCTACGCCTGCCCGGCGAGTTCTTTGTGTCATCAGACAGTGATTGGGCTGCAGATCCGGGGTTTGTGGCCGACTTGCGGCAGAAGATTCGTCTACTGCGGCCGGTACCTCCGATTTGGCACGGAGGTGAGTCACGACGGAGCTATGTGTCACAAGAGATGTCGTCGGCAACACACGCCTTTGTGCGTGTAGGAGCGCATAGAACACCGTTACAATCACCGTATCAAGGGCCGTTCAAGGTGCTTGAGAGACACGAGAAGTATTTCAAGTTGGATCTAGGAAGCCGACATGACACGGTTTCTCTCGACAGAATAAAGCCAGCGTTCATGGATGATGCAACGGACGCGATCGAACCGGTACGTCAGGCGCGTGCCAGAGAAGAGAGGTCCCCGGCGAGGCCACCTCTCACTGGAGACGACAACACGGGGGTGGTCCCATTAGCCTGCCTGCCTGCCTGCCTGCCTGCCTGCCTGCCTGCCTGCCTGCCTGCCTGCCTGCCTGCCTGCCTGCCTGCCTGCCTGCCTGCCTGCCTGCCTGTCTGTCTGTCTGTCTGTCTGTCTGTTTGGAAGATGGTACTGCACTGGGCGGGGACGGAGGGGGAAGTGACAGCTGCCCAGGCATTTCGTTGGGGGCCGACATATGGCTTTGCACACTCTCCCAGTAAATCCAAATTCAGTATACACACGCATACATATACACATATGAACGGAGGTGTTTCCGTGAGATTAGCACTCAGCAACTTTGATTACATAACAGTTAAACTCAGATCATTTTAATTGTAACAACATATATTCCTACTCCTGTCGGGCAAGTTAATATTAATTCCACTCGTGCAAAAACACAGTTGTGACATCTGGCGAATGTTACGTTAACTACAATAACTGCGTAGGGCTGAGACAGTTCTTACCGTACTGTTGCTGTCAAGGCAGACAACCGGAGAAGGCAGATAGAAAATTATAATAATATTCTATGATAATAACAAAATGAAAGCTGTTGAAAGTTGAGCCAATAACAAACGAAACAATATTGAGAGAAGATTCAATGTCGGATCATTTTACTGATGTTGAAATAAGCTGAATAATGCACAGACTCCGCAGAGACCGTTCTGCGTAGCCACGGGCCACTCAAGCATTTGACTTATCCATCACGTGACCTGTTGCCTAGCGAAAGTTTCGACAAGCCATCAAAAATGGATGCCGAACACGCGGAGTGGACAGAAATTCCGTCGTATATTTTGTTGAATTTCTGGCCACAAAACTGTTTCTTTATGGCGAAAACACGGGGGAAAGTTTTTTGAAGTGACAACTGCATGCGGGAATGTTTGATCTAGGAGATTCCATGCCTAACAAAAACAACACTAGCAAAAATGTCCGTCACCTGACGGTATGCCTTGGTAGATAACAGTCGAGATAGCAATATTAACCAAATGTTAGAAAACCACACAGCATCATTACATAAACACCATTACGCTTCGCAGATACTCGCTGTTTGTTCAAAATGATGAAGGTCGGAAATAATGTGAAGTTCACGTCTATGGAGAAGCCATGGTCATGATGGTATAGAATTGTTAAATAATTGTCGTATTGCTATGCTATTGGCATGAGGGTAGACATAAGCATTATTGTGTCTGCGTCTACTACATGATCCCACGTCTATGGCGCAGGAGCCGTTTTCCCGAAGTTTGCGCCGCGCGCGCATGGTTCCCGCAATTGTTATGTTTCGTTTTACGTATTAAGCGCTTATTACGTTTTACGTATTACGTGCACATTAGGTTTAAAGTTCAGAACCATTAAGAATCGAAATGATTTACACCATTAAGGTATCTTGACATATATGATGTATTTTGAATAGATATAGGGGCACGTTGTATTCTAAGGTGAGATTGTTGGAGACATAGAGTTTATTTTTGGAATCGTATAAATCATACATACAAACATAATCAAACAAGAATAACAATAGGTGATATACTATACGATTCCAAGTTGTAGATTGTTATTATATATATATATATATATATAAACATATACATGTATATATATATATATGTTTATATATATATATATATGTATATATATATATATATATACATATATATATATATATATAATAACAATACAACATTTTGTATATAAATATGCGGTGAGTACAAATAACGACAAGTAATATATTATATCGATGTGTTTAATTCTGAGGAGGTTCGATACGAAGAAGTTATCAAAATTACGCTTGATTTCTGGGACGAGTGCGAAATGTCGTCTATCTATCAACATGACAATGGTATTTTGAACCTACCAAAACACTAGCGATGTGTTTTTAATCTACATTCAATCCACCACTGTTGTATGTTGAATCGCGCAGTGTTTTGAATGTTCTGCACTGAATTATGCGCACTTGGGCACCTCGCACTGATTGTCCCGGCCTGATACATGTATACAGTGTATGAGAATATAAGCATTATGACTATTCTTGTTTGACATTAAGTTCAACGTTTTGTCTCGCACCTTCTCAAATGAAACTTAAAGCATCTAAACGACAAGATATTCCTTGATCGTATTAACACTCATCATTCCGGCTATTTCAATAAGTAATTTACCATTGTAGCTCAGTTTATGCTAAGGACATTAAAAAATATCCAACTATGACATCACGGCCACACATAGACCCCACAGGCCTAAATGTGAGTCTAATTCCCAGAATGAGACCAATTGATTTGTGGGGGTTGCCCTCTGGATTATTATTCAGGATGGACTGACGTTTTAAAAACCAAAGGGCAACTGAATATAGAACGACGTGTCCACTTCGACCCTTGCGCTCCACGGCTACTGATCTGTCTACTACAGGGGTCGGCAACCTGCGGTCTGCGAACTGAAAGCGAGATTGCGTAACATGCGGCCCGTTGGATGACAATAAATACATTTGCGTGTCGCATCTTCCGTGGGAGGAAGAAGAACAGGAATTGTTTCGTTGATTGAAAAACATCGACACGATGCAGGTACCACTGCGAATCTCTTCAATCCCACTGCTCCATCTGTCCCGCAAGAAAGTCCGTGCAGCCAATCAATGAAAATATTCTAGGCACACAATCTCAAAAGGGCTTTTGAAAACACCTTAGGGGTACCTAAATGTTACAAGCTGTCATCTTGCTAGGCGACCCATGCCTTCAAACAGTTATCTTGTGATAAATGGTGAAATAGGCAACGCAGAAATAACATCAATAATTAATGCATGAGAACAAACTTGTTTGTTGAATACGGGGGATCACCAAACCAGCGCCGTGTATGCACTGGCTTATCGACGTCGAACGAGGACACCTGTTGCCATTCGAAAGCAAATTTGGCGGACGGAGTCGGGAAGATCGTGTGATTGTGGCTGTCTTTGAAAATAGATTTATATTAAGCTTGTCTAGGTATACGTCACTTTCGGGTTAATAAAAAGACAAACAATCCGATACATAATAGTGTGATCGGTCGTGGCGATTAACGCGATAGTATTTGTTTCTGCGGGAATGCATACATTTCCACAGAAAACAAATGAGTAGTAATGTAGGTTAATCAGCGCAGGCAACATCCGTTTTTCCGTTGTGCAAGTGCAAAAGTACCCGGACGTAGGTCAAGGTCAAAGGTCCCCGGAATCTTTACGAACTACAATAGCGCCACCTAGTGGAAATTTACAAACTGCAATAGCGCCACCTAGGGGAATTGTTACAAACAAAAATAGCGCCACCCAGCGGGATTTTTTTTACTTAATTTTCCCAGACGGATAGGTCATGGACTACAAGTGGTGCCACCTGCCGGATAAGTTGTGAACTAAATGTTCGCGTACTGCCCAAATTCGTGTCTCTTGTTTTTGTCGAGTGCTTACTCCTGGTGGATATATCATCATCAACTGAAAGCACCCCTGTCAGATAAGTGGTGAACTAAATAACTACTCTGCATTCCGCGTTTGTGTACATTCTACTCAGCAGTCCGTGCTCTTGAATTTTCTACAATCCGTGATCTTTCGGCACGCCCACGTGACCTTTCGGCACATTTAGTAACTATATAAGCGCGGTGTTTTACCAATCGGACAGTCATTCTTATCACAACGACAGCACGGTTAACATCATCATGTTGAAGACACCCTACTAACGACCTCGCAATGCGGCAGACTCCAGCGACGAGGACGAGCCGACGAGTCGACCCATCATGCCGGTGATCAACCGTCCTTCCGGGCCGTCGGAACCAGACGTCGTGGACATCTCAGGTTTAGAAACAACGCTGTCATCCCTGCCGATGTGACAACTTCCGCCGACACGGTCGACATGACAACTTCCGCTGACACGACCGGTGTGACAACTTCCGCTCCTCACGATGTGACAATTTCTACTCACGCAACCAATGTGACAATTGCCGCTCCTGTCGCCACTGGTCCGAACTTTACGTTTGAGTTTCCGGCGACCGAAATGAAGAAGACGATTGCACGTCACTCACTTACTCACTCACTCACTCACTCACTCACTCACTCACTCACTCACTCACTCACTCACTCACTCACTCACTCACTCACTCACTCACTCACTCACTCACTCACTCACTCACTCACTCACTCACTCACTCACTCACTCACTCACTCACTCACTCACTCACTCACTCACTCACTCACTCACTCACTCACTCACTCACTCACTCACTCACTCACTTACTCACTCACTCACTCACTCACCCTTCGTGTCTGTTCACTCACTCACTCACTCACCCTTCGTGTCTGTTCACTCACTCAGTCACTCTCTCACTCACTCACTCACTCACTCACTCACTCACTCACTCACTCACTCACTCACTCACTCACTCACTCACACAAGCCCTCACTCACTCACTCGCGCATTCACTCACTCACTTACACAAGCCCTCATTCACTCACTCACTCACTCACGCATTCACTCACTCACCCACTCACGCATTCACTCACTCACTCACCCTTCGTGTCTTTTCACTCTCTAACTCACTCACTCACTCACTCACCCTTCGTGTCTGTTCACTCACTCACTCACGCATTCACTCACTCATTCACTCACTCACGCCGTCCCTTCGTCGTTTTCTAACATTTTATCTTTTCAACATGTTACCGTGGTAACATTTTCGTATTTTAGTGCGTACAATTCATCTCGCCATTCATTTCATTGCTTACATTTAAACCATAAACACCTGCATCATGAGCTCATCGACTATTCTACTGGCTGCCCACAAGCCCACACCAACACCGTTCCAGTGTCCAAATTGCAAGAGACATTTCAAAATACCTAAGTGAATTTTGACTTTATTAAGAGTGGTATGCTTGCATATAATGTTGGCATGCACGTTCTTGTATTACCTTAATTAAGCAATAAAAAGTCGGCACCATATATGCGTTCATGAAGTGATTTATTCAGACACCGTAATTTTCGTCAGAAATATCTTCGTTTTTCAAATCGCTGTGAAAATCTTCCTTTGGAGGAAGGGATTCACAGTCGAGTTTACTTAACGAAGTCATCCACTCGTAGGGAAAGTATCCTTTAGTTTGTACACATCCGTAAGCTTTCAGAAATTTATCGTAACTAAAACCGGGGGCCAAATAATTTATGAAGTCCAAAAATTTCAAAGTCGCTGTTTTTAAACACATCAGATTAGTATGACGCATTACCACGAACATGACATTTTTAAATTTCTTATTAGATTCGTTCTCGTCACCTACGTCGGTTGTCAGGAAGTGTGGTGTGATATATTTTTGTAATGACGTTCAAATCGTATTTTCCGGAATTAAAGACAATGACGGGTAGTTCTTCAAGAAATCCGTGAAGCTTACCAATTAATTTTGAAATTTGATCTTCTGGGATAATAGGTAAAGGTGACCCGTCATCTAGAATTTCGTCTAAGTCGGGTTCGAGCATTCTAGCCTCTGGTTATTGAATATCTTTTAGTTGTTGGTTTAATTCATCAAAAACAAACTGATAACGTGTTTTAAGAATTTCGGAAGCGGTGTCGCTAATTTCGTAAAGATAATTTAGAAATCGATCGACTAGTTGGCTCGGCTCACCCTCGCTAATAAAACAGCGTGGTTCCTTGTACCCGGGAACATTGGATGACACACTAACGCTAAGTATTTCGTGTCGAGCCAACCACTCGACCTTTGGAGTATTTACCGGTAAGTTGGCGGTATCAAAATAAGATTCAAAATCAAAGGTGGCCCGAAACGGATAATACCAGTATTTTTCTTCGACGTCAATACCCAACTCATCAAGTTTCTGAAAAACGGTTTTCTGAACATGAAATATACCACCAGGGAAAATTCTCTTGACCTCGACTTCGCAACCTTGTTGGTGTCTTTTAAGGAACATTCTGTATGCCAAAGTTTGTCACATTTGATACATTTGAAAGACCGTGTGTATGTTTTAATATCGTGGATATAAGAAAAATGTGTTTTGAAAAGATTCAAATTTAAAGTATCGGGGAATTTACAAGTTGAACGCCTCAGTAAATGACACGCTACCAAGTTCTCGTCGTCGTCGTGATGATCGAGTAATTCATAAACAAATATATTTATATGGAAAACTTTTCAATATAATAAAGGTCACTAAACTTAAAGCCAGGAAAATGTTTCATAGATGGGGCATCGTTTATAGACTCTTGGTACACGTTGTATAAAGCGGCAACATGAGGCTCAAGATGATAAACATCAGCTCCCCGACTTAGTGCGAGAGCTCGGAAGAAACAAAGATTATCTTTATAAGGAGGATTGCCGTGTCGGGACAAGTCACAGGACAACGAATTTAAACCTTTATTTGCGAGGACATAGTCGGGAAGGACTATGTGCTCACAAGTACCTATAGGGTGAGCAGGTATGATGTTTATTTAAAATGTAACATTTGTTACCATTTCACAGATCCACTGAGAATCGGGCCTTTGCATAATAGCCCAACTTAAAATATCTTTTTCTTCAAACGAATTTAAAAACGACTGAAACTCATCGGCATTAGTAATTAAAGGGGCCTGTCCATAAACCTATCGGAAATTTTTTTTGAAGAATGAAAATAACGATGTTCTTTCGTTTTCTGGTTATATAAAATAAATCCGAAGCTTAAATTAATTTTGAAGGCGGTAGTTTGTTCATCAAAAATGTTCCACAATGTTGGATGTAATGAGGTTATGTCAGTATCTTTTAATCGAATGTTGTAGGTTCTCTGGACGGGCCCCCTACGATAATGTGTGCAAATTGTCGACCACTGACTCCTATACAAATTAAACAAATTATCGGGAACAAAATCTACCACCCCCGGTGGTACAAGTGGATCTTGTAACAGGAGTAACGGAGAGGCTACATGTGATGCCGGAGAGGCTGCAGGTGACGGCCTTTTTGGTGATGGAGATGCTGAAGCAGTCGGTGATGACGGTGACCGTCGGCGTTTTCGCGATTTCTACAACAACATATGTTTTTTACAATACAATACAATAGGAGTTTATTGTCCAATAATAATTCATAGGCTAATTTTGAAGGTACAAAATGAGGGTAGAAAATGTGTTGTTAGATTACGTGAATTAAGTTAATAAAAATAGGAAAGTTGTTCATAACTTGGATAGTGAAACATGTAGTAAAGTATTCAACTAATTAATCACACAAGATTGAAAAAACACTGCAGTAAAGGCGCGTATCACTAGACGGGGAATATAAATCTTTTATGGTACGGTAGTCAATTTCTTCAGTTGATATGTACATTAAATACAGATGTAGTCAGTGATAATACCGAACATTTTAAGAGATTACTCACCGTGCTGCCTTCGGTCACCGACGTAGGCGGCGCAGAGGTAGTTGGGACATCATCAGCGGCAACGGCAACGCGCTCCTTTTCTTGGCGCTGAAATAAACACACAAGTTGAATTTTAATCATGATATACAAAGGATAAAAAGACCGGATTGTAGAAACACCTGAAATAAACACAAGTTGACTTTTAATCATGGTATACAAAACATAAAGAGACGGGATTTGTAGCAGCATCTGAAAACATTTAAACAACATGATAGATTTACCATTACTTCTTCAACGTGTTCTTCTCGCCGCTGCTGCTTCTTAATCTTTCTCTGACAATAGCCCTTTTAGACGTGTACTTTTAAATCATAGCGCCTGGTGAAGGTACTGCCGCACATACAGCACGCGAAGTGCGGTATCAGTGGTGTGTCGTTCGTTGTAGGTACCGGGCCTGTCGCAGTGATAGTCGGTACCGGGGCTGTCCCGGTGGCTGTCTGGACTGGTTGCCTCTTTGGAGGCATGGGGCCCTTGATGAATTTCTACAAAAATAATTAAATATTACAGACGAAATTATAGGGAAAATGTGATCAAAAGGCACGTGACTTTTGGTCACGTGACCAGAAGCCTATAGGAAGACGATAACTATACGGAGGCAATATCTCAGTAGGAATAGGATGAGAGCAGGTATGTTGACAGGAAGTATGTGGGACCCGCCATTTTAGCGGAAGTAAACAATATACAGGGACGCCATTTTGACGGAAGTAAACAAAATACAGGGTCGCCATTTTGACGGAAGTAAACAAAATACAGTGACGCCATTTTGATGGAAGTAAACATACACAGTGGCGCCATTTTGATGGAAGTAAACAATATACAGGGACGCCATTTTGACGGAAAAATACATAAGGAGCCACCTTTTTGGTGGGAAGAAGTTTAAATCACCACCAACGCGTCCAACTTGGCCTCCTCGGCCGTCCTTTTGCGACCCCGACAACTGCCGCGGGCGATGTGGCGCTTCCAACTGTTGCGCCGTGTGAACAACGTCTTACAATCCGGGCAGGTGAAGGCAGCAAGGGAGGGGGGTGGTCCCGTGGAGATCTCACAGACGACGTTCTAAATGTTAGAAGGATTGTTATTAGACGTTTTCATAAGTGTCTTAATGCTAGATAAATATACACACGAACAAATTGTGAAATGGAAATATAATATTAATAAACACTTACCACCCGGGATGGTGGTTGCGCTGGTGGCGGGGTTGGTCCCGTCGAGGCCATCGCCGGTAGGGGAGGGAAGGCATCCCCGTAGGTTATGGGACTCAATCCCGCCACGTTATGAATGATGGCCTGCGGCCCTCTGACCGCCACCGCATAAGAATACCCAAGACGCGTGAAGTTTGCCATGTCGAATGACGAATGACAAGCAAATCGTCTCCACGGTCTTATATAGGCACACTTTGAACATAAAGGTCAAGTGGGCGTGCCGAAAGATCACGGATTGTAGAAAATTCAAGAGCTCGGACTGCTGAGTAGAAAGTACACAAGCGCGGACTGCAGAGTAGATATTTAGATCACCACTTATCTAACAGGGTTGCTTTCAGTAGACGATGATATATCCACCAGGAGTAAGCACTCGACAAAAACAAGATACACGAATATTTGCAGTACTACAACATTTAGATCACAACTTATCCACAAGGTGGCACCACTAGCAGATCCCGTCACAACCGGTAGGGAAATTTAGTTCACGTAAAGTCCGCCAGGTGGCGCTACTGACCAAACCAAGACGCACGAATGTTGGCAGTACTGAACTTTGGTCCACATATTTAGTTAATAAAAAATCCGCTAGGGGGTGCTATTTCAGTCCATAAAAATCCGCTATGGTGCTATTTTAGTTTATGACATATCCACCAGGTGGCGCTATTTGACATTTGACCTTGACCTACATCCGGGTACTTGACCTTTGACCTTGACCTACATCCGGGTACTGTTGCACTTGTACAACTTTAAAACGGATGTTGCCTGCGCTGATTAACCTACATTACTACTCAAATGCTACCGATTTTGTTCTAGTGCCCCCATGACACATTTTGGCGAAATCAAACAGAATATTACTTGCCGATACTTGGGCTGCGTTCAGAGTTCGCTCAGCGACGGCGCCGTCCGTCGCGGTCCGCCGCCGGAAGTTTAACTGTTAAATTTTACGTACCACCACGTTCGCCGCATTCAAAATGGACGGTATTGATTATCGTTAAAAAATTATTATTGTCGAATGCAAAACCAACTACGGAGACAATTTTTTGGAGATGCGTTGGTGCGGCAGGCGTCGCGACGTCAGCACGATGTAACGTGCAAAAAGCGACTTCGCGGTGCGACAAGGCGCGAACTCTGAGCTCTGCA
>OZ023215.1:33221548-33531548 GCA_963995525.1 Escarpia spicata
ACGACTACCCAAGAGCCCTTGAGGGAAGTGGATTCATTTACATTTAGGGAGCGTGAGAAACAAACGACATGGTACAGCGGTAGATGTTGCTCCAAGAGTGGGCAAGGCACGGACAACATTCCTGATACAACATTTTTTTTTTAACTCCAATGTAAAATCAGTATTTTTGTTGGCTCGGAAACATGAAGAATGAAATAAACAACACTAGGTAAAATCCTAACTTTCTTAACCGATGCCTGCGAAGAATTGGGGTACGGTACGGTCACACACAACGTCACTAAGTATTATATGTAACTCATATAAACAATAATTCCCGCATTCCAAAGAACTAGTAGCATCCACTTGTTCTTGTGATATCTAGTATGTTGACATCAGTTGTGGCAATTGCTTTCTTCAATCAAAATGTTTATATTTTAATAAGGCGAGTTGACCTGCGATTTAAGGTTTTAGGACTGTTTATTTGGATTCTACGACAATTCCAACTATGGAAACGTCCCTCAGACACAAAGAGATGAAACACATAACCACATTCCTCCAGACTGTGTGAATATTTTTTTGAATAGCGTTTTTGCGAATATGTCCCTCCTGTTAAAATACAATTGTTCGGTTTTGGGATGACAGACCAACAAAAGTATGGTACCAAATGTTAGGTGAATCAGTGAAGCGTATGTTCACATATCTTATTTACCAGTAACTTTTCATTTGTTCCCGCCACACGTATACAACGCAATGAGTTTTCATTTCAAAAATAATACCGTGCACAACTTATATATAATAAAACACGGCTTCGGAAATCGTACTGTTGAAAAGATCAAATATATTCCAGCATTTCGTGTGAACAATCGATGCTAAGCTTTCGTTTGGATACCTCATTTGTAAACATGAGGCGTGGTTGTGGGGATGTTTTAGTTAAAATGGGGAACCTTTGTATACGACGCGATGCAAGGACAATGCGAAGTGATTTCAGGAGGACTCCCTCTCGATGCACATTCTCACAAAACTCCAGGTAGAATTTACTAAGAAATGGAAATTCGGATTCTGCGGTAATTTCTACCCCAGCAACCATCGTTTTGTAAATATATAAATAAACCCTCTAGTCAGGGATGTTAGGGATTTTTTGGTTCAGATTCTTCCAAAAGCACCAAATTTGGCCCAGTTGACGTCCATACCATACTATTTCGATTTCTGACGGGCGCCAAGACGAGCGGCCCCCGGGGCCGCCATATTGGCGAAATCCAATATGGCCGCCACCCAGGTTAGCGTTCAATCGTAGTTAAAAAACTCAAAGGGTTAAAATCATGAAAGATGCACTTTTTCGGGGTTTGTGGCATCAGAGAATCCGATTCTGTTTTTATTTAGACGATTTGAGGTTATGGTCACCCCATTTTTGGCTCAAAGGTCAAAGATCAGCGGTTACTACTAAAAACATTTAACGAAGATTATTCAAGAACAATTTTTATTAAAATATTTCGGAGATGATATCTGCTGACAAAATACTATAACTATGCCGCTACGCCGCTATGTTCATTTAAATGTTCAAAATACAATACAAGGACCCCTTTAGCAACAATATTCCAATGATTACTATTACTACCTATACGTTCTGGCTTGCGCTCTATGATGGCAGCAATACGTACTACTGGTCAACACCGCCCTCGTTATTAACGCACCCGCCTTCGCATGTCCAGAGGGTCGTGCAACGGACACCGGCACGGTTGCATTTGCACCTTCCCGAGCATGCCTTGCTGCAGCCGCAGTGCAAGAGAATGGCACATGCCACTGAAGTGTCGCTGAGAGTGGTCCATAGTTGTCATAAACTGGTGCCGTCTTTGTGCCAGCCCCACTCACTGAAGTCAGGGATTTCCTGTTGAACCGAGGTGGTCTGACTCCAGTAGAAACTCGTCTGTAGTAACGCTCGCTTCACATGCTGGAACAGCGCGAGTTGGGTAGGTGGGATGTTTTCCAGCGATCTCCTTCCAATGGTGAAGAGGCGATGCCTGGCCGCGTTACCACCGGCTGCATCACACCCTTGCTGTACATGAGTACGATTACGCGTTCGTTCCGCTGCATATGCACGGGCTCGAGACTGAAGATGTCAGGGTCGTGCTTGAGAGCCACTAATGTGTCGGTGAGATCCGGCATGCTGGTCCAGGCTGCCCAGGCAGTCTTCTTGTCACATCTAGGAAACTGTGAAGTCGTGTCGCACCCCATTAGGCTGTGGAATAGGGGTAGTGCCAAAGACTTCGACGGACCGAGATCGGAGTATATGGTATGGACTGGAATGTCACGGGACTTTTTTCCGCTACCGAAGCCCACCCAGAGCTCCGATATGCCAAGGGTCTCGAAAAACCGGACTGCCAAAACCACAACATCGCTGTCCACCGTGCGAACGTAGGCTGTTGTATGACCCTGCTCTGCAGCATGTGCCAGATGCAGGAGGATCTTGGTGTCCCCCTCGGAATGGTTGCACGGCTGAAGTGTTGCGAGGTCACCACGCCTGTTGGATAGCACTGTCTCGAAATGGGTACTCAGGAGGAGATTTCCGAACCGAAAAAAATCCGTCATGTCGGCATTGGGACACAACTGGAGTGAGAGGAAAAGTTGCTGGACCAAGATCATGTTCTGCCTTTGTACACCACTGTCCTTCCTGTATTTTTTCTTGGAGTCAGGTCGGTTGGCGAAGGTTAGCATGTTTTTCCGCGTGATGGTATCAGGTTCTGGTACTGTGGCCTTTTCCAGTCTTTCCATGACGTATGCTGCGTGAAGGGCTTGGCCAGCATCACGGATTTGAGATAGAGAGGTAGCGACGGATTGTTCCTTGACATTATGTGTATCGAGTGCTACTGGCTCGCCATCCACGCCTCATCCTTGACCTTGGCACCTCGCACATCAAGGGGCGGTCTGACTACGCTGTCGCCGAGTCTGGGTGCAAAGACATCCGTTTGAGTGAGTTCGACCGGGTGCTGAATCACGTAAGAGTCTGGTAACTTGGGAGTCGACGTATCGGAGGGAGTCAAGCTCCCTGAGCCGTGCTATCTATATTATTCACATCGTGGGTGGTGAAGACCTTGGGCCGGCTGTTGGTGGGTACCACCACCCTATCCTGAGCATGGCGAGAACACACCGTACGCGCAGCACCTCGCTTCACTACCATGACACGATTGTACGATACCGAGATACCATGTTCTTTGTCAATCCCAATCTGTTTTGTCCGGTCCGTGTCCGTGCAGCTTGAGGCCATGATACAGGGGGGAGGTTTTTTCGCTCCTTGTTGTGCCATACTGCAGCCGTCTTGACTGCATGATGATGCGTACCCTTACTAGTATTGTAGATGAGTAGTTGTGCGATGTTGCATGCGATCTTCTCCCTCGCATCCAGATTGGCGTCGCCACCGATCTTCTCACGTCCACGAAGAGCTGATAGGCCCCGGAGCACTTCTTTGAAGAAACTCCTCATTTATCCATAGACTGGAGCCGTGAGGCAGTTGGGGGGAAGGAGCCCTCGAAAGGCTCATGACTGTGTAGACAAAACCGTGTATTACGTTACTGTTAGGTTGATTTAGCGTCATTTTCTACAAAAAAAACTACGGGATAGACAATCTTACAAATGTCACAAGAGTAAAGTTTTGTACAAATGTTTGTAACTATCATTTTAAGAAAACAAGTTAGTATACTATAGGAAATACTTGTTAGTAAAATCAAATTGGTTCCCTCCGTGTGAAGGCGCCGACAATTTACAAAATGGCGCGGACCGCAGTGATGATTCATTAGCTCTGTTAGCATTGAAGATTGATCATTTACGACAGCGGGCGACGATTTTCAAACATAAATGTTTACATGTCATCGGAAAAGTAGGAAATGGAAAACTGGTTAGTGTCAATACGCTTTCGAACGACCTAAGTTACACCACTGTATAGCATGTGTTGTGAAAACTAGACACCCCAAAACTAAAGAATGGTTGCAAATATAATTATAACGATTACTGTGCCTCCAATAACAATTGCTGTTCCAAAATTACCTTTAGGATGACCTTGAGGCGTTACCTTGACCTCAAATCGTCGAAATAAGATCATAATCCCCGATCCCGACAACCCCTAAAAATTGATATTATTCATGATTCTAGCCGTTTTGTTTTTTATCAACGATTGACATCTAACCCGTGTGGCGGCCATGTTGGATTTCGCCAATATGGCGGCCCCGGGGGACGCCCGTCTTTGCGCCCATCAAAAATCGAAAAAGGATGGTATGGGCAACATCTGGGCCAAATTTGGTCCTTTTGGAAGAATCTGAACCAAACATTCCCTATAATGGCCTAATATCCCCAACTACTCCTAGGCAGTGGTTAATTAAGACAACGATGTCATAAGGAAAACCCGTCATTAAACAAAATTAGTTGTTATATTTAAAGATTGTTTTTAATGCAAGAATCTGCCTCCATAACACCGAGGACAGTACTTCCATTACACACTGTGAAAGAGGCCCGGTGTCTAGTGTTGGTGTTGGCAGTTTCCAATGTACGAGATCACTGTTAAGGATTCATTTTAAAGACAAAAATTCTGGTTTATGAACTGCGAAGGATCAATTTTAAGGATCAAAATTCAGGTTTATTATATTATAGAATGAATACGTTCCGATGTCAACACCTACCGTTAGCAATATCGTTAGCTGCTGTCCATAAATCATCAATGTAGAAGTAGGCCGTTAACATGGAACGTATGAAGTCGCTTTCTTCGACGCCGTCTATGTGCACAAGTTTGCCGCCGTAGACGTCGCAGGTGTCTCGAGCTTCCCGCCAGGAACTCGGGGTGTCAACGATCAGGTAGCAGATGCCTCCGTTCTCTTTCCAGCCCGTCTCGCAACAATCGCCTACAAACAATCAGATGAGAGGACAATAGTCCGAGGACCCGAGTGAACATAGGAATAGGCAAGTGGACATAGGAACCTGGGATGAGATGCTCTTACGCTGCCCCCATTTTCGCGTATTAATACGTGGATAATGCGAATTCTTGTTTATTGGTGTGTGTGTGTGTGTGTGTGTGTGTGTGTGTGTGTGTGTGTGTGTGTGTGTGTGTGTGTGTGTGTGTGTGTGTGTGTGTGTGTGTGTGTGTGTGTGTGTGTGTGTGTGTGTGTGTGTGTGTGTGTGTGTGTGTGTGTGTGTGTCTGTATGTGTGCGTGTGCGTGTGTGTGCGTGGTTGCGTTTCGCATAAAATAAATAGGGGAGTTTTTTAGATTTAGATAATTGGCTCTGTAAGTTATTGACATGCTTACACATAATATTGTCATATATACCATTTATGCCTATATACATATATATACATAATATACATATATATATATATATATATATATATATATATATATATATATACATATACAGCCAGTATATATATGTATATATAAATATATATATATATATATATATTATATAGCGTATAATATATATATGTGTGTATATAATATATATATATATATTATACGCTATAATATATATATATATGTATATTATATATATATGTACATATAGGCATAAATGGTATCTATGACAATATTATGTGTATATATATATATATATATAATATATATATATATATTATACGCTATATAATATATACATATATATGTATATTATATATATATATATATATGTATATAGGCATAAATTGTATCTATGACAATATTATGTGTAAGCATGTCGATAACTTACAGAGCCATATATTACATATATATATATATATAATTATTATGTATATGTATATATATATAGCGCATAATATATATATATATATATATATATAATTTATACCCAATATCGGTAAAGGTAAATCACAATAAACAGCAATATGTTGTACTATACAGTGATAGAATTTGTGCTGTTGGTTGTTAGAAATAAATTACTGATTTATTGATTGACTTAAACATTGGAATCACTCTTTGACAACTGACGACAGCTTCTGCTGTCGATATCCAGTCACTTCTACGAAGAATATTGGTAATACCTTTCAAGGAATACTATTGTTCACTCCATATTATCATTGCAATTCTTATAGGAAGAAGCCATTATTGATATCCTCAATATATAAGGTGTATTTATTTTTTAAACTCTATGTTTAAGTTTGTACAATCGAAGAGTAGGCAAAACATATTATGCCTTACCTCCTTCCAAGATGAAGACAACTACGACAATTCGAAGTATGACGTGTTCCATATTGTCACCACATGTAAACGCGCTCTGCTAACTCCGTACGGTCGTGCTTCAAACTAACAAATGGATATTAACAGGTTTCGCGTCTTCAGTAAACAATATATGGTTTGACCAGTCCACTTGTCCACTCACGACTCGGTAACTCGCCAGTGGCTTCAGTGATCCGGATGTACGCTGCAATATCCGTACTCTCGTCTGGTTACTTAGTGAATTGTCCGTCGCATTAACGAGCAAGTAGCGCTGGTCGCAAATTAAGTATTATTTGTATGCCGATTGGTGAGGAATACCATTAATTCGCAGCAAAGTGCTTTTGCCTACGGATGTAGCGAAAGGTGTTCTATTTGCTGAGTGGAACATCGATTGTTTCAAATTCGAATTATGTATATATTACGGTGGTCTACTATCATTGACCCGGCATGTAACGCGTCGTAGATACTCGTTGTTAGTTCAAATTGACGTAGGTCGACGAGAATGTGACGTTCACGTCCATCATGTCTTGATAATTTAGATTTGTCTAAAAATATCCGTATTGCTGTGTTTTTGGCATGAGGGTATGTAATCATTATTATGTCTGCGGCTATTCCATTTTGTCAAATTTAGGACGCACGGTGAGAGTCTTGACATGTTTTGCTTCTCTCGCGTCAAATTATAATATCCACTCCAATATCATAGCGGGTTCGCAACTTATACGTGTATTGTTTATAAAAACCACCACCAAACTATCACCATATTTAGTTTCTGCCCAGCATTCGATTCCAGTGATTTTCACAATGATATTCTTCACGTGAATGCGCAACTCAATTATGCATTTCGTTTTGTGTTGACTTTTTTGACCATTCGTGGTCCCTTTAAAACAAGTCACCAACAAATTAATTGGTGTGATCATAATATCGGCCTGGCAATTAGTTTTGGCATGGTTTCTGATGTAGGCCTAGTAGTCAGGTTCACAATGTTAACATTTGTACTTTCGTAATTTTTTGTTGGAGATTTACAAACCTATACATTTTTGAAAACGTTATGATACAGTGAATGTGAAAACCAATGTTTTAATTGTTTAAAGGTATATATGACGGCCATCTTAGATTCTTAAAATGGTGGACACTGAAAACCTGCATTTCTAAAAATCTCAGCTGCTAAACCACCCAGTCTTTTGATTTTGGTGGCTAAACCTTCATATCGAGGGGCAAGGAATCCAGCAGGATCAATTACAGTCACCTAAGAATAATTAAATTACTAGTTTATGACAGTTATATATGTTATGAGAACAAGCGTTCTCCCTAGTCTAAGTGGTCCGTATATGTATCTGTATAGTCTATGTTATGTATATACGTTAGTATGAATGATATATTCTAGCGCACTGAGTTTTTTGCTTAAAAGATTTGCGCTATATAAGAACTATCCATTATTATTATAACTGAATAATATACATGTAGCATGGCGTATAAACACGTGTTTCGTTTACTTTTTTGAGATTTGCAAATGGGAATGTCAGTCTGTGGGCATCTCTCAAGAAATAAAACAACAAGATTCACATGTCTGGCAGCAAGAAGCATCCAAGCGGCTCAATGTTGCCATGCAACGACAAGTCCAAGCTCATCCATGTCCTTATGCAGTTGGCAACAACAGAAACTCACACCGATAACTCTCAGAGAGCTACAAGCGAGACGCATGTTAATGTACCAGATGATGGAGCCTTGGACTTGGCATCTGCTGAAGTCGATGGTCCCGATCTATGTAGGAAGATTGCGGTCGTAGACGGTATGGTGCTTGTCCAGAAACTGACAAAGAAGAAAGCAACCATGCCGACAGTGAAGGATCTCAGTGATAGTTCAATTGACAAAGTGATGGACCTCACAAGAGGCTATGATGAAATAATTCTAGTTTTTGACACTTATAATGTGGATTCACTGAAGAGCACAACCAGGGAGAAGAGACATGGAGGGAATGACCCAATCCAGTACCAAGTTCGATACGATACCAACATAAAACACATCACAATGAGCCGTTTCCTATCCCATGACCAGACGAAAGGTGATCTCACAGAGTACCCAGCTAAGAAAACTCTACAGTACAACCGATATTCCCCCCAAGCTGGTTATCACTTCAGCATCTGGGCGAACAAGGAGCAACGGGGACATTCACTTTGAAGACAACAACCATGAGGAAGCAGACACCTTAATGATCTGTGAGGCTGTCTTGGCAGCACATAGGAGCCCAAGGGAAGATGCTGAGCTGGTGTTCTTCTCGCCAGACACTGATGTCCTTGGGCTGTTCATAGTTAGTTGTGATCTGCTGCCGAGGACGACCTCAATAGCATTGGGGGTGCTGCTATTAAGCTATTCTTGACAGCTCCCGGTGCATAAAGGGCCAACGCATTGCATGCGTTCCATGCCTTCTCTGGGGCCTACAATACAGGGAAGAATAGGCAAGGGTACATGGTTCAGAAAAAAGAAGATCGCCAGTCTACCTTGGCTAAATTCGGCTAAATTCGTATGCGCTGCATATTGCCCCAAGAGTATCCAGATCAACTCCATTCCAGAACTGCGATGGCACCTCTTCTGTAAACACATGGCGAGAGTGACAAGCTACCACCCACAATTGGGGCGCTCACCGAGCACATATTCAAAGTACACTTGCAGGCTAGAGTGTGGGGCCAGGCCAGCACTGCTCAGCAGGTGTTTTTGGACCCACTGCAGGATGGCTACCACAAGACTGCTGATGGACAGCTTGACGCCAACCACAACTGACACCCTTCCAGCAACCAAGGCCATCACTGAGATGGTACGATGTAAATGCAGGAGGCTGTTCATCACAGAGGTGTTCCTGCAAATGTAAGGACTTGCAATGCGCAGACATCTGCTTGTGTAGCACACAGGGTGAGAATGACGATGAGTCACACTTTGAAAATCGTGTATCCGACGACGATAGTGATGACTAATACGCAGTACACCGTATTATAACAAACCAGACATATATATATATATATATATATATATATATATATATATATATATATGAAATACACGCAACTGTGTAGTGATGCTGGTATGATAGTTATACGATGTTAATCAATGAAAATACATGCACATACTTGTTTCCAATATACACATGTGTTTATACGCTGTGCTATATGTATATTATTCAGTCATAACATGTATTCTGTCATAAACTAGTAATTTCATTACGCATAGGTGACTGTAATTGATCCTATTGGATTCCTTGCCCCTCAATGTGTAGGTTTAGCTACCAAAATCAAAAGGGTTGGTGTTTTAGCAGCTGATATATTGAGAAATACAGGTTTCCAGTGTCCACCATTAAAAAAATCCAAGATGGCCGCCAAATATACCTTCAAAAATGGAAATCTCCAAAAACAATGAACGAAAATACTTAATAAACCTGATTATAGTAATCAAATTCAATTTGTTTACCATTTAACAAATGTAAACACTTTTGATAATAACGATTGCGGTTATTATATTGAAACTATTCATGTTATTGTATACTCGTTACCCGGGGGAAAATGGCAGTCATGTACCAGACACCAAAAACCCATCCCAAATGTTTCCAGTCTACTCGCATTAATAAATGGTAACTGGTTACTGGTCTAGTTGCTAGGACAACCTTTTGTCAGAAATCTCAATCGCTCACCCATCTAACTGACGTAACCAGCAATAGCGGATGCTGGGTTGAAATGTCAGCCCGACACATGTAAAACTAACGGATATGTGGGTGCACAAACAAATAAAGAACGAACTCTTTTATAATATAGATATGTCTTATTCCCACTTATCCAATGTAACTTTCGACACTCAGTTTCTATAATAAACTAACATGACGGGCAATAATGTCGACGCTAAATAACAAAATGACACGTAGCTCCATCTGTAGGAAATATATGCGAATGCGAAAGAGGGCGCTACCTGTAAGCTTGCGGACGTGATCAACGATAGGGTGACCTGGTGCATGATAAGGATTTTCAAACGTGGATAAAACTATTCAAAAATTCTGCACACATCCAGCGACAAATTTGTAGATGGCATAACTATCTTTACGATGATATAGAATAACATTACATTCCGCGGTTAGAACTCCATGAACAGCCTATTGAAATATTGAACCCCCAAGTTCTCCACCCTCCCCCCGGACGAATTTCGAAAATATATAAATCTACGAACCATCTCAATAGGCCCGGTAGATCACGTGCATAATATCAGCCCGATACTTGCAAAACTAATGGAGATGTGGTTGCACAAACTTTGAGAGAACGAATTGTTCTATAATGTAGATTTTAACATCAAATAACGTTTTTAATCTTAATAGGAGCATCCCATATTCAAGTTGTACCTTCAATATGACACCCATTTGAAATATCACATTATTACTGTTATACCGTAATGTATATTATTATTACTATTACTATTATACCACATTGTACAATTGAATGAATAAAAAACTATGTCTCTCTGTCTGCCTGTCTGACTGTCTGCCGGTCTGTCTGTCTGTCTGTCTGTCTCTGTCTGTCTGTCTGTCTGTCTATCTGTCTATCTGTCTGGAAGATGGTACTGCATATGGGCGGGAACGGAGGGTAAAGGGGCAGCTGCCCATGCATTTCGTTGGGGGCCGACATATGGTTTTGCACTCTCCCAGTAAATACAAATTCAGTATACATACGCATACATATATGAACGGAAGTGTTTCCGTCAGATTAGCACTCAACAACTTTGATTACATAACAGTTAAACTCAGATCATTTTAATTGTAACAACGTATATTCCCACTCCTGTCGGACAAGTTAATATTAATTCCACTCGTGCAAAAACACAGTTGTGACATCTGGCGAATGTTACGTTAACTACAATAACTGCGTAGGGCTGAGACAGTTCTTACCGTACTGTTACTGTCAAGGCAGACAACCGGAGAAAGCAGATACAAAATTCTAAAAATATTCTATGATAATAACAAAATGAAAGCTGTTGAAAGTTGAGCCAATAATGAACGAAACAATGTTCAGAGAAGATTCAATGTCGGATCATTTTATTCATGTTGAAATAAGCTTAATAATGCACAGACTACGCAGAGACCGTTCTGCGTAGCCACGGGCCACTCAAGCATTTGACTTATCCATCACGTGACCTGTTGCCTAACAAAAGATTCGACAAGCCATCAAAAATGGATGCCGAACGCGCAGAGTGTACAGAAATTCCGTCGTATATTGTGTTGAAGTTTTGGCCACAAAACTGTTTCTTTATGGCGAAAACACCGGGGAAAGTTGTTTGAAATGATCACTGCATGCGGGAATGTTTGATCTAGGAGATTTCATACATAGCAAAAACAACACTAGAAAAATATCCGTCACCTGACGATATGCATTGATAGATAACAGTCGAGATAGTGATATTAACCAAATGTTAGAAAACCACACAGCATCATTACATAAACACCATTACGCTTCGCAGATACTCGCTGTTTGTTCAAAATGATGAAGGTCGGAGATAATGTGAAGTTCACGTATATGGATAGGCCATGGTCATGATAGTATAGAATTGTTAAATAATGTTCGTATTGCTATGCTATTGGCATGAAGGCAGACATAAGCATTATTGTGTCTGCGTCTACTACATGATCCCAAGCCTATGACGCATCAGCCGTTTTCCCGAAGTTTGCGCCGCGCGCGCATGGTTCCTTCAATTGTTATGTTTCGTTTTACGTATTACGCGCTTATTACGTTTTACGTATTACGTGCACATTACGTTTAAAGTTCAGAACCGTTAAGAATCGAAATGATTTACACCATTAAGGTATATTGGCATATATGGTGTATTTTGATTAGATATAGGGGCACGTTGTATTCTAAGGTGAGATTGTTGGAGACATAGAGTTTATTTTTGGAATCGTATAGATCATACATACAAACATAATCAAACAAGTATAACAATAGGTGATATACTATGTGATTCCAGGTTGTAGATTAATCCCTGAACGTTTGGCGCTCGACGTTCAATCCGTCTAAAAAGGAAACGTAAAGATACAAACGCTAGGTTGATTATAGTTAGATACGTGGACGTTCGCTATAAGGAGCATGTTGGAATCTCTTCACTCTCCCTTAAATCCGTTCTTTATATCAATGTGTACATAAAACAGTGCACGCCAAAAATGGGAATTTCAAATGTGTTCACCTTAATCGGATGTTCTTTAACTCCGGAGTCGTAATAACCCGCGCCGAACTGTGGACGCCCCTGGGTAGTGGTTGACCAGTCATTCTACCATGGCAGTTCTCTCTCCGTAGATGGGGACCACGGTGACTAATTTTAGTCGTTTTGGACACCTCGTGCTATTTTGGTTAACCTGTGTTTCTGTAAACAAGAAACCTTCCTGAATAATAATCCAGAGGGCCACCCTTTCTTATGGGCCTGACTCTGAACATTGGACTTAAAATCAGGCATACAGGGTTTACAAATGGCCGCATTGTCATAATTTGTATTTCCAAATTTGCATTGTATATATATATATATATATATATATACAACAATACAAAATTTGGTATATAAATATGCGGAACGATGATTACAAATAACGACAAGTAACATATTATATCGATGAGTTTAATTTTGAGGAGGTTCGATACGAAGAAGTTATCAAACTTACGCTTGATATCTGGGACGAGTGCAGTACCCGAAATTCTGTCTCATCGAAAACCAATCCTACGCTATCGTCGAGTTCACTGGTAGATTTTAGCTTCAAATATGTGGTTCCAATTTGCGAAATGTCGTCTACCTATCAACATGACAATGGTATTTTGAACCTATGTCCAAAACACTACCGATGTATTTTCAATCCACCAATGTTGTATGTTGAATCGCACAGTGTTTTGAATGTTCTGCACTGGATTATGCGCACTTGGTCACCTCGCACTGATTGTCCCAGCCTGTTACATGTATACAGCGTATGAGCCGCAGAACAGGTGCAACAACAGAAACAAAGTGTGTATTCACAGAGACCAATAATATAGTAATTACGTTGAGTGCCGATGCACAAGGTAATGGTGAACATGACCTTTATGTAAGTAGTCTTACGCCGACGTATGGACACCTTTACCACGTACATCGTCGTTCAACGTGATTGTTAATTGATCTCTATGAATATAAGCATTATGATTATTCTGGTTTGACATTTATTTCAACGTTTTGTCTCGCACCTTCTCAAATGAAACTTAACGCATATAAACGACAGGGTATTTCTTGATCGCACCACACTCATCATTCCGGGTATTTCAATACGTAATTCACCATTGTAGCTCAGTTTCTGCTAAGAACATTTGAAAATATCCAGCTATGACATCACGGCCACACATAGACCCCACAGGCCTGACTGTGAGTCCAGTTTCCAGAATGAGACAAACTGATTTGTGGGGGTTGCCCTCTGGATTATTATTCAGGATGGACTGACGTTTTAAAAACCAAAGGGGACCAAATATAGAACGAAATGTCCACTTTGACCCTTGCGCTCCCCGACTACTGATCTGTCTACTACAGGGGTTGGCAACCTGGGGCACGCGGACTAAGAGCTAGATTGCGTAACATGCGGCCCGCTGGATGACAATAAATACATTTGCGTGACGCATCTTCCGTGGGAGGAATAAGAACATGAGTTGTTTCGCTGATTGATACCTAAATGTTACAAGCTGTCATCCATGCCATGATCTATCTGTGACCTTTGTCAGTCATAACCAGCCCGGATTACACTTCTGTTGTGATGTTTTACTGCGTAGCAAGCAGTTTTATTAAAAAAAACAATGTAGACACGGCTTTTTATAGGTTTTTCAATATGTACGTAATGGGATATATATTTACTAATTATAGGGCAAAATGATAGCAAGTTGTATCACGTGTGGAAATACTAAACTCGAATGTGCAGCAAATTTTAAATAAATATAATAGATAGAATTGAAATGAAAGCACAAAACATACCAAATCATTTTTTTTTTTTGTGTAACGTTTCGTGACCGAAGGTGTACGATAGTTCAAAACATTTTCTTACATACGTGGCACATGACAATCATTTTTTAACCAAAAACGTCTCAATTCACTTCTAAATAAAACAATTCCAGATTTTCTTACAAACAATGTAATACTTTTTGTACAAAACCGAAACACTAAACACTATGTTTTATAACCACCGACTGCAAATACAATCGAATATATATCTACTATTTACAGAGCTTCATAGCTAATTTATATTACAAAATGTTTGCAATGGTAAGATACGAATTTTGTAGTTAATACGAATGCCAATATTGCAGATCTACTTGAAAGAAAAGCATAACATATGTTCTGATTATATTAACATTTTCATTTGTTTTAGTGACCGAAGGTGCATAATAGTTCAAATCATTACTTACCCACATGACGCATCACAATTGTTTTTATCTTGAAACAATCCCAGTTCACTTCCAAATAAAATACCATTAGTTTGTTACACAACGAATGTAATATTTTGCATACAACGCCAAAACACTAACCCTACCCCTTTCCTTTTCATAACCACAATACTCAGCTATAACAAGCTACATAGCTGTGTTAACAGTTTAGTTTGATTTAGTGACCGAATGTGCACAATAGTTCAATGCATTACTTACACAAGTGGCACGTGATTACTATTTTTTATGTCACAACAATTGAAGTTCATTTCCAAATAAACCAAACATCAGTTTGTAAAAAAATGTATCTTGCATACATAAACAAAACACCAGCATTACCCAATTACTTTTCATATTCGCATTCCTAAAACACCATCGATTATATATATACTAATCACAGGGCTGCGTAGTTAATTTTGGTATGTCAACAATGTATACATAATTGAACGTCAGACAAATATTACGTCAACAGATAGTAAATTGTAGTTTGGTTTCAGGACCGAAGGTGAACAATATTTCATATCACTACTTACATTCGTGGCACGTGACAATTGTCTTTATCTTAAGATAATCCCTCTTCGTTTCCAAATAAAATAGTCTTAGATTGTCTAACAAACAAGGTAATATACTGCATGCAAAACCAAAACACTAACAATACCCCCTTATGTTGCATAACCGCCAAACCTCGATAGGCCATAATTACAGATCTACTAATAACAGGACTACATAGCTAATTTTGTTGTCTAAATATATAGAATACTAAGTTGCGTAGTTGTAGTAAACACTTATTTCAATATAATAGACAGACTTAAAAGAACATGTACTCACAGTATAGTTGGATTTCGTGACGGAAGGTGAACAATACTTCAAATCATTACTTTCATCCACGGAACATGGCACTTTCATTTGTAACGGAAGAGTCAAGATATTCATATGTCAACCAACATGGCACTGTGCGCTTCATAATCTCACAAAATATATAATATGTGTAGCATCTATGTTCCAGACAATTTATAACAGGTTTTTCTTACATGTAAGCAATCTAATCTGACTCAACTGCTGAAGGGGCCAATTATGATGAAACAAAAGGCAATATTTAGAAATTGTGAGTTGTCACATCTGGAAGGGCCGCACAATTGTACTATGGTATGTCCAGATGTTTATACACTCGAATCATCCCATGAAAGGCAATTGTAACTGTACTGTACCACATGCTGATGCAACTTGTCAAGCAGGGGTAGACTTATTATCTTAAGCAAGTATATCCTTATTCATTGGTGCTTTTTATTCCTTTACAGTGTAAATTGCAACACAACTTAATGAAGAACTATGGACAAGAACAGGTACTGTGTCACAACGACGCTTTGCTATTGTCCATGATATCATCTTAACTCACACTGGAAGGAACATCCCAGCATATTATGCATCAAGAAGATGTGACACGTAGCTGAGTAGGCTTGGAAAAGTAAACCTGGAAAACAGTCCAGAAACATGCACATAGTTCTATTGGTTAATCATATACTTTAAGCGTATATTCTGTAGCCAAATAGAACAAGTAGATAAACTAACTCGCAGAGCCCATCTTCGGTATGAAAAATAAGGTGTGGTTTTACAGTTTTGGTTTTGTAAACAAGATATTACTTGTTTTGTTAGACTATCTAGCGGGTTATTTTTGGAAATGAAATGGTTTCAATTATTGTACACCTTTGGCCAACGAATCCAAACTAAAACGATAATATCTGGTGGCATTATGTGATCAGGGATTGTTGTGAGGTAAACAAAATAATCGTGATGCACCAGATGTGTTGATGCCAACATTAGCTATGACTGCAGCTCTGTAATTAGTAGGTACAATAGCCGATTGTGTTTGCGGAAGGTGGTTATAAAAAATAAGGGGTAGGGTTAGTGCTTTGTTTTTGTATGAAATATGTTAAAATCTATGTTTAACAAACAAATGGTATTTTATATGGAAATAAACTGGGATTATTATAAGACTAGATATTTGTTGTCTTGCACCACGCGATAATGTAAAACATTGAACTATTGTACACCTTGGATATTTAAACGAAACTAAAATGTTAACATATCTGAGCCTATTTTGTGCTTTTCGTTCAAGTTTGTCTGCAATATCGACATCTACATTAATTATGCCATTATCCCTCACGGGGTCGGCATGGAGTGTAGGAGTGATCGCCATTTTTCCGGTTTTGCACGTCTTCTTCTGTCAGTCCCATCAACTCCATGTCCTTCTTCACACTGTCTTTCCGTCTTTTTTGCTGGTCTCCCCTTTTTTCTCTTCCCCGGACTGGCACGTCTCCTGCTGTTCTCTGAGAGTGTTCTTCCTCTCTTCTCTGGAAGTGGCCATACCAGCGAAGCCGGCCATCTCTCAAAATCTCTTTTATGCCTTCATCTCCCGCCAGCTGTCGCACCTCCTCATTTGTTTTCTCTTCCCTGAGCGAGATGTTCTTCGCACATCTGATCATCCTCATTTCAATGTGTGTTTAGTAACAATGTTCGCAATATATCAAACTTTCCACTCCCTAGCATGTAAAAACATCCACTTTCAAAACAAGCTATATTGGCTGTATTGCCGTTGTGGGCTAAGTCAACCGCAATAGTCTTTTATGTTCAACGAATTCCCATTTTCCCACGTTCGACACAACAGAATTCCTGTTACAAATTACTACGTTGACTAATTCCGGGTAGAGAAACAGACTGCCTCTCTTTAAGTTTAGCTGTCAAGTGTTTGGGTGAATGAAACGTTCGGGAAGTAGAAGTAATTAATGTACTTAATTAATCACAGCGCTGGTGATGATGGTTAATCGTAACAAAACGAGAATAGCGTGATTATGGTCACACAATTCTACTGGGATTTCCTGGAATTGCTACTTCGTATGGTGCGCATGCCTTTGGTTCCCACAATCGCTTCCGGCGAAAACATTAACTGGACCGGAGTGCAGTTGATCCAGCGAACTGCCATACATTACGTAGGGCAGCGATTCTTAATTCCGGTCGCAGAACTTGCCAGGCGACCCATGCCTTCAAACAGTTATCTTGTGATAAATGGTAAAATAGGCAACGCAGAAATAACATCAATAATTAATGCATGAGAACAAACTTGTTTGTTGAATACGGGGGATCACCAAACCAGCGGCGTGTATGCACTGGTTTATCGACGTCGAACGAGGACACCTGTTGCCATTCGCAAGCAAATTTGGCGGACGGAGTCGGGAAGATCATGTGATTGTGGCTATCTTTGAAAATATATTTATATTACGCTTGTCTAGGTATACTTCACTTTGGTGTTAATAAAAAGACAGACAATCCGATAGATAATAGTGTGATCGGACGTGGTGATTAATGCGATAGTATTTTGTTCTGCTGCAATGCATACATTTTCACAGAAAACAAACGGCACCGAGTTTTGCCTATGCGCCCACGCATTTTGGCGACATCAAACAGAATATTACTTGCCGATACATTGGCCGCGTTCATAGTTCGCGCCGCGACGTCGCCATCCACCGCGGTCCGCCGCCGGAAGTTTAACTGCAAAATTTTTCGTACTACCACGTTCGCCGCATTTAAAATGGACGGTAGTGATTTCGAGTGTATCTTTCGACAAAAATGTCGCCATCACTGCATTTAGGAATTCTTTGGTTTCTTTAAAATATCAACTGTCATGCTTGAGTGTGAACTGAAGCCCTCAAATGCACCAACCATATCGTTAAAAAATAATTATTGTCGAATGCAAAACCAACTACTGAGGCAATTTTTGGAGACGCGCTGGCGCGGCAGGCGTCGCGACATCAGCACGATGTAACTTTGGATTATAAAATCGACATCCCGGCACAAAGCGACGTCGCGGTGCGGCGCGGACTCTGAACGCTGTATGCGAGACGAATAATTTACGCCAACAATCGAGTGAATTTGAAAAGCCGTGTTATTGTGTATCTATCCTATGACGAGTCAAATTCATGTAACATTTGATATATATTATTTGTAATAATCATGGAACGTTCTGACAGTCAATGGCACGTCCCACTCAAAATGGCTTGGTGACATAACTTTGAATCGCGACCCAGGGTGTTAAGAACCACTGACGTAGGATATTAGCCACGGGTAGAATACTGCTACCACCCCTGGCTTGTGAGGATGGCCGTTACTGCTTTACGTAGACTCTCCATGCCGCTTCAGGGTCTGCAACGTCAGCACACCCCGCATACAGCCTGCATCCGCCCGTCTGGCCGCGATAGGTGAACGCTTCGCACTCGGGTCGTTGAGAGCAGCTGCGCGCGCATACAATGACACTTGGCACGTCCGCTCGATCCAATTCATCACCTTCTGGACATCCAATTTCAAGCCGATGTATGTAAACATCTGAAAACAAGATAACAAAAACTGCGTGAATGACGGCATTGATTGTTATCGAACTACTAGCGGTTTACACCAAGCCTTATTTAAGAATGGATTGTCCGTTAAATAATTGATGTCGTTTAATTAACTCGTCAGTGTGGCTACTTCCGAAACTGAGAGCGACGCAAATGGGTTTCATTCAATAGAGACTGCCCTGTTAAAGGTTCATAACGACATTAACTTGAACATTAATAATGGTAAAGTGACTGCACTTACCTTACTAGATCTCTCTGTCGCTTTTGACACGATTGATCACAACATTCACATTGAACGCTTATTAAAGTGGTACGGCATATCTGGCACAGCTCTAAGCTGGGTTTCTTCATATATTAATGGTATATACCAAACTATAAAGATTGGGAACTGCTTTTCAGCTGCACTGTCGGATTTATTTGGTGTTCCCCAGGGTTCTGTTCTTGGGCTTTTCCTTTTTACTATTTACACCACGCCACTAAGCTCTGCTATACAAAGACATCACTTAGATCATCATCTTTATGCTGATGATACTCAGATCTACATTTCGTTGGCTACCCCGGATACAAATCGCTCCTTTAACCAACTTAGTGATTGCCTTCAATATATCTTCCACTGGATGACTGACAGCAAGTTGAAATTAAATGCAAATAAAACTGAATTGTTCATTATTGGTACACCAATGCAGTGTAGTAAACTGGATGGTTTTTCCCTACGCGTATTTTGAATCATTATATCACGCCAGCAACATCGGTGCGGAATCTAGGAGTGATATTTGATAGTACCTTCAATTTCCGACAACACATATCTCAAACATGTCGCTGCTGTTTTTATCATATTCGTGATCTTCGCCGTATTCGCTGGTATATGTCATTTTCTGTTGCTAAAACTATTGCAACAGCGCTTGTTAGCAGCATACTTCACTATTGCAATTCCCTCCTTTATAATATCACTAGCAAGGATATCACACAATTTCAGCGTGTCCAAAATTGTCTAGCAAGAGTAGTTACAAGATCTCCTCGTTTTTCTCGCTCTGTACCACTTTTGAAGTCTTTGCATTGGCTTCTTGTACGATATAGTATAATATTTTAGATCTGTACCATTACATACCAGGCAATGTCCAGTAAGCAACCATATTATTTGCATTCAATGCTTACTCCTGTAAGAAAAACTATTCAGCTTCGATCATCTAGTTCTGACCTACTTTTTGTTCCTAGAGTCAACACTAACATTGGAACTAGGGCTTTTTCTGTTGCTGCACCAACTCTTTGGAATATGCTCCCTCTTAGTCTTAGATCAGTTGAAAATATTAAAAAATTCCGTCGTCATTTAAAAACTTATATTTACAACTTTGCTTACTGTATCCACCGTAGCTCCCTAGCTTGACCCATCTGTTGACAACTGAAATACTACTTATGGATTTTGAGATTGACCTTTGTTTTGATGCGCTTCTGTGCTTGGTTTCCAAGGATTTAGGCGCCATATAAGTTATCTTATCATTATTATTAATTTTCAAAACTGTTGTTGAGTTCGACCCTCGTGCCGCATTTGATATGGTATGTTTATGTGTTCATTAAATGATTTTGTTAATAAACTTTAAACGGAATTGTGTCAGCTGACTTGACTACCACACATTTTAGCTGCAGCGCCGTCAACAAAGGAAAATAACAACATACTTTAAACAACAACAACAACAACGACGACGACGACATTGTACAGCGAATAGAGCGGCGTCAACCAAAGAGGAGAGCCACACGCAACTGGCAACAAACAACAACAACAACAAACAGCAACAACATATAACAACAACACATAACAATAACAACAACACAATTGCAGAGAGACTTCAGCGTCGTCAACAAATCTTACCGCTGTAATGGTTGCGTCTTTCACTACTTCCGCCCACCGTCGACGGCGACACGGTCGTTGTTTCCTGGTCGTCTTTTTCACAGATGAACGGGTAGTCAGCGGAACATGCGTCGACCCACCACTGACCACTCAAGCTGATGAAGACACAGTCCTCGTCGTTCTCATTCGCTTCAACACCGTTGTTTGGCTGGTCTTTGCCCCAGTTTGACCACGTGACGTCATCTCCGAGTGGATCAAATACAAAGTGTCCCTCTAGAGATATTGAAAACATTACAACAAGTGTGGTGATAATGGGGACAATTCGGTCTAAATCACAAAAGTGTGCAGTCGAGCAAAACATAAAGCCGTGTTAAAAGGAATGTGCAAATTATAGTTCGGTAATTGATTGTCTTACGACACTTTTAATTTATTATTGGCGATGAGTGCCCGTTTACCGCATATAACGACAGAGGTTGCGGATGACACTATTGATGACGAAAGGTAAAGTGTGAGGCAGGTTGATTCATTGGTCTGTAAAATTCTCGCTATATAAACATTAGGAATAGTACTGGTAATTTATTTATATATATATATATATATATATATATATATGTATATATATATATATATATATGCATAGATATATATATTTATATATAGATATATATATGCATATATATATATACATATATATATATATAGATAGATAGATAGATAGATAGATAGATAGATAGATAGATAGATAGATAGATATATAGATAGATAGATAGATAGATAGATAGATAGATAGAGGTTGATTTATTGGTCTGTAAAATTTCCGATATATAAACATGAGGAATAGTACTGCTAATTTATATGATGTATATATATATATATTGTATATATATATATATAACTAGATAGATAGATATATATAGATAGATAGATAGATAGATAGATAGATAGATAGATAGATAGATAGATAGATAGATAGATAGATAGATAGATAGATAGATAGATAGATAGATAGATAGATAGATAGATAGATAGATTCACAAATTGCACACACATCTGCAGATCTCACTCTTTCGTGTGTGTGTGGATATTAACTTTCTGTAGTGGATTTTGTGTGGGGTAAGTCATACGAACTTACTTTCACTAAGTTGCAAACATTTAGCAGCATCTGCGTGGCTAATGGGGTGACGGTGGCATCAATATATCAACAGGCTGTACGTTGAGATACGTTTGATCCAGCGTCGGAATTTAATGTTATTTTCTATATCATCGTAAAGACAATAATGCCGACTACAAATATGTCACTGGATGTATACAGACATTTTAATTAATTGTTATGTTATTGACGTTTGAAAGTCCTGAACGCATAACCCTGCACCAGCTATTCCTGTCACTGGTCACATCAGCATTTAGCAGCGACCAGCCTAGTGAGCGCGTGCATTTCGAGCAAATAACATATTTCAAAAGAAACAATGCACCTTTTCAATATCTTGTTAAGAAGCCATGGTTGTCCTATAAACTAGACCAGTGACCAGTTAAAATTTACCAACCCGGATACAATGCAGACATTTATTATAAAACAATACGGTCCTCTGTGTGTACGTGTATGTCTGTCTGTGTACCTGTCTGTCCGTCTGTCCGTCTGTCCGTCTGTCCGTCTGTCCGTCTGTCCGTCTGTCCGTCTGTCCGTCTGTCCGTCTGCTTACTTGTTCGTTTGGCCGTCTGGCCGTCTGGCCGTCTGTTGACCTATATCTCCGTTAGTTATGCATGCATGGGGCTGAAGTATTGTGTGTTATCTAGTGGCCCAATGGGTTGCTTGGTAGATTTAGACGATTTCAAAATTCGTGCAGAGGTGGGGATCTTGGAAGGTCACAATTTAAAAATGACACTTATCTCTGTCAGGTTTGCATCTATAGAGCATTTTTGCGCGATCTGGCGGGTCCATTACATCGGGTGGTTCGTAAATTTATATTTGTCGAAATTCGTCCAGGGCGTTGGGATCTCGGGTGTTACAATTTCATTTGTGTGTGTGTGTGTGTGTGTGTGTTTGCGCGCGCGCGTGTGTGTGTGTGTGTGTGTGTGTGTGTGTGTGTGTGTGTGTGTGTGTATGTGTGTGTGTGTGTGTGTGTGTATGTGTGTGTGTGTGTGTGTGTGTGTGTGTGTGTGTGTGTGTGTGTGTGTGTGTGTGTGTGTGTGTGTGTGTGTGTGTGTGTGTGTGTGTGTGTGTGTGTGTGTGTGTGTGTGTGTGTGTGTGTGTGTGTGTGTGTGTGTGTGTGTGTGTGTGTGTGTGTGTGTGTGTGTGTGTGTGTGTGTGTGTGTGTGTGTGTGTGTGTGTGTGTGTGTGTGTGTGTGTGTGTGTGTGTGTGTGTGTGTGTGTGTGTGTGTGTGTGTGTGTGTGTGAAAGTGTGAAAGTGTCCCGGTGTCTAGTGTTCTGGTTGGCAGTTTCCAATGTACGAGATCACTGTTAAGGATTAATTTTAACACACAAAATCTGGCTTATGAACTGCGAAGGATCAATTTTAAGGATCAAAATTCAGGTTTATCAGTTCATAAGGAGGTTACTGAAACGGGAATACATTCATGTTATATAATGAATACGTTCCGATGTCAACACCTACCGTTAGCAATATCGTTAGCTGCTGTCCAGAACTCATCAATGTCGCCGTTGGCCGGAAACATGGAACGTATGAAGTCGTTTTCTTCGACGCCGACTATGTGCACAAGTTTGCCGCCGTAGACGTCGCAGGTGTCTCGAGCTTCCAGCCAGGAACTCGAGGTGTCAACGATCAGGTAGCAGATGCCTCCGTTCTCTTCCCAGCCCGTCTCGCAACAATCGCCTGCAAACAATCAGATGAGAGAGCAATAGTCCGAGGACCCGAGTGAACATAGGAATAGGCGAGTGGACATAGGAACCTAGGATGAGATGAACTTACGCTTCCTCCAAGTTGGCGTATTAATACGTGGATAATGCGAATTCTTGTATATTGATGTGTGTGTGTGTGTGTGTGTGTGTGTGCTTGCGTGCGTGTGCGTGTGTGTGTGTGCGTGCGCGTGTGCGTATGCGTGTGTGTGCGTGTGTCTGTGCGTTTGAATGTGCGTGTGTATTTGTACGTGTGAGAGTGTGTGCGTGTGTGCGTGTTGAGGAGATCAATAATGGCTTCTTCTTATGAGAATTGCAATGAGAATTTGGAGTGAACAATATTATTCCTTGAAAGGTATTACCAATATTCTTGGTACAAGTGACTGGATATCGACAGCAAAAGCTGTCGTTAGTTGTGGAACGGTGCAATGTATATAATGGTTAAATAAATCAATAAATCAGTAATTTATTTCTATCAACCAACAGCAAAAATTTTATTATTGTATAATACAACATATCGCGCATAATATATAAAAATATATATATAAGTTATACGCATATATTTATATATATATATATATATATTATACGCAATATCTGTAAAGGTAAATAACAATAAACAGCGACCTGAATTGAGGAGATCAATAATGGCGTCTCCCTATGAGAATTTTATAGCGATCAGCAAATAAAAAAATGTATACCGATAAACAAAATACTAAAATTAATGTATAATAAGTAAGTACGCGCATTGAAATGTTATTAAGCGACTTGAACAAAATAATGTGATATTTATTCGTGTAGTTTTTTTAATACACCTGTAAAGTTTATTTATTTTTTAAACTCTATATTTACTTTTTTACAATCGAAAAGTAGGCAAATTATGCCTTACCTCCTTCCAAGATGAAGACAACTAACACAATTCGAAGTATGACGTGTTCCATATTGTCACCACATTTAAACGCGCTCTGCTAACTCCGTACGGTCGTGCTTCAAACTGACAAATGGATATTAACAGGTTTCGCGTCTTCAGTAAACAATATATGGCTTGACCAGCCCACTTGTCCACTCACGACTCGGTAACTCGCCAGTCGCTTCAGTGAACCTGATGAACGCTGCAATATTCCTGCTCTCGTCTGGTTGCTTAGTGAATTTTCCATAGCATCCGTATTGCTATGCTTTTGGCATGAGGGTATATAATCATTATTATGTCTGCGTCTACTCCATGTTGCCAAATCTAGGAAGCACGGGCCGTTTCCCCAAAGGTTTTTGCCTTTAAAACGTTTTAAGAGATAAAAAGGTTGACATGAACGGGGTATTTTGAAAATATGTAGGTCTTATGTCCTATTTTAGGATGTGTACATTACTCACTGAAAGTTTTGCGCTCGACGTTCAAATCGTGTAAGAGGAAAACGTTAACCTACCCGCGTACATACACTAGGTCGATTATAAATATACTACTTTCACCCGTCTAGATTACGTAACCAGCAACAGCGGATGCTGGTTTGAAATTTCAGCTCGATACATACAAAACTAACGGATATGTGGGTTCACAAACAAATAAAGAACGAACTGTTTTATAATATAGATATATCGTATTCCTAGTTATATATCTTTGGACACTCAATTTTTTTAATACACTAACAAGACGGGCGATAATATTGACGCCAAAAGACAAAATGACACTTAGCTCCATCTGTAGGAAATATATGAAATGCGAAAGAGGGCGCTTCATGTAAGCTTGCCGACGTAACCAACGACAGGTTGACCTGGAGCATGTTAAGGATTTTCAAACGTCAATAACTTAAAAACTATTCACAATTTCTGCATACATCCAGCGACATATTTGTAGACGGCATAACTATCTTTACGATGATATAGACATTAAACATTAAATTCCGCGGCTGGAACTCCACGAACAGCCTATTGAAATATTGAACCCCCAAGTTCTCCACCCACCCCACGGACAAATTTCGAAAATATCTCAATCTACGAACCATCTCAATCGGCCAGGTAGATCAAATACAGTTTTTCAGCTCGATACATACAAAACTGACTGAGATGTGGGTGCACAGACATCGAGAGAACGAATTGTTTTATAATGTAGATTCTGACATGAAACAACTGCATTTATGATGGGATAAATTAGTTGAGGAAGTAGTTTATGCAATTTGCGTAGCCAGAGTGATAACAAAGACATAATTTTGTGTAAATATGTAAATCGAGCCACTCAAGCATTTGACTTATCCATCACGTGGCCTGTTCAACAAACCATCACAAATGGATGCCGAACACGCGGAGTGTACAGACATTCCGTTGTATATTTGTTGAAGTTCTAACCACAAAAATGTTTCTTTATGACGAAAACATAAGGGAAAGTTTGTTAAAGTGATAACTGCATGCGGGAATATTTGATCTAGGAGATTGTATGCCTAGCAAAAACAACACTAGCAAAAATGTCCGTCACCTGACGGTATGCCTTGGTAGATGATAGTAATATTTACCAAATGTTAGAAGAACACACAGCATCGTTACATCAACACCATTACGCTTCGCAGGTACTCGCTGTTTGTTCAAAATGATCGGGAGAGAATGTGAAGTTCACGTATATCGATAGGCAACGGTCATGATAGTGTAGAATTGACAAATAATATTCGTATTGCTATGCTGTTGGCATAAGGTTAGACATAAGCATTACAATGTCTGCATCTACTCCATGATGCAAAGTCTATGACGCCGGAGCCGATTTCCCGACGTCTTAAGATAATCCCTCTTCGTTTCCAAATAAAATAATGTTAGATTATCTAACAAACAAGGTAATATACTGCATGCTAATCCAAAGCACTAACAATACCCCCTTATGTTGCATAACCGCCAAACCTCGAACACATTCGGCTATAATTATAGATCTACTAATTACAGGACTACATAGCTAACTTTGTTATCTAAATGTTTAGAATAGTACGTTGCGTAGTTGTAGTAAACACTTATTTCAATATAATAGACTGACTTAAAAGGAAAACACGCACTGTATCAATATATACACACAATGTAGTTAGATTTCGTGATGGAAGGTGAACAATACTTCAAATCATTACTTACATCCATGGAACATGGCACTTGCATTTGTAACGGAAGAGTCAAGATATTCATGTCAACTAACATGGCACTGTGCGCTTGATAATCGCACAAAATATATAATATGTGTAGCATCTATGTGCCACACAATTTATAACAGGTTTGTCTTACATGTAACCAATCTAATCTGACTCAACTGCTGAAGAGGCCAATTATGATGAAACAAAAGGCAATATTTAGAAATTGTGAGTTGTCACATCTGGAAGCGCTGCACAATTGTATCATGGTATGTCTAAATGTTCATATACTCGAATCATCTCATGAAAGGACAATGGAAGGGCACTGTACCACATGCTGATGAAACTTGTCAAGCAGGGGTATAGTGAATATCTTAAGCAAATATATTCATATTCATTGGTGCTTTTTATTCCTTTACAGTGTAAATTGCCACACAACTTAGTGAAGAACTATGGACAAGAACATGTACTGTTTCACAATGACGCTTTGCTATTGTCCATGACATCAGCTTAACTCATACTGAAAGGAACATCCCAGCATATTATGCATCAAGAAGACGTGACACGTAGCTGAGTAGGCTTGGACAATTAAATCTGAAAAACAGTCCAGAAAATGCACATAGTTCTATTGGTTAATCCTATACGTGAAGCGTATCTTTCTGTAGGCAAATAGATCAACTAGATACTCTAACTCGCAGAGCCCATCTGCGGTATGAAAAATAAGGTGTCGTGTTAGTGTTTTGGTTTTGCAAGCAAGATATTACCTTTTTGTTAGATTATCTGGTGGATTTTTTGGGGAAATGAAAAGAGCGTATTTAGAAATAAAACAATTGTCATATGCCATAAGTGTAAGTAGTGATATGAATTAGTGTACACATACTTTCAAGTATGCATTTAATATTGACACCCATTCTTACCACAAATATGTAACGTGCTATATATAAAAATATATATCACCGTGATATCAAACTTAGATATGTAGCCCTGTAAATAGTAAACGTATAACCAATTGTGTTTGAGGAAGGCGGTTATGAAAAGTAAGGGCGTAGTGTTAGTGTTTTGGTTGTGTATGCAATATAATACATTCTTTGTCAGACAATTCAGTGTTGTTTTATTTTGAAATAAACTGTGTTTGTTGTGAGGTAATAAAATAATTGCGATGCCCCAGATGTGTTGATGCTAACATTAGCTATGACTGTAGCTCTGTTATTAGTAGATACAATAACCGATTGAGTTTTCGAAAGGTGGTTATGAAAAATAAGGGGTAGGGTTAGTGATTTATTTTTGTATGCAATATGTTATAATATGTGTCTCATAAACTAATCGTGTTTTATTTGGAAATAAACTGTGATTATAGTAACATTTATACATTATTATTGCATTGAACTATTGTAAATATTAGGTCTTTAAACCAAACTAAAATGTTAACATATCTGAGCCTATGCTGTGCTTCTCGTTCAAGTTGGTCTACATTAATTACAAAACAATTTCCGTTGCCATTATCCCTCACGGGGTAGGTCTGGAGTGAAGGAGTGGTCGCCATTTTTCTTCTTTCAGCCCCTTCAACTTCATGTCCTTCTTCACACCGCCTTTCCATCTTTTTGCTGGTCTCCCTCTTTTCCTCTTCCCAGGAAATGGCAAGTCTGCTGCTGTACTATGATAGTCCCCTTCCTCTCTTCTCTGGGCGTGGCCATACCAGCGAAGCCGGACATCTGTCAACTTCTCTTTTATGCCCTCAACTTCCGCCAGCTCTAACACCTCCTCATATGTTTTCTCGTCCCTGAGCGAGATGCTCATCGCCCATCTGATCATCCTCATCTCAGTTCGCATGAGGAGGAGCTCTTCTTTTCTCTACAGGGCTCATTTCTCCGCTCCGTACATTAGGACTGGAGAATCACCGTGCTGTAGATCTTGGTATTTAGCTTGTGTGGTAACTTGCGGTCACAAATGACTCAACTTGTTTCCCTCCACTTCTGCCAGACTGTCTTGCCTGTTGCCTTGACAGTCATTTCACAGCCTCCGAATACGTATATTACTTTTCCAAGCATTTTGATAACAATATATATATATATATAGGATATTGTGTGTGTGAGTACGGGGATTTAGAAAACTTAGTGTTTTAGCGTTATATGTAATATATTACATTTGTAGATAAACTAATGGGACGTTCTTTGGAAATGAACAAATAACTGTTTCCCAAGCTGCTTTGCCTCTTGATTTCACAGCCGTTTCACAGCCTCCGTCCTCTTGTATCACAGATCCTAGGTACTTGAATTCGGACATCTACATTAATTACAAATACCTATAAAACAAATTTCAAACATTTTGATAACAATAATATATATGTAACTCTGCAATTAGTAGATATATATAGCCTGTTGTGTTTGAGTACGGTGGTTGTGAAAACTAAGGAGTAGTATTAGAGTTTTGGCTTTTTATGCAATTTATTGCATTAGTTTATCACAAAATGTACTGTTTTTTATTTGGAAATGAACTGGGATTATTGGGAGATAAAACATAAAATTTGAAATATATCTTAGCATATGTTGTGTTTTTCTTTCAACGTCGTCTGCAATAGTGATGTGCGCTTGAACCACAAATACTTACCTCACCATTCAAAACATTTTTATATCAAAATTAGCTATGTAACCTTGTAATTACTAAATATATTGCCGATTATATTCTTAGGCGCAGTTATGAAAAATAACGGGGTAAGGTTTCGATATAATGTGTATGCAACACATTACATCGTTTGTTAGAAAATCTAGAGTTGTTTAATTTGGAAAAGAATTGTGAAGTTTCTGATGTAAAATGGTTGTTATGTGCCAGGTGTGAAAGTAATTGTTTTTAACTATTGTACACCTTCGGTCACGAAATCTAACTAAAATAAATCCTGGCATATGTGACAGCTTGTAACATTTAGGTACTCCTGAAGTGATTTTGTACAGACTATAGCCTAGTCTATGAGCGCCGTCGTGAAGACCGTGAACTATGTTCGCGCCTGTGGCCTAAACCTCCAGAAGTTCACGCGCCTTCTGTCAGAGTTGAATGAGCAATAACAAGATCTCCTACACTACTTCCGAGTCGAGGTGCAACAGATAAGACATGGAGTAAGCTAGTTAGTTGAGTAGACGTTTCTAGAGATCAAGGCCTACCGGACATCGGTTTTTCCCCAGGTGCACCTACGAGTTTCATTTCTTGTCGACATCATGGCGTATCTCAATCTGCAGAATTTTCAACTTACGAGAACATCTAACCAAAGAAGTCTTCTAGGTTAGTTCATTTCCGCTTTCGAAGTGAAGTTGCGATTGTGGAAAACACAATTATTGCAACACTCCTAAAAACGAATTAGAAAGGCCCGACACGTACGAAGCAATCGCTGAGCTGCTGAGACGGGAATTTGTAAAGCGTCTTACAGATCTCGGAGCTCGTATTTCATCTTATTTTATAAACCCGTTATAGTCAACGACGCGCCGGAAGTTAATTAGGTGACGTTTACCAAAATGTAATGTGACTTTGTGGCACTTAACGTGACATGCGGTGTATGTTGCAGCCAAATGCACTTGTTGACGGGACAGTTTAATAAAACTTACCTCAAATGCCAAGCTCACTTTGACGTGGAGCAGTTGGTCGAAATGTCATTTGCAATCCAATAACGCGGAACTTGAATAATGCGTATTTTAATTATAAACTGTTTAAATTAGCCATTGATGTTTCACAGTAATAACAACTGTTTATTTATACACTGCCAAAAAATGTAAGTTAAGCTTCGGCGTCTAAGAGCTAGAATGCCTGTATAGATACTATATACGCATCATAACATAATATACCAGTTTTCACGAACATTGGGCTAGTGATAACTAACATGAAGAAATGAATGTGTGGCCCATGACGTAGCTCAAGACACTTATTTGGCCCCCAATTCAAAAAGTTTGCCGATCCCTCAATCTAGTACAAAAGGGACAGCACAACAAGACTTTCTCAATTAAAACACGAATTTGCATCAAATAGTAATTTTATTTCAGAACATACCTGTAGATATAGAAGTGACACACCAGAGACCCAACACGTAATAGTCTACATTAATTATACTGCTAGATATGAGAGACGTCCGGTATCATAGTTGTGCGAAGCGTATTGTTGATGTGTTTACATAATGAAAACAAACTCTTTCCACTGTGGGTGGTGACTATCAACATTAGATAGATACGAAGCCCTACTTCGACAAAACTCGCTTATGAATTATCAGGAAGTGTTCTATGCCATTTAGTGAGGGCTCCTAGGCAACTATCCCGTCCGCCGCGCCCTAAACCAAGCATAGGATATTACAAGCATCCACTATCATACACAATGACCACTACAGCTTCTTGGGTTATGTCAAACTCAATCACCACACGTCATAAAAATCACATTAACGAAGTTAAATGCCAACAATGCATATAATTGTTAATGGACAAAACCAATATTAGTAACACTAAAGTAAAATATGTTGTTAGTTCGGTTAGTTACAGGCGGAGCTCGGTTGCAAGAGGTCACACGATCATTTTATCTTCACAGTTCCTTGCGGGTTGCGCCTAGTTTCACGAGCTGCGACTGTGAGACTAGAGACCGTCCCGTACGGCCTGCACCTCCTTCATGATGGGACTTCCGTCGTAGGCGACAGGGAAGATGGGATAACGCTGGCGCATGACGCCGACACCAGGGATTTCTGGGATGAAGATCTGGTGGCCAGAGTAATAGTTCCTCACGAATCTGTTGCCCCGCCTCTTTAGCACAACGACGACTCTCTTGACGGACGTGTCCGCAGGGTCGACCTCGTTGAGTTTCTTGCTGAAGAATCCCACCGGTGTGATGCAGTACCACTTCGTGTTGCTGCCATTGAAGGCTTTCTCCACCGAGAGACCGCCGTCACGACCATCTGCATCCACGGTCTGACCAAGGGGCGAGAACTCATCGCCTTTGTACTGGATCTTGTGCGGATTCCACTTGGTCAGCGGAGTCATGTAGACGATCTCAAGCGGCACGGCGTAAGTCCAGCGAGACTTCGACTTGATACATTTCCTTGTCGGTCCCGTGCCTTCACAGTTTGTCTCGATCTCGATGGCCGGAACCTTCGGGTTGGTTGTCTGCGCCATGAAGACGTTGTGGTCTTGGAAACCGCGGTACTTGAAGAAGTGGCCCATCGCGTCGAGTTTCGTATCACTGTAGATGCGGTGGTAATAAGCCGTGTTCAGATTCTTCACACCCTTCTTTTTGCCGTTGTACTCACTCGCAGTGCGACCGAACGACATGTCGTATACCTTCAACACGATACAATTGCGACATTTAGCTATGACGTGACATCTAGTCTAGTATCCTAGCAACGGGCTATACACAACAACTGCAACAAGGTTCGTCACCTACTATTGCATTCAGACGAGAGAAACAGTCCACTATTTTTTCACCTGAAGAACTCGTATGTTACTTGTCTGCTTTTACAGTTAGCATTATCCATTAAATTTCCGTACAACATTCGTTTCAGTATCACCGGTTACCTTGACGAATGCATACCAAATAAAAGCAATGACGTACTACTAATGTTCCCGTTTGGAAACAATGACGGGTACTTAGGGGCAGGAAGGATTTAAGACATTCCTTCGAGCAAGGATTCGTCACTCACACAGGTAGCTATACTTCCTGTATTATGAATTTCTCAGAGTCCGGTTACAACTAACGCGTTAAAATGCAGGTGATATCTTTTTATGCAATATTCTAAATATCGTTGTTATATCTGTTGCACTAATATTGCCTACGTTTTGATATGGTTCATACTGTATAAATGGTTACTATGGGTTGCAATAATTACAATATGTGATAAACAATGATGTAGCAATTATGATTACCCTGCTTATAGTCAAAGTAAAAATCAAAAGCTTTTATTCAAACAAACGTTTTCATAATTTATTAATTAGAATAAATATTCAAAGCATATTTGAGAACAGTTCGAAAGGCGAAACATAGAAGTAAAGCTACTTATATAGTCATGCTTTTCCTTGGTCGACAATTTCTAGTAACATTTTACGTGATGTTAAGTTCATCAGTTATTCAGACATAGTATTCTTTACTTATCTTTTGGGTGCTTGCTATGAAACTGAACAAATATATGTTTACTGAAGTGTGCCTTAAAACGGTGAAACGAGCTAATATTTATCAACATTATTTACGCCTAATTATGTTCATAGTAACTATTTGACTAGGCACAAGAAGTAGGAAAATATAATTACCACTCCAGGGTAGTTGTCTTTGCCGGGGATTTCTCCCATCAACTTATCGAGCAGTTGGTTCATGATTTGACCGTCCTTGAACGTGTTAGTGTCGTATTCGTTCAGTTCGAAGCGAGTCGATCGATAAGACGATATGTTACCAAGGTCAATGTTGAAGCCCAAAGTGTGCGCTGCGTTGGAGACAGGACGGAATCTGTTCAGCGGAAGGTCGTTCTTGAGCGGGTGACACAAGATCCGGTAGCTCCACTGCGCGACGACTGGCGTGCTTCCGTTCATGCGCACAATGGTCGTCGGAAGGAAACTGTAGTTCTCCGATCTGGTCTTGGTTCCGCTCATTGATGTATAACGTATGTTCTCCTGCATGTCGTACCACGTCTCGGCATCCATGTGATGTGCGTCGGTAGGGTATGCATCCTCGATGTCTGTACCCGAGTAGATCCAGGAGCCTTCCAGGTAGCACAGAACCGGCTTGAAGTACTTGCGGTAGTCTCGCTTCGAGTAGTCCTGGTCGCGCCACGCCTTGAACCATTCGCGCAATTCGTACAATTGTTCGGGGACCTTCCTGAAGGCGAGCACCTCAGGAGGGACGTCTGGGAAGGGGATGTCTTCCACCAGGTTGAAGGTCTTCTGTGTTCGATGTGGCATCCTCAGAAGGTAGTCGTTGTTTCTCGTCCTGAAAAACATTTGGTCGTGTATTGTTGTTATTCGTGGAATTGGTTGTTTCTGTTCGTGGATTGTGTCAACCGATCGTCTAAGAAATATGCATTTGATATAAGATTAGCCGATATTTATCGCTTACATGAGAGGTAAATAGGGTTACATGCAAATCAAATAGGCGTGGCTCACTGATTGGAAAAGTGTCACACCGACCGACCGACCGACCGACCGATCGACCGACCGACCGACCGACCGACCGACCGACCGACCGACCGACCGACCGACCGACAGACAGACCGACCGACCGACCGACCGACCGACCGACCGACAGACCGACCGACTACCGACCGACCGACTGACCGACCGGCCGACCGACCGACCGACAGACCGACAGACCGACAGACCAACCGGCCGACAAGCACACAGACAGACCCACCGAACGACCGAACGACCGACAGACCGATATAAACGGGCTTCCTGTTAATGTAATTGATTGACTTGTTGATAAACTGATTAACTGACCGACTGACTGACTGACTGACTGACTAACTGATTAACTGAATTACTTTCTGAATGACTGACTGAGTGTCTGACCGACCGACCGACCGACCGACCCACCGACCGTCCGACCGACCGACCGACCGACCGACCGACCGACCGACCGACCGACCGACAGACCGACCGACTACCGACCGACCGACTGACCGACCGGCCGACCGACCGACCGACAGACCGACAGACCGACAGACCAACCGGCCGACAAGCACACAGACAGACCCACCGAACGACCGAACGACCGACAGACCGATATAAACGGGCTTCCTGTTAATGTAATTGATTGACTTGTTGATAAACTGATTAACTGACCGACTGACTGACTGACCGACTGACTAACTGATTAACTGAATTACTTTCTGAATGACTGACTGAGTGTCTGACCGACCGACCGACCGACCGACCCACCGACCGTCCGACCGACCGACCGACCGACCGACCGATCGACAGACCGATCGACCGCACAAAGGAACGATTAAATACCGTTTTGAATGAATAATTAATTTGATGAACGATGAAACGAAGGAACGAAAGAATGAACGAATAGCCAAAGAAAGGAAGATCGAACGATTGAACGAATGAACGAAGGAACGAAGGAACGAAGGAACGAAGGAACGAAGGAACGAAGGAACGAAGGAACGACCGAATTAATTAATTAATTAATTAATAATTAACCAAAGGACAACCTGAATTCAACGCCGTTCAATATTGCGTCGAACTCTCCAAAGCCCATAACTCGCTCATAGTTGCCGCGGTTGTGAATAGCGCCGACCGATACACCCTGCCACGTGTCGTGGTGGTAGGACCGTGTACCGGCAACAACCCGACGAACTTGTTTCAGGCCCGACGTGTACTCCGTTCGCGTACTCTCCTCCATATACAGCTTCTGTAGCATCAGCTGCCGCCCTAGTGTGTACAAGATCTCGTTGAGGTTCTCCGGAATGTCGGGCTCCGACACCGTGCAGCCAAACAACGTCAGAGCAACGACGCACAGCAAAGTGAACTGAAATACAAGTATACAACATTCATATAGACATAAAAATAAGGTAAGTTCTTATATAGCGTAGTATCCAGTCTGTAGGACTGCGCTACACACTACACTAGCTGGCAGACCTGTTCAATCGAGCACCATCTTTCTATGGGTAGCATGCAGCCACGCTGCAATTAAAGCGTACACAAATATCTACCAATAAATATAATTCATTCTTATAATTCTTAAAGCTGAGTGAACTGGAGCAACATGGAGTGAACGAACTTGCCCAAGGTTCGAAACAGTAGCACATGATTCGAACCCGATTTCTCTCGATTGAGAGGCCGACGTTCTAGTACCTGCAGCGCCGTGCTCCAGAAAAACAGGCAGCGAGAAATGTTTGAAAAACAAGTGTGAAGAACACAACGTCCAGTTCTACAGCATTACAGATGTCGCCTCGGTCAAAATGTTTTGCAGTTAATAAGCAGTCATTTCCAATGATTCTTCGTCGATATAGATCAATACTACTAAAGATCAGATGAGACTGTGTTGTCTTATGAAGGCAGAACACCTTATATATGGGACACCAACTATCCGGAATGTCAGATCTATCAGCTAAATATCGTGTAGAAAATTATTATTCGAGACTACCTACATATCGCTCGGTCATTCCTGGCTGTTTTGTGCATAGAAATTCAGGAAATCAAATAAGTAAAGACACAAATGGCTTTATCATTCATAATATACGAATTTACATATATGTCCTACAAATGTACCATGTCTTCAGTTGTATGTACTGCACCTACAAATATCACATATAAGCAAACATTTAACGTTTTATAATCCAACGACAACTAAACATGTACCTTCATCGTGATGCTTTGAGACACGATCGTCATCTTCTGGACCGCTGAAATGAATGCGGGAAGATAAGATGATAAGCGTCTTTTATAATGGTTTATGAGTTCGTCAATGGAGTATTAGGGGTGGGCGCATATGTTCGCAACTTAAATCAAAATTATGGCATTACTTACAGGTGGGTGAGTAGGTGGTGCTTGGCTGCCACCAGGTTCAGCAAAACAACCAATCGCCAACTAATAAACTGTTATTACTCGCTGCAGCATCTATGGGTATCAGAACCTGGCAGTTTTGTGACGTCAAATAAACACCACTAGCACAAATGTCCATCATGGATGACGTACATTCACACAGACTCAGAAGACGGTTTCTCGAAGTAGTTTGTTATAATGCAAAAACTTTTGTTGCTGCGCGCGTATGGTTTTTGTGATTGATGCCAGTTATGTTTTACGTTGTGAACAATTAAATTCAATTACAGCGTGTGTGCGTGTGTGCGTGTGTGCGTGTGTGCGTGTGTGCGTGTGTGCGTGTGTGCGTGTGTGCGCGTGTGTGCGTGTGCGCGTGCGTGTGTGTGTGTGCGCCCGCGCGTGTGTGTATGTGTACCGGGCATCTAGACTGTAGACGAGTTGTGTTTTCTTCTAACCGAGTGACAGTTTACAGGAAACTAGTTTCACCGAATGTATATGAAGTGAAAGCGTATGATAAATCGTGTCTGGAACGGATGTCGTAAAGGCAGTACTCTGTCGACAGCGCGTTGCATACCATCGTCTATATATTTATACGCTATTTTAGGCAACTGGGAATATCTCTTCCCATGTACTCATGTCCATTTCCTTATGATGTTCATTTGCTTCTGTACACCATTGGTCTATGACCAGAGCTGGGATATAACGAAGTACAAGTACTTCGTTACTGTACTTAGTAAAAAAGTAGAAAATTTTACTTTTCGTGAGTAACAAAGTAAATTTTTTTAGGAGTACTTTTACTTGTAACGAAGTACAAATGTATGTACTTTTCATAAATGTAAAGAAGTATCTATAACTGATTTGATAAAAATTTGGAGCTCCAAAAATATTAGTAACGAACGAGAATGGCCCGAAACTGGTTTCCGCCAGCATATATCTATAAATAGATGCTCAAGCTCAACAAGGCGTTTGTTTGAGGAGCCAGCCTGTCACTGTATTCTGCTGAGGATCCTGTCCTGTTCAATAAAGTGTTTGTTTTGCTCACTACTGAATTTACTTGTTTATTTGCAGTGGGTGACCATGTCAAAAGTTTTTTTAGAACAGTACTTTTGTATTTACTTCAAGTACATTTGTTTACTTTTTACTTGTACTTCAATTACATTTTTCAAAAAGTACTTTTACTTTTACTTAAGTAGCTTTTTCCAGAGTTACTTGTACTTTTACTCAAGTACAAAATAATACGACCCACCAATTGGCAATGTACTTATAAAACAAAGTTAGTTATTTACAGATGTCGGAGAAAAATTACAATAGTGGACGATTGGTGAGTCACTCTCCAGATGACGCCATTGTGGTAGTACGTTTGCTTTACCGAGAAATATACGGGCATAGCGTAATTGTTGACACAGAACGTATCTAACCAACTGAAACGAGTTTGAGATAACGTGAAAGTATAATATTATTATATTGGTGATAATTACATTGTTTGTTTTGTGTCATTAATGGGTGTAAGTATAAACGTCATATGAATTACTTGTAGACATGATACAAAAAGACAGACGGTGGTGTAACGAATGTTCAAAATATGTCATGATTAATATCATACGTATTTTTGCTAAATACATTATTCAACGTTTTTAATGTAGGCCTATGTATAATAATTCATTTCGCAGCACTTTTGCACAGCGGTACATTTTGGCACAACAGCGAAAGAGTTTGCCTTTTTATTCAACATAAAAACCTATGCTTTATAGAACATACGTCAGCTACGTTACTCACCGGGAATCTGTGAAGAACAGCCTGACTTTGCTGCGTTTAACGTTATGTCAGGCTGACTTATGTCTATGGATTGACGTATATTCCACAACTTCTTCACCAACTTTGTAACTGATACTAGATCTTGGGGTTACATTTGCTAACATTTAAACCGTTTCAGGGCGTCGGTTTTGGAAAATGATAATGCAGTTGCATAGCACTAATTATCACGTTGTACATCGAAGCAGTGTAAAAATGAATTGATACAAATAAATTTATAGACTATTAATATAACATGGAAAACACACTAAGTTAGACAACAAAATATATTAATAAATAGATAAAAGCATTAAAAAATGGTGACACAGGTAATACTAAATATTCACTTATGTCATTCAAGATAATACAATCAGTAGGCAGATCGATATTTATTAATTATAAGACATAGTTTTTTATTGATGCAGAAATTGCAGAGATATTGCAGTACATGCTCTCTAATTCATGCATGAGAAACATAAAACAAGATAAACTGTTAAATGTGTTTTGTCAAAACCCGGCAAACGTTTTCCCTTTTAGTATACCTGCCAACTTTTTGTTGAAATCAGGGAGATTTATCAGCGATTCAGCACGCTTCCCTTGTCTCGCTGTCTCGTCGCGCTGTCTCGGATCTTTACATCGGAAGATAGGGGAGAGGGTGCCGTTGTAGATTTTGTGCAGGGAATTCAGCGGTTCAGCAAGTCTTAGCACATCTGCCGTGGCGTCGCAATGTCTCAAAGACCGGGAGGTGGTGTTGGAGATTTTCAAAGAAAATCCGGGAGATTTGCTTGTGTTCCGGGAGACCGGACATACACCAAAAATCCGGGAAACTCCCGGATTTCACGGGAGAGTTGGCAGGTATAGGTTAAGTAAACCACCAATTCTACAACGTTGGACATGTTAAACATTAAAATTTAAAAAAATCCAAAAAACAAGGTAATATGCTTTATTTTGCCGAGACGCAAAAGTCACCAATGTTTTAAGCAAAACACGTCAAGAGACATATCCTAACACCAAACAAGGATGACGGACGATTATTTCACTACGCGTTTTGCTCTTTATGACAATCCAGCTGTGCAAGTACGTACAAGTTTCGTTTTTTAAGGATCCACGTAGAAATCGGTACTGCCGCTCCCACGACGTTATCATGTTGTCTACGTGTAAGGGAGCGCGGTTCGAATACTCATCCACGTACAAATGCATGAAAACACCTTGTGTAAATCGAATCAAACGCACCTTCAACCTAACCCTAACCGTAAACATAGCCATAATCATAAACATAATACGTTTTGTGCATATCAGACCAACCATTTGTAAGTGGAGACAAAGCAGGAAGCTTCATCCTTGCGGCCTCAGCACACTGTTAGTTTTCCCATTGACGACCATGTTAACGTTTTGTGTGATTATAAGAAAACGTGACCTACAAATTGTTTTAAACTTCGCACCTGCTGTTATTATCATCTCATTGACATGCTCGTCGAGTTTAAATCTAATAGTTCTAGCTCTCATAAAATGCCTCTATGTGTGACACCCTTCAATATTTACGAATGGACGCAGGCAGTAATCCGGCTAAAGGGTCAACTAGCCAAATTGCTACCAAATACCCTTCCGCTTAGTAAAATCAAATAAAAATGCACCTTTTTACTGTCAACAGCTTCTACAATTACACCGGGAAATCTGGCTACGCACATGCACTTGTAATAATCATGGAACGTCCCACTCAAAATGGCTTGGCGACCTAACTTTGAGTTGCGACCCAGGGTGTTAAGAACCACTGGCGTAGGATATCAGCCAGAGGTAAAATAGTGCTACCACCCCTGGCTTGTGTGGACGGCCGTTACAGCTTTACGTAGACTCTCCATGCCACTTCCGGGTCTGCTACGTCACCACACACCGCATACAGCGTGCATCCGCCCGTCTGGCCGCGATAGGTGAAAGCTTCGCACTCGGGTCGCTGAGAGCAGCTGCGCGCGCATACAATGACACTTGGCACGTCCGCTCGATCCAATTCATCACCTTCTGGACATCCAATGTCAAGCCGATGAACGTAGACATCTGCAAACAAGATACCAAAAGTGCGTGAATGACGGTATTGATTGTTATCGAACTACTAGCGGTTGACACCAAACCTTACTTGAGAATAAATACTCCGTTAAATAATTAATGTCGTTTAATTCGTTCGTCAGTGTGACTACTTCCGAAACTGAGAGCGACGTAAATGGGTTTGAAAATTGTTGAGTTCGTCCCACGTACCGCAGTTGATATGATATGTTTACGTGTTCATTAAATGAATTTGTAGACACATTTTAAACTGAAGTGTGTCAGCTGACTTGAATAGCACAAGTTTTAGCTGCGGATCAAATATTGAACACGGTTTGCGATTGCGCAATTTAATACGGAGAAGCTGGTGTGATAAAGAGTTTCAAGAAGAAGTTTATGAGAAGCTGAGAGTTGTTGCAGAGCGAATTCGGCGCCGTCAGCAAAGGAGAATAGCAACAGACTTTAAGCAACAACGACAACAACGACATTGTAGAGCGAATACAGCGCCGTCAACAAAATAGGAGAGCCACAGGCAACAAACTACAACAAAAACAACAAATAACAACAACAACAACAACAACAACAACAACAACAACAACAACATTGCAGAACGATTTCACCGTCGTCAACAAATCTTACCACTGTAATGGTTGCGTCTTTCACTACTTCCGCCCACCGTCGTCGGCGACACGGTCGTTGTTTCCTGATCGTCTTTTTCACAGATGAACCGGAAGTTAATCGAACACTCGTTGTCCCACCACCAACCTTTCAAGCCGATGATGACACAGTTCGCTTCTTGATGGTTCGGATCACGGTTGTTTGGTTCGCCGTTGCCCCAGTTTGACCACGTGACGTCATCGCCGAGTGGATTAAATATGAAGTGTCCCTCTAGAGATGTTGAAAACATCACAACAAGTGTGGTGATAATAGAAACAATTCGGTCTAAATCAAAAAAATATGCAGAGGAACAAAACATCAAGCTGTATTCAAAGGAATGGGCAAAAATATTCGGTAGTTGATTTTCTTACCACATTCTTAATGTATTACTGGCGATAACTGCCAGTTTATAATGAGAGCGATTGTGAATTACACTATTGATGATGAAACTTAAAGTGTGACGCAGGTTGATTTATTGGTCTGTGAAACTGCCGCGTATACAAATTGCTCACATATCTGCAGATCGCACCCCTGTCTGTGAGTGTGAATATGGACTGTCCGTAGCGTAGGGGATTTTGTGTGGGGTAATTCATATGAACTTACTTTCACTAAGTTGCAAACTCTTAGCAACATCTATCTTCCTAACGAGGTAGGGTAAGAATCAATATTTCAACAGGTGGTATGTTGAGATCCAGCGGCGGAATTTAATGTTATTGACGTTTGGAAGTCCTGAACTCATAACCATGTACCAGCTATGCCTGTCGCTAGTAATATCAGCATTTAGCAGCGACTAGCCTAGTGAGCGCGTGCATTTTAAGCAAACAACACACTTCAAAAGAAACAATGCACCTTTTTAGTATCTTGTTAATGCAGAAGCCAATGTTGTCCTATAAACTAGACCAGTGACCAGTTAAAATTTATCAACGCGGGTAGACTGCAGGAATTTATTTATTGTGTGTCTGTGTGCCTGTGTGCCTGTGTGTCTGTCTGTCTGTCTGTCTGTCTGTCTGTCTGTCTGTCTGTCTGTCTGTCTGTCTGTCTGTCTGTCTGTCTGTCTGTCTGTCTGTCTGTCTGTCTGTCTGTCTGTCTGTCTGTCTGTCTGTCTTTTACAGACGAACGCCGGGTAAATCGGCTAGTTATACCATCTGTAAATCTAGCATCAATACAATTTGTCTTAAACGTATTTTCTGGATCTGCAAAATCTGCTGACAGCTCCGCATTTTGAGAATCTCCGAGTATTCGATGATTGCGCTGCGCAATGTGGAGATTGCGCAAGTCCAGCAAAAGCGCATGATGGTGGTTGCTAATACTATATATTTAAACGCAAGTTTATATATAAAAAATCGTACTACCAACAACCAACAGTCCCTTTGGCAAATGAAATATTTAAAACCTTCCTGATTCTATAATGTCTATTGTTGCGTTTTTGCAAAAATATATCATCCTAGTAAAATATGAGTGATCGGTTCAATGACGGCAGACCGACATGAAGAAGGTTCCAAATGTTATCTAAAGAAGTGTATTGTATTTCCTTATGTTGTGTACTAATAAATCCACGCAAACGTGCCACACAAACAAGGCCGTGCGTTGTCGTGTTCCATAAGTAATCTCTTGAATTCAGCGGTTCAGCAAGTCTTAGCACATCTCCCGTGGCGTCGCACTCTCTCGAAGACCGGGAGATGGTGTTGGAGATTTTCAGAGAAAATCCGGGAGATGTGCCTGTAATCCGGGAGACCTGGACATACACAAAAAATCAGGGTGTGTTCCGGATTTCACGGGAAAATTGGCAGGTACAGTTTAAGTAGGCTACCCATTTTATAACGGTGGACATGTTGAACATTTAAGGGAAACAAACGGCAACGTTTTGATGTTAAGCATCTAAAAGAGTTAATACAAACTACAATAACATTTTTAACGTGAGCGGTTTACCAGGAAAACATGTTTGAACACACAACTACCGAATTTCTATGGATCGCGCCATTGTTAGAAGAAAATGACGTCACACTGTCTGTGTAAATTTTCTGCTTACTATTTGCTCACAACTCCGTAAGGTGGCGCTATGGTAAGTTTACCAATTAAACTATGCGCGCATGCGCTGTATGCATGCGTAAATAAGATGGCGTGTCGATAAGGGTTTTCCGATTCTTCTTCTGACGACGAAAACCAAATGGATTGAGCAGCAGCTGGTTACCGGCTTGAACCACAAGGACAAGGGCCTATGTTGGAAGATAGGCCAGAGGCGCGTGCTGGTGAGCACGAAAAGGAAATGGGGAACAACACGAGGGATACCACTCTGGCCTTCAAAACTAAACTAGAGAATGTACATGTGACCTATGACGTTGTAGGTGGGTGGTGACAGTATTTACTGTTTCTTTACAAATCGATGGACTCTTGCTGCCAGCAGATCATCCTTCTCTGATTTTGGCACATTTGCCCCATTGACTGTAACCCCCGCTGGGACTGTGATCGATGGCAGTGTGATATTTCTTATAAACACATCTGTCATTCGATCCATGAGCATTGGTAGGTGGGTACGTAGGTTCACCTGCTGCGGTCTGTTACGCAGCACCCATTGCTTGCGTCATTTGGACCAAACGACACCAGTCTCAACAGGTTTGTCTCGGCTGGGACGGTCGGTAGTTCCACGCCAGAGCAGACAGCTACAATGAAGAATAGTGCATGCAGTATTCTAATAAAATTCCTGCAAACAACTGGTCCAACACACCAGTCTGTATGTTGTTAGTAAGCTGCTGTTATTTACCTTACGACTGTAGCATTCAGTTAACTTTAATATGGTTTTCCTGCGTAAAGTGTTGGTTGTATTTAGTAACAATACAATGGCCAATCATGGTAATCATAGTGGTACATTAGTAGTGATACTGATCCTTACAAATAAGGCATTTCATCATCACATTCCTTCACACAATTTATTATCACTTGTTTTTTCTTAATTTTGTGTATCTACTGTATATACAGTGGCTGTATTTTGATATCATGTTTTGATTTATATTTCTTTAATACAATTGGCGATAATGACACAAGTGCTCTTATTTATTTCATTACAGACAATTGCATTCTGGAATATAATTATTACATGGAGATGTAGTTATTACTTGGACATGTAATTTATTACACTCAAGTAACTGTACTCATAAATGTACACAGCAACTGATTACAAGGAGTAGGCAGGGTGATACAAAATGGGCACTATCCATATGTGGAGTATTAACCCCCGCACATCTGAGTAACTGAACTACTGAAAAGTTGGTCATAAGAAACTTTGACTACGTAACATTTTTTGTCCCATACATAAGTCGGTGATCCACATATTAACACATAACATGTAAACAACATTTACATTGTCAGTTTTGGAAGTTTGAATAAACACATTTACTGATAAGGTAGTAATCATGCTGGCTGGTACTTTTGGGTGGCCATCCTGAAATAAACAAGATGGATGCCTATGAAATGCAGTAATTTCGAAAACTTATTATAATACATGTTAGTCATGTATTGGAGTGGAGCTAATTTAGTGTATTTGGGACTCGAATCGGTGACTGGAATTCACCTTACACAGGGCTGCCTACCATTACGGAATTTCCGTAATCAATACGGAAATTCACCTCAGATTACGGCATTACGGAAACTGCCGCCGTATTACGGGAATACAAATATCCCTTCAGAAAAGTATACACATTACACACACATCTCACGGTGCCTGGATAATCGAGGCTACAACTTTGACTGCCACCAGCCAGCTGATGTCTGCCGTGGCACGTCGCACGTGGCAGTGAGCATTATTATTATGTCTGCACCTGTCAGTCAACAGCAATTACAGCGGCCAAAAATATCAGTGTCATTAATGCGCGTCTATACATTAATACAATTTACAGGTGTAGAATTATATAATGAAAGAAATTAATTAAGATGACGTTAGGTAGAACCATTAAATTACATTAAATAGTTATGGTTTTCTGAAAGTTATGAATATAATTATAAAATATCTTAGACATTTTTATTCAATCTGGTGAGCTTATTGATAACTATATTTGGATAACATAATTACTCCCAGAGATATCCTTCTTCCAAATGCCGAATTTAAATGTTTTTTTTTTTAATGGCCATCAAATATGGCATAATGGAAACAATTAGTTGACATTGATACTCTTAGTCCATGGATAAGACTGGTTTGAAGGTATGTAATTGTTGTAAAATGACATTTAATCATAGTAAACATAATAATCTGGCATGAAAAACAATTAGTTTTTTCGAAAAAACACTCACCTGGATTGTATCCCCTTAAATAAATTGAGTAACATTATGTATTTTTTACAAAATACAAATGAACACATTCTAAACGTTTTATAATACAGTATATAGTGATATTCTTCGTCACATCAACAGTAGTCACACATAATTATATAACATCATAAATAACAGGCCAAACATTTCGATATATGACAACGTCTAATGCAATATGGATGAATAAGATACCTATTCAGCAGAACGTATTTACAAGTTTTTGTTCATTTAAAGCAAAGTACATAAAGTTTTGCAATGTTATAAACGAAAATAAATGTTATAAACGAAAATAAATTATTGCAGCCCACGTTAGTCCGTTACTGCAATATCGCTCACGCGACTTGATTGCCGTTAACTTTTGCCATTCAGCTTTCTTCTCAAGACTAAACTCCATTGTGCTGTACTAACCTTCTTGTGACTGTATTTCTCGGCGCTTTTTCAGTTTTACTGAAAATATGCGTCGCTTCGACGGCGGAGGTCCGTGAACTAAATATCGTCGGCACAGCTCCAAGCTTCAAAAATCTACGTTGGCGACATTTTGTTGGATCTTGTTCCATTAACTGATGATATACATCTACTTCAAAGTACGTATCGTCTAAATGAGCCGAACAAAGTGTTTTATATTTCGAGGGCTTCCAAGACAGTTTCAACCAGCCCGTCCGCAGTTATGAATCCATTGTTTCACTTCTGGTCGAGTCAAAGGAAACCAAAAAAAATCACTCATTATCTTTCGCTGTACTATTGTAACAACCGTATGACAAACAGTATGCATATTTAATTTGTTTAGGCTCCAGGTAGAAATCGGTATTGCCGTTCCCACGACGTTATCATGTTGTCTACGTGTAAGGGAGCGCGGTTCGAATACTCATCCACATACACATGCAAATGAACACCTTGTGTAAATCTTGTCAAACGCTCCTTCAAACTAACCCTAACCGTAAACATAAACATAATACGTTTTGCGCACCAGACCAAGCATTTGTACGTGGATACATAGCAGGAAGCTTATGTAGCCAAATACTGATGAATGTTGGTCTAAACAATACCCACTAGGTGGAGTAACTGTCACGATTCTCAGATAATCTCAAACGGAGTGTATGAAAACTGTTTGACGTCTCGCCTGAGTCAATATAATGTCAAAGTGCAACCCTTTAACCTAGCTTAATGGTACGCAAATTCATCGGTTATATCATGGCAGTCAAGCGTCGTTTCAGTTGTAACAGTCGATCCGTGTGTTATTCATGTTTGGTCGTTGTGTCCTTGCGAGCCACTGGCACTACTGGTTACACGGGTTTCAGTAGCCATTGCCCGTCATAGAGTCTTGACAGAAAGTGGAACTATGACAACCCATTATCCAATCATCTCATTGCCTTTTAAAGGGAGGCAGTCCTATTTATTAAGTTCGTACTTATTTTAATTATTAATTAATATAACGTTCTTAAGACGATAATAAATATTATGATGATATACACTTCTCGGCAAATTGTGTTTAGTAACAATGTTCGCAATGTCAAAGTTTCGACCTCGCAGCATATATTCAAATAATAAAAACATCCAGTTTCAAAACAAGCTTTATTGGCAGTAATACCGAGGGGGGCTGAGTCAACCGCAATAGTCTTTTATGTTCAACGAATTCCCATTTTCCCACGTTCGACCCAGCAGACTTCCTATTACAAATTACTACGCTGGATAATTCCGGGAAGAGGAACAGACTGCCTCTCTTTAAGTTTAGCTGCCAAGTTTTTGGGTGTATGAAACGTTCGGGAATTAAATGTAATTAATGTACTTAATTAATCACAGCGCTGGTGATGATGGTTAATCGTAACAAAACGACAATAGCTTGATTATGGTCAGACAATTCTACTGGGATTTCCTGGAATTGCTACTTGATATGGTGCGCATGCGTTTGGTTCCCACAATCGCTTCCGGCGAAAACATTAACTGGGCCGGAGTGCAGTTGATCTAGCGAACTGCTATACATTACGTAGGACAGCGGTTCTTAATTCCGGTCGCAGGTCTTGCTAGGCGACCCATGCCTTCAAACAGTTATCTTGTGATAAATGGTAAAATAGGCAACGCAGAAATAACATCAATAATTAATGCATGAGAACAAACTTGTTTGTTGAATACGGGGGATCACCAAACCAGCGCCGAGTATGCACTGGTTTATCGACGTCGAACGAGGACACCTGTTGCCATTCGAAAGCAAATTTGGCGGACGGAGTCGGGAAGATCGTGTGATTGTGGCTGTCTTTGAAAATATATTTATATTAAGCTTGTCTAGGTATACGTCACTTTGGGGTTAATAAAAAGACAAACAATCCGATAGATAACAGTGTGATCGGTCGTGGCGATTAACGCGATAGTATTTGTTTCTGCGGGAATGCATACATTTCCACAGAAAACAAATGGCACCGATTTTGTTATAGTGCCCCCATGACACATTTTGGCGAAATCAAACAGAATATTACTTGCCAATACTTGGGCTGCGTTCAGAGTTCGCTCAGCGACGGCGCCATCCGTCGCGGTTCGCCGCCGGAAGTTGAACTGTTAAATTTTACGTACCACCACGTTCGCCGCATTCAAAATGGACGGTATTAATTATCGTTAAAAAATAATTATTGTCGAATGCAAAACCAACTACGGAGGCAATTTTTGGAGATGCGTTGGTGCGGCAGGCGTCGCGACGTCAGCACAATGTAACTTTTGACTGTAAAATCGACTGCACGGGCAAAAAGCAACGTGCGACAATACGCGAACTCTGAGCTCTGCATGCGAAACGAACAATTTACGCCAACAATCGAGTGAATTTGAAAAGCCGTGTTATTGTGTATCTATCATATGACGATTCAGATTCATGCAACGTTTGCCATACATTATTTGTAATAATCATGTAACGTTCTGACAGTCAATGACACGTCCCATTCAAAATGGCTTGGCGACCTAACTTTGAGTCGCGACCCAGGGTGATAAGAACCGCTGACGTAGGATATCAGCCAGGGTTAAAATAGTGCTACCACCCCTGACTTGTGAGGATGGCCGTTACTGCTTTACGTAGACTCTCTATGCCGCTTCAGGGTCTGCAACGTCAGCACACCTCGCATACAGCGTGCATCCGCCCGTCTGCCCGCGATAGGTGAACGCTTCGCACTCGGGTCGCTGAGAGCAGCTGCGCGCGCATACAATGACACTTGGCACGTCCGCTCGATCCAATTCTTCATCTTGAGGACATCCAATGTCAAACCGATGTACATAAATATCTGCAAACAAGATAACAAAAACTGCGTGAATGACGGCATTGATTGTTATCGAACTAATAGAGGTTTACACCAAACCTTATTTAAGAATGGATACTCCGTTAAATAATTGATGTCGTTTAATTAGCTCGTCAGTGTGGCTACTTCCGAAACTGAGAGCGACGTAAATGGGTTTGAATTTTCAAAATTGTTGTTGAGTTCGACCCTCGTGCTGCAGTTGATATGATATGTTTTTGTGTTCATACCATTAATTTGTTTAAAAAAATTAAACAGAATTGTGTCAGCTAACTTGACTAGCACATGTTTTAGCTGCGGATCAAGTATTGAAGACGGATTCCGATTTCCCAGTTAGAACGGAGAAGCTGTTGTTATAAAGAATTTCAAGAAGAAGTTGGTGTGAAGTCGACGAAAGTGTGCTGAACACGTGGAACTAATGAAAATGATAATAACAACATTGCAAGCAAAGGAGAGTAGCAACACATTTTAAGCAACAGCAACAGCAACAACGACCACGACGACATTGTAGAGCGGATACACCGCCGTCAACAAATCTTACCGCTGTAATGGGTGCGTCTTCCACTACTTCCGCCCACCGTCGTCGGCGACACGGTCGTTGTTTCCTGGCCGTTTTTTTCACACATGAATAGCTTGTCAGCAGAACATGCGTAGTCCCACCACCGACCAAACGAGTTGATGAAGACACAGTCCCCGCCGTTCTCATTATGTCCACCACTGTTGTTTGGCTCGCCGTTGCGCCAGTTTGACCACGTTACGTCATCTCCGAGTGGATCAAATACAAAGTGTCCCTCTAGAGATATTAAAAACATCACAACAATTGTGGTGACAAGCGAGACAATTCGAAATAATAAAAAAAAATGTGCAGTGGCGCAAAACATCAAGCCGTGTTAAAAGGAATGTGCAAAGATATTCGGTAATTGATTGTCTTACGAAACTTTTTTAATTTATTACTGGCGATGAGTGTCAGTTTACCGCATAATTATAATGACAGAGGTTGCGAACTACATTATTGATGATGAAAGATAAACTGTGACGCAGGTTGATTTATTGGTCAGTAAAATTCCCGCTATACAAACATAAGGAATAATACTGCTAATTGATATATATATATATATATATATATATACATTTTGAATAGTTTTTATGTTATTGACGTTTGAAAGTCCTGAACTCATAAACCTGCACCAGCTATGCCTGTCGCTGGTCACATCAACAATAAGCTACCAGCCTAGTGAGCGCGCGTGCATTTTATGTAAACAACATACTTCAAAAGAAACAATGTATATTTTCAATATTTTGTTAATGTGGAAGCCATGGATGTCTTATAAAGTGCACCAGTGACCAGTTCACATTTATCAAGGCGGGTAGACTGCAGGAATTTATTACAAAACAATACCGTTCTCTCTTTGTCTGCGTGTGTGTCTGTCTGTCTGTCTGTCTGTCTGTCTGTCTGTCTGTCTGTCTCTCTCTCTCTCTCTCTCTCTCTCTCTCCCTCTCCCTCTCCCTCTCCCTCTCCCTCTCTCTCTCTCTCTCTCTCTCTCTCTGTTTGTTTGTTTTTCGTCTGTCCGTCTGTCTTCTGTTCATCAATATCTCTGTTAGTTATGCATGCAGGAGGCTGAAGTGGTGTATGTGATCTAGCGGGACCAATGGGGTGGTTCGTAGATTGAGAAAATTTCAAAATTCGTCCCGGGGTGGGGATCTAGGAGGGTCACATTTTTTTAAATGGCACTTATCTCCATTTACGACAAACTCAAGAGAGCGACATGGCTTGGGAGAGGTTAGGCCTTAAAACAGAAGCAATATGACACAGTACAGTGAAAGCCGAGAGGAAACTGTACGACCGACTGCTCTACTAAAAACCAAGAAAATCACAAAGATTGCTACCCGAACGTCAGAACAATGTATGAAGCCGGAAAAGCAGCACAGAGAGTTGAATAACTACAAGATTCGGGACATGACAACGAGGATGCCCCGCACACCGAGAGTGTAGCCTTAATGCTGTCTGGGGAGGCTTAGAAAGCACTCATTAGCTAGGACGCGATCAATTCCAAATTGATTACTGCCAAATTCTTGATGAAAAAGAATAATGTAACTATTAACGCGATAGAGTGCCATGCACACACAAACGATGCGGACGAGACAAGGAAAGACAATTTCTACAACAGACTGCACAATGTACTTGAAGAAAAAGGGCCGAAGGACGTTATCGTTCTGATGGGCAACTTCAATGCAAAGGTAAGAAATAACAACACAGGTTATGAGCACATCATGGGTACGCATGGATTAGGACAGATGAATGAGAATGGAGAACGGTTCGCGGACCTATGTGCCATGAACAGCCTGGTCATAGGAGGAAGTGCCTACCCACATAAAGACATCCAGAAGGCAACCTGGAGATCACCAAATCATATTACTGACAATCAAATAGATCATGTATGCGTTTGACAGAAGTTCAGACGGTCGCTGAAGGATGTAAAAGTGAAAAGAGGGGCTGATGCTGTTTCTAATCCTGGTGGTGGCAACACTCAAGCAGCAGCACAAGAACATGTTACAACATAGATCTACTGAAGGACAAGGGAAGAAAGAAAGAAAAGAAAGAAAGAAAACAAAAGACTGGATGACAGCTGACACATTACTCAAGCTACAAGTGCGAAAACAACCGATACTGAACAGCAAAAAAACTAGAGCAACGAAAGTAGAAGCCCAACCACAGTACACACAAGCTCAGAAGGAGGTAAAGAAGAGCATCAGAAGAGGCAAGAGAAGCTTGTTGAACAACCTTGCAAAACAGGCAGAAGAGGCAGCAGGAAAAAAAACTTGAAAGATCTATAAAACATAACAAAGAAGCTGGCAGGCAAGTATCAACCAAGGGACAAACCAATTAAAGACGAGCAAGGAAAAGCCCTCACCACGGTAGACGATCAACTAAAGAGATATGTTGTGCACTTCACAGAACTATTATGCTAACACAGACAGTTCTAATCATAAATTGTGATAAACCAAGCAGAACAGAAATCAAGAACGCTATCAAGAAACTGAAGAACTGAAAGCAGCAGGACCAAATAAAATACCAGCAGAGGCGATAAAGACATATATTAACACATCCACGGAAATACTGCACAGCCTCTTCGAGAAAGTGTGGGAAGACGAAAGAGTTCCAGAGGAATGGAGAAAGGGACTCATAATCAAGCTCCCGAAGAAAGGATATCTCAGAGAATGGAAGAACTATAGAGGAATTATGTTACTATCAGTCCCGTGAAAAGTGCTGAACAGAGTGATATTAGAGAGGATGAAAGCTGCGAGAACACCAAGCAGGTTTCCGACAGCATAGATCTTGAACATATCATATATCTACTATGCGCATCGTATTAGAACAATCGTTGGAATGGGACTCACCACTGTATATACATTTCATTGACTATGAAAACGCATCTGACAGTGTGGACAAACAGACACTCTGGAATCTGATAAGAAATATTGGCATTCCATAAAAGGTGATCTCCGTGATACAGAGCATCTGCCAAGGAATGTCTTGTCAGGTGGTGCATGAAGGACGACTATCAGATAGCTTCGAAGTTAAGACAGGGGTTCGACAGGGATGCCTGCTGTCGCCTTTCCTGTTCATCCTTATTATTGACTGGACTATGAGGACCACCACGAACAGGAGACAAAATGGCATACAGTGGACACCATGGACTCAGCTGGATGACTTGGACTTCGCTGATGACCTAACACTACTTTCACTCACCCACAAACAGATGCAGGACAACATTACATTTTTTGAATCAACATCAGTAAACACAGGTCTGAAGATCAACAGAAGCAAAATAAGATCATGAAAATACACAGTAGGAACGACTACCCAGTTATAGCAGGCGGAGAGCCCCTGGAGGAAGTGGATTCACTTACATACTTAGGGAGCGTGATAAACAAATAACATGGTACAGAGGTAGACGTTGCTGCAAGAGTGGGCAAGGCACGGACAACATTCCTGATACTAAAAAATTCTGGAAGTCCACAAAAATAAAAAAACACAACAAAAATCTGGATTTGTAACTCCAATGTAAAATCAGTATTTTTGTTGGCTCGGAAACATGAAGAATGAAATAAACAACACTAGGGAAAATCCAAACTTTCTTAACCGATGTCTGCGAAGTACGGTAAGGTCACACACAACGTCACTAAGTATTATATGTAACTCATATAAACAATAATTCCCGCATTCCAAAGAACTAGTAGCATCCACTTGTTCTTGTGATATCTAGTATGTTGACATCATTTGTGGCAATTGGTTTCTTCAATCAAAATGTTGATATTTTAATAAGACGAGTTGACCTGCGATTTAAGGTTGGTTCACTTCTAATGGTGCAAATTATAACAAAACTCTTAAGTAGATTTTTTAGGACTGTTTATTTGGAGTCTACGACAATTCCTACTATGGAAACATCCCTGAGACACAAAGGGATGAAACACATAACCACATTCCTCCAGACTGTGTGAATAATAATTTACAAATAGTGCGTTTTTGCGAATATGTCCCTCCTGTTAAAACACAATTGTTCGATTTCGGGATGACAGACCAAGTATGGTACCAAATGTTAGTTAAATAAGTGAAGCGTATGTTCACACATCTTATATACCAGTAAACACTCATTTCATTTTTATCGCCACCGGTATGCAAAGCAATGAGTTTTCATTTCGAAAATCATACCGTGCGCAACTTGGGTATCATAAAATATGAATGAAAAGGTAAAATCTAATCCATCATTATACAGAATCAGTTGTTATTTTTATCCAAGAATCCGCCTCCATAACACCGAGGACAGTACTTCCGTTACAGACAGTGAAACTGTCCCGGTGTCTAGTGTTGGTGTTGGCAGTTTTCAATGTACAAGATCACTGTTAAGGATCAATTTTAAAGATCAAACATATATATAAGTATAAAGGATTTTAAACAGCACAAATCAGGCTTATGACCTCACAAGGAGGTTAGTGAAACGGAAATACATTCATGTTATACAATGAATAAGTTCCGATGTCGACACCTACCATTACCAATATCGTTAGCTGCTGTCCAGAACAACCCGTCATTGTAGCCTTTGGCGGCTAACATGGAACATATAAAGTCGCTTTCTTCGACGCCGTCTATGTGCACAAGTTTGCTGTCGTAGACGACGCAGGTGTCTCGAGCTTCCAGCCAGGAGCTCGAGGTGTTAACGATCAGGTAGCAGATGCCTCCGTTCTCTTCCCAGCCCGTCTCACAACAATCGCCTGCAAACAATCAGTTGAGAGGTCAATAGTCCGAGGACGCGAGTAAACATAGGAATAGGCGAGTGGGCATAGGAACCTAGGATGAGATGCACTTACGCTGCCTCCAAATTGGTGTATTAATATGTGGATAATTCGAAGTCTTGTATAACGCCGGAGTCCACTTAAAGAACGTGTTCTGCTCTTTGTCCGTCGTCATTACAAGTTTGTGTCAGCAGCTAACACATGTATATATTGATGTGTGTGTGTGTGTGTGTGTGTGTGTGTGTGTGTGTGTGTGTGTGTGTGTGTGTGTGTGTGTGTGTGTGTGTGTGTGTGTGTGTGTGTGAGTGTGTGTGTGTGTGTGTGTGTTTGTGTGTGTTTGTGTGTGTGTGTGTGTGTGTGTGTGTGTGTGTGTGTGTGTGTGTGTGTGTGTGTGTGTGTGTGTGTGTGTGTGTGTGTGTGTGTGTGTGTGTGTGTGTGTGTGTGTGCTTGCGTGTGTGCGTGTGTGCGTGTGTGTGTGTGCCTGTGCATTTGAATGTGCGTGTGTATGTGTGCGTGTGCGTGTGCGTGTGCGTGTGCGTGTGCGTGTGCGTGTGCGTGTGCGTGTGCGTGTGCGTGTGCGTGTGCGTGTGCATGTGCATGTGTCCGTGTTTGCGTTTCCCATACAATAAATATGGGAGTTTTTTAGATTGAGATAATTGGCTCTGTAAGTTATCGACCTGCTTGCACATAATGTTATTTGTAGATACAATAGACATATATGACGTCTATGCCTACATATAGGCATATATATATATATATAATATATATATATATATATATATATTCTACGCAATATCGGTAAAGGTAAATCCCAATAAACAGCGTCGTGAATTGAAGAGATCAATAATGGCTTCTCCCTATGATATTTTTTTAGCGATCAACAATAAACAATTTTATAGCGATAAATAAATAATAAAATTAATGTATAATAAGTAAGTACGAGCTTTGAAATTATATTAAGCGACTTGATCAAAACAATGTAATATTTATTCGTGTAGTTTTTTTAATGCACCTGTAAGTTGTAGTCATTTTTTAACTCTATGTTTAATTTTGTACAATCGAAGAGTAGCCAAAACATATTAAGCCTTACCTCCTTCCAAGATGAAGACAACTAACACAATTCGAAGTATGACGTGTTCCATGTTGTTACCACATTTATACGCGCTCTACTAGCTCCGTACGGTCGTGCTTCAAACTGACAACTAGGTATTAACAGGTTTCGCGTCTTCAGTAAACATTCTATGACTTGACCAGTCCACTTGTCCACTCACGACTCGGTAACTCGCCAGTGGCTTCAGTGATCCGGATGTACGCTGCAATATTCCTGCTCTCGTCTGGTTGCTTAGTGAATTTTCCACCGCATTAACAGCAACTAGCGCTGATCGCCAATTAAGCATTATTTGTATACCGATTGGTCAGGAAAACCAGTAATTCGCAGCAAAGTGCTTTTGCCTAGGAATGTCGGAAAAGGTGATGTATTTGCTGAGTGGAAGATCGTTTGTGTCAAATTCGTATTATGCATATATTATGGTGGTTTACTATCATTGACCCGGCATATAACGCGTTGTAGGTACTCGTTGTTAATTCAAACTGACGTAGGTCGACGAGAATGTGAAGTTCACATCCATCATGTCTTGATAGTTTAGATTTGTCGACTAATATCCGTATTGCTATGCTTTTGGCATGAGGGTATATAATCATTATTATGTCTGCGTGTACTGCATGTTGCCAAATCTAAGACGCACGGACCGTTTACCCAAAGGTTTTTACCTTCACAACGTTTAACTTCCGAGATACTTATTCACCCCATAAAAAGTGAGTCTTGACAATGTTTTGCTCGTTTCGCGTCAAATTATAATATCTACTACAAAATGATAACGCGTTCGTGCACCTATTACGTGTAGTGTTTATAAAAACCACCACCAAACTATCAACATATTTAGTTCCTGCCCAGCATTCGATTCCAGTTATTTTCACAATGGTATTCTTCACGTGAATGCGCAACTCAAATATGCATTTCGTTTTGTGTTGACCTTTTTGACCTTTCGTGGTCCCTTTGAAACAAGTCACCAATAAATTCATTGGTGTGATCATAATATCGGCCTGGCAATTGGCTTTGGCATGTTTCCTGATGTAGGCCTAGTGACCAAAATCAATTTGTTTACCATTTAACAAACGTAAGCACTTTTGATAATAACGACTGCGGATATTATATTGAAACTATTAATATTATTTTATACTCGTTGCCCGTTAAAAAATGGCAGTCATGTACCAGACACCCCAAACCCATCACAAATGTTTCCAGCGTACCCGCATTAGTAAATGGCAACTGGTCACTGGTCTAGTTGTTAGGACAACCTTTTGCCAGAAATCTCATCCAATCCAATGTAACTTTTGATACTCAGTTTTTATAATAAACTAAAACGACGGGCAGTAATGTCGACGCTAAATAACAAAATGACACGTAGCTCCATCTGTAGGAAATAAATGCGAACGCGAAAGACTGCGCTTTCTGCATACATCCAGCGACATATTTGTAGATGGCAAAACTATCTTTACGATGATATAAAAAAAATGATATTCCGCAGCTGGAACTCCACGAACAGCCTATTGAAATGTTGAACCCCCAAGTTTCCACCCACCCCCCAAACGAATTTCGAAAACATCTCAGTCCACGAACCATCTCAATCGGCCCGGTAGATCACGTGCAAAATTTCAGCTCGATACATACAAAACTGACTGAGATGTGGGTGCACAGACATTGAGAGAACGAATTGTTTTATAATGTAGATTCTGACATGAAACAACTGCATTTATGATGGGATAAATTAGTTGAGGAAGTAGTTTATGCAATTTGCGCAGCCAGAGTGATAACAAAGACATAATTTTGTGTAAATATGTAAATCGAGCCACTCAAGCATTTGACTTATCCATCACGTGGCCTGTTCAACAAACCATCAAAAATGGATGCCAAACACGCGGAGTGTACAGACATTCCGTTGTATATTTTGTTGAAGTTCTGACCACGAAAAAAAGTTTCTTTATGACGAAAACATAAGAGGAAGCTTTTTTAAAGTGATAACTGCATGCGGGAATGTTTGATCTAGGAGATTTTATGCCTAGCAAAAACAACACTAGCAAACATGTCCGTACCAACTGTTAGTAAAACACCCAGCATCATTACATCAACACCACTACGCTTCGCAGATACTCGTTGTTTCTTCAAAGTGATGAACGCCGGAGAGAATGTGAAGATCACGACTGTCGATGGGTCATGGTCATAATACCGTAGAATTGTCAAATAATATTCGTATGTAATGTCCGCGTCTACTCCATGATGCAAAGACTATGACGCCTTACCCCATAAAGGTTACGTGACATATATTGAGTATTTTGAAAAGATGTACGGGCACGTTCTATTCTAGGTGTAGATATATAGAGTTTATTTTTGGAATCGTATAAAATATACATACAAACATAATCAAACAAGTATATACTATACGATTCTAGGTTGTAGATTAATCCCTGAAAGTTTAGCGCTCGAGGTTCAAACCGTCTAATAGGGAAACGTTAAGATACTAATGCAATGTCGATTATAGCTAGATCCGTCGACGTTCGCTATAAGGAGCATGTTGAGATCTCTTCACACTTCCTTATAACCGTTCTTTATATCAATGTGTACATAAAACAGTGCATGCTAAAATGGGAATTTCAAATTTGTTCAGCTTAATCGGATGTTCTGTAACTCCGGAGTCGTAATACCCCGCGACGGATTTATGACTGTGGATGCCCCTGAATAGTGGTGGACCAGTCATTCTACCATGGCTGTTCTCTCTCCGTAGACGGGTAGCACGGTGCCTAATTTTAGGCGTTTTGGACACCTCGTGCTATTTTTGTTAACCTGTGTTTCTGTAAACAAGAAACCTTCCTGAACAATATTCCAGAGGGCCACCCTTTCAAATCAGTTGGCCAGACTCTGAACATTGGACTTTAAATCAGGCATACATGGTTTAGGAATTTTTATTATTTATTATTTTATTTGTATTTCCAAATTTGCATTGTATATATATATATATATGTATATATATATATATATATAACATCTAATATATATATATATACATGTATATATATCTATAACATATAAAATATATATATAACAACATTGCTAAGCTTAGTATATAAATATGCGGAATGATGACAACAATTAACAATTAAGTAATACAGTATCGATGTGGTTAATTTTCAGGAGGTTCGATACGAAAAAGTTTTCAAACTTACGCTTGATATCTGGGATGAGTGCCATACTATAAATTCTATCTGGCTGAAAACGTCGAGTTCACTGGCAGATTTTAGGTTCAAATATGAGGTTCCAATGTGTGAAATGTCGTCTAACTATCAACATGACAACAGTATTTTGAACCTATGTCCAAACCACTACCGATGTGTTTTCAATCTACATTCAATGCACCACTGCTGTGTGTTGAATCGCGCAGTGTTTCGAATCTTTTACACTGGACTATGTGCACTTGGGCACCTCGCACTGATTGTCCCGGCCTTTTACATATATATAGCGTATGAGCCGCAGAACAAGTCAACAACAGAAACAAAGTGTGTATTCACAGAGACCAACAATACAGTAATTACGTTGAGTGGCGATGCACAAGGTAATGGTGAAGATGATCTTTATGTAAGTAGTCTTATGCCGACTTATGGACACCTTTTAACATGTGCATCGTTGTTCAACGTGATTGTTAATTGATCTCTATGAATATAAGCATTATGACTATTATAGTTTGACATTTAGTTAAACGTTTTGTCTCGGACCTTCTCAAATGAAATGTATAGGATATAAACGACAGGATATTTCTTGATCATTCCGGATATTTCAATACGTAATTTACCATTGTAGCTCAGTTTCTGCTAAGAACATTTGAAAATATCCAACTATGACATCACGGCCACATTTAGACCCCACAAGACTGAATGTGAATCCAATTTCCAGAATGAGACAAACTGATTTGTGGGGTTGCCCTCTGGATTATTATTCAGGATGGATTGACGTTTTAAAAACCAAAGGGCAACCAAATATAGAACATAATGTCCAATTCGACCCTTGCGCTCCCCGGCAACTGATCTGTCTACTACAGGGGTCGGCAACCTGCGGCACGCGGACTAAAATCGCTGGATAACAATAAATACATTTGCGGGACGCATCTTCCGTGGGAGGAAGAACAACAGGAGTTGTTTCGCTGATTAGAAACAATGCATGACCATTGTTGTTATCTAGTGTTGGTAACAAAATCTTTGGTAAAATAACATACGTCAATGTAGTTAATGTAGATGTCAATATTGCAGACATACTTGAACGAAAGGTACAAAATAAGCTTAGATATGTTAACAGTTTAGTTTTGTTTAGAGACCGAATGTGCACAATAGTTCAATGCATTTCTTACACAAGTGGCACGTGACTAGTATTTTTAACTCACAGCAATCTCAGTTCATTTCCAGTTTGTAAAAAAATAAAACTTGCATACATAACCAAAACACCAGCATCACCCGATTACTTTTCATAACCGCCTTCCTAAAACACCATCGATTATATAGCTACTAATCACAGGGCTGCGTAGTTAAATTTGCTATCGATATATGATCTATAGTATGTTACATATTCGTAGTAAGCATGTATGTCAACATTGTATACATAATTGAACATAAAACATATATTATGCCACCAGATAGTAAATTTTAGTTTGGTTTCAGGACCGAATAATATTTAATATCATTACTTACATTCGTGGCACGTGACAATTGTCTTTATCTTAAGATAATCCCTCTTCGTTTCCAAATAAAATAATGTTAGAATATCTAACAAACAAAGTAATATACTGCATGCAAAACCAAACACTAGCATTACCCCCGATGTTGCATGAACGCCAAACCTCGAACACATTCGGCAATAATTATAGATCTACTAATTACAGGACTACATTAGATAACTTTGTTATCTAAATGTTTAGAATAGTACGTTGCGTAGTTGTAGTAAACACTTATTTCAATACAATAGAGTGACTTAAAAGGAAAGCACACACTATACCAACATATACTAACATTATAGTTGGATTTCGTGACGGAAGATGAACAATACTTCAAATCATTGCTTACATCCATGGAGCATGGTACTTTCATTTGTAACTGAAGAGTCAAGATATTCATATGTTAACCAACATGGCACTGTGCGCTTAATAATCGCACAAAATATATAATATGTGTAGCATCTATGTGCCACACAATTTATAACAGGTTAATCTTACATGTAACCAATCTAATCTGACTCAACTGCTGAAGAGGCCAATTATGGTGAAACGAAAGGCATTATTTAGAAATTGTTAGTTGTCACACCTGGAAGCGCTGCACAATTGTACTATGGTATGTCCAGATGTTCATATACTCGAATCATCCTATGGAAGGACAATTGAAGTGCTCTGTACCACATGCTGATGCAACTAGTCGAGCAGGGGTAATCAAATATAATCCTATTCATTGGTGCTTTTTGCACCTTTACAGAGTAATTTGCAACTCAACTTATTGAAGAACTATGGACAAGAATAGGTACTGTGTCACAAAGACGCTTTTGTCCATGATGATATCATCTTAACTCAAACTGGAAAGAACATCCCAGCATATTATGCATCACGAAGACACGTATCTGAGTAGGCTTGGAAAAGTAAACCTGGAAAACAGTCACGAAACATGCACATAGTTCTATTGGTTAATCATATACGAGAAGCGTATTTTTCTGTAGGCAAATAGAGCAACTAGATAATCTAGCTCGCAGAGCCTATCTACGGTGTGAAAAATAAGGTGTAGTGTTAGTGTTTTGGTTTTATAAGCAAGATATTACTTGTTTTATTAGATTATTTAGTGTTTTTTTAATGAAAAGGCGTATTTTGAGATAAAACCTTTGTCATATGCCATTAGTGTAAGTGAATTATTGTACACCTTCGGCCACGAATCCAAACTAAAACGTTAATATCTGGTGGCATTATGTGTGCTCTACTTTCAAGTATGCATTTAATATTGACACGCAATCTTACCACAAATATGTAACGTACTATAAATAAATATATATCACCGTGATATCAAAATTAGATATGTAGCCCTGTAAATAATAAACGTATAACCAATTGTGTTTGAGGAAGGCGGTTATGAAAAGTAAGGGCGAAGTGTTAGTGTTTTGGTTGTGTACGCAGTATATTACATTCTTTTCAGACAATTTATTGTTGTTTTATTTTGAATAAACTGGGATTGTAGTGAGGTAAAAAAAAAAATTGTGATGCACCAGATGTGTTGATGCCAACATTATCTATGACTATCGCTCTGCTATTAGTAGGTACAATAGCCGATTGTGTTTGTGGAAGGTGGTTATGAAAAGGAAGGGGTAGGGTTAGAGTTTTGTTTTTGTGTGATACATGTTATAATCTATGTCTAACAAACTAGTTATATTTTGTATGGACAGTAACTGTGATTATTATAAGATTATAAAATTATTATTATTGCCATGCGCCACGCGAGTATTTAATGCATTTAACTATTGTACACCTTTTAAAATTTTAACATATCTGAGCCTATTTTGTGGTTCTCGTTCAAGTTGGTGTGCAATATTGACACCTACATTAATTACAAAAACACTTCCGTTGCCATAATCCCTCACGGGTTCGGCCTGGAGTGTAGGAGTGGTCGCCACGTTTTCCGGTTTTGCACGTTTTGCACGAGGTTAAGGCCTACCGGACATCGGTTATCCCCAGTTGCATCTGCGAGTTTTCATTTCTTGTCGATATCGTGGCGTATCTCAATTTGCTGAATTTTCAACTTAAGGGACGAGAACGTCTAACCAAAGAACTCGTCTAGTTTAGTTGTTATTAGTGTGAAACATCAATGGCTAATTTTAACCGATCTACTATTAAATTAAATTATTATTGAATAATAATTTAATTTAATAGTAGATCGGTTAAAATTAGCCATTGATGTTTCACACTAATAACAACTGTTTATTTATCAACTGCCAAAATATGTACGTAAAGCTTCAACGTATGTGATCTAGAATGCCTGTATAGATACTATATAAGCATCATAACATAATGTACTAGTTGGCACGAACATTGGGCTAGTGATAACTAACATGAGTAAATGAATGTGTGGCCCATGACGTAGCTCAAGACACTTATTTGGCCCTCCATTCAATAAGGTTGCCGGTCCCTGAATATAGTACAAAAGGGACAGCACGACAAGACTAATTTTATTTCAGAATATACCTGCAGATATGGAAGTGACATACCAGAGACCTAACACGTAAAGTTCTATATTAATTATACTGCTAGATATGAGAGACGTCCTGTATCATAGTTGTGCGAAGCGTATTGTTGATGTGTTTACATAATGAAAACGGACTCTTTCCACTGTGGGTGGTGACTATCAACACTAGATAGATATGAAGCCCTACTTCGATATTAGGAAATGCCCCATTAACTCGCTTATCAATTATCGGGAAGTGTCCTCTGCCATTTAGTGAGGGCTCCTGTGCAACTATCCCGTCTGCCTGGCCTTAAGCCAAGCATTGGGGCTAGCAAGCATCCACTATCACACACAATGACCACTACAGATTGATGAATGAAAGAGTGAACGTTTATTCAACAACAACAACAACATAATACATGCACAGTATGGTGAGCTGCTGCTGCTACTGCTGCTGCTGCTGAAAGGACACAGCTGAAGTCACAGACTTGTATGTTGCTATGCCCTTCTCAAAGCTTCTTGGGTTATGTCAAACTCAATCACCACACGTCATACAAATCACATTAACGAAGTTAAATGCCAACACTGCATATAATTGTTAATGGACAAAACCAATATTAGTAACACTAAAGTCAAAGGTGTTGTTAGTTCGGTTAGTTACAGGCGGAGCTCGGTTGCAAGAGGTCACACGATCATTTCATCTTCACAGTTCCTTGCGGGTTGCGCCTTGTTTCACGAGCTGCGACTGTGAGACTAGAGACCGTCCCGTATGGCCTGCACCTCCTTCATGATGGGATTTCCGTCGTAGGCGACAGGGAAGATGGGATAGCGTTGGCGCATGACGCCGACACCGGGGATTTCCGGGATGAAGATCTGGTGGCCAGAGTAATAGTTCCTCACGAATCTGTTGCCACGCCTCTTTAGCACACCGACAACTGTCTTGACGGACGTGTCCGCAGGGTCGACCTCGTTGAGTTTCTTGCTGAAGAATCCCACCGGTGTGATGCAGTACCACTTCGTGTTGCTGCCATTGAAGGCTTTCTCCACCGAGAGGCCGCCGTCACGACCATCTGCATCCACGGTCTGACCAAGGGGCGAGAACTCGTCGCCTCTGTACTGGATCTTGTGCGGATTCCACTTGGACAGCGGAGTCATATAGACAATCTCTAGCGGCACGGCGTAGGTCCAGCGAGACTTCGACTTGACACATTTCCTTGTCGGTCCCGTGCCTTTACAGTTTGTCTCGATCTCGATGGCCGGAACCTTCGGGTTGGTTGTCTGCGCCATGAAGACGTTGTGGTCTTGGAAACCGCGGTACTTGAAGAAGCGGCCCATCGCGTCGAGTTGCGAATCACTGTAGATGCGGTGGTAGAAGGCTGTGTTCAGCTCCTCCACGCCCCTCTTGTTGTCCTTATACACACGGGCTGTTCGACCAAATGATGTGTCGAGGATCTGAAATACGACAATAAAAGATTAATTACCTTTGTTGTTTACCCGTAATACAGGGTACGCAAACTAACCCGCGGCATCTCAATTGCATTGCGTACTGTTCAGTAGCTTAATCCACGTGGACAGCGGTACAAAAGATGCGTCTAACAACACGCTTCTTGCTGCAGCTTTATGTTTCGTGCATTTACAACTACAGGATCTGGAACACCATCATATCGAATACAAAAACGAATAGATGTCCACAATCTCAACATTAGAAAGTGTCGTGGAATTCTAACCTTGACGAACGCATACCAAATAAGGACAAAGACGCACTACAAATGATCCTAATTGGAAACATTATGACGCGAACTTAGGGACGGGGAGGATTTCAGACATTCCTTCCAGCAATGATTCGTCACTCAGACAGGTAGCTATACTTCCTGTATGTTTTATGCAATATTCACAATATCGCTGTTATATCAGTTGCACTAATATTACCTACGTTTTGAGATGGTACACACTGTATAAATGTTTAATACTGGTTGCAATAATTACAAAATGTACCTAGTAAAAAATGATGTAACAATACAATTACCTAGTCTATAGTCAGAATCAAAATCAAAAGCGTTTATTCAAACAAATCAAACAAATTAAATGTATTAAAGCAATACCATGTGATGCAATGTTTTCATGATTTATTTATTAGAATAAATATACAGAGCATATTTGAAAAACAGTTCGAAAGGCGAAATATAGAAGTAAAGCTACTTATCAAGTCATGCTTTTCCTTGGTCGACATTTTGTAGCAGCCTTTTGCATCATGATACGTTCATCAGTTATACTGACATAGCATTCTTTACTTATCTTTTGGATGCGTGCTATGAAACTGAACAACTACATGTTTACTGAAGTGTGCCTTAAAACGGTGAAACGAGCTAATATTTATCAAAATGATGTACGTCCAATTACGCTTATAGAAACTAGTTGACTAGGCATAGGAAGTAGGAAAACATAATTACCACTCCAGGGTAGTTGTCTTTGCCGGGGATTTCTCCCATCAGCTTATCGAGCAGTTTGTTCATGATTTGACCGTCCTTGAACGTGTCAGTGTCGTATTCGTTCAGTTCGAAGCGAGTCGATCGATAAGACGATATGTTGCCAAGGTCAAGGTTGAAGCCCAAAGTGTGCGCTGCGTTGGAGACAGGACGAAACCTGTTCAGCGGCAGGTCGTTCTTGAGCGGGTGGCATAAGATCCGGTAGCTCCATTGCGCGACGATTGGCGTGCTTCCGTTCATGCGCACAATGGTCGTCGGAAGGAAACTGTAGTTCTCCGATCTGGTCTTGGTTCCGCTCATTGATGTATAACGTATGTTCTCCTGCATGTCGTACCACGTCTCGGCATCCATGTGGTGTGCGTCGGTAGGGTATGCATCCTCGATGTCTGTACCCGAGTAGATCCAGGAGCCCTCCAGGTAGCACAGAACCGGCTTGAAGTACTTGCGGTAGTCTCGCTTCGAGTTGTCCTGGTCGCGCCACGCCTTGAACCATTCGCGCAATTCGTACAATTGTTCGTGGACCTTCCTGAAGGCGAGTACCTCAGGAGGGACGTCTGGGAAGGGGATGTCTTCCACCAGGTTGAAGGTCTTCTGTGTTCGGTGTGGCATCCTCAGCAGGTAGTCGTTGTTCCTCGTCCTGAAAAATATTTGGTCGTGTATTGTTGTTATTCGTGGAATTGGTTGTTTCTGTTCGTGGATTGTGTCAACCGAACGTATAAGAAACATGCATTTGATATAAGGTTAGCCGATATGTATCGCTTACATGAGAGGTAAATAGCGTTACATGCAAATCAAATAGGCGTGGCTCACTGATTGGCAGAGTGTCACACCGACCGACCGACCGACCGACCGACCGACCGACCGACCGATCGAACGAACAAACGACCGACCGACCGACAGACCAATATAGCGACATACCTACCGACAGACAGGCAAACAGACAGACCCACCGACCGACCGATCGAAAGAACGAACAAACGAACGAACAACCGACCGACAAATCGACAGACCAACCGGCCGAAAGGCACACAGACAAACCCACCGAACGACCGACCGACCGACCGACCGACCGACCGACCGACCGACCGACCGATATAAACTGACTTCCTCTTTATGTAATTTATCGACTTGTTAATAAACTGACTGACTGACTGACTAACTGATTAACTGGATTACTTTCAGAATGACTGACTGACCGACCGACCGACCGACCGACCGACCGACCGACCGACCGACCATTAGGCGGACCGACCAACATACCGACCAACACATCAACAGACACACAGACCCACCTACCGATCGACCGATCGATCGATCTAAAAAACGACCGAACGACCGACCGACCGACTGACCAACCGATATAAACGGGTCGTAGGTTATATGGCTTCCTGTTTATGTAATTGATTGACTTCTTAACAAACAGACTGACCGACTGAGTGATTAACTGCATTACATTCTGAATGATTGACTTAATTTCTGACCGACCAACCGACCGACCGATCGACCGACCGATCGAAAGAACGAACGACCGACCGACAGACCAATATAGCGACATACCGACCGACAGACAGGCAAACAGACAGACCCACCGACCAACCGATCGAAAGAACGAACGAACGAACGAACAACCGACCGACAAATCGACAGACTAACCGGCCGACAGGCACATAGACAAACCCACCGAACGACCGAACGACCGACCGACCGATATAAACTGACTTCCTTTTTATGTAATTTATCGACTTGTTAATAAACTGACTGACTGACTAAGTGATTAACTGGATTACTTTCAGAATGACTGACCGACCGACCGACCGACCGACCATTAGGCGGAGCGACCAACATACCGACCAACACATCAACAGACACACAGACCCACCTACCGATCGACCGATCGATCGATCTAAAAAAACGACCGAACGACCGACCGACCGACTGACCAACCGATATAAACGGGTCGTAGGTTATATGGCTTCCTGTTTATGTAATTGATTGACTTCTTAACAAACAGACTGACCGACTGAGTGATTAACTGCATTACATTCTGAATGATTGACTTAATTTCTGACCGACCAACCGTCCGTCCGACAGAACGACCGACCGACCGACCGACCGACCGACCGACCGACCGACCGACCGACCGACCCAATATCGACCGACCGACCGACCGACCGACTGACCGACCGACCGACAGAAAGACAGATAGACAGATAGACAGACAGACCGCATAAAGGAACGATTGAATAACGTATTGTTTGAATAATTAAAATGATGAACGATGAAACGAACGAACGAACAAACGAACGGCCGAAGGAAGGAAGAACGAACGAATAAAAGAACGAACGAAGGAACGAACGGACGAATGAACGACCGAACGAATGGATGAATTAATTAATAATTAACCAAAAGACAACCTGAATTCAACGCCGTTCAATACTGCGTCGAACTCTCCAAAGCCCATAACTCGCTCATAGTTGCCGCGGTTGTGAATAGCGCCGACCGATACACCCTGCCACGTGTCGTGGTGGTAGGGCCGTGTACCGGCGACAACCCGACGCACTTGCTTCAGGCCCGAAGTGTACTCCGTTCGCGTACTCTCCTCCGTGTACAGCTTCTGTAGCATCAGCTGCCGCCCTAGTGTGTACAAGATCTCGTTGAGGTTCTCCGGAATATCGGGCTCCGACACCGTGCAGCCAAGCAACGTCAGAGCAACGACGCACAGCAAAGTGAACTGAAATACAAGTATATAACATTCATGTAGACATAAAAATAAGATAAGTTCTTATATAGCGTAGTATCCAGTCTGTAGGACTGCGCTACACACTTCACTCGCTGGCAGGCCTGTTCAATCGAACACCATTTTTCTATGGGTAGCATTCAGCCACGCTGCAATTAATGCGCGAAGATTATTCGTACACAAATTTCAACCAATGGATATAATTCATTCTTATAATTCTTAAAGCTGAGTGAACTGGAGCAACGTGGAGTGAACGAACTTGCCCAAGGTTCGAAACGGTAGCACATGATTCGAACCCGGATTCTCTTGATTGAGAATCCGACTTGCTATAACCTGCACCGCTGCGCTCCATAAAAACAGGCAGCTAGAAATGTTTGAAAAACAAGTGTGAAGAACACAACGTCCAGTTCTACAGCATTACAGATGTCGCCTCGGTCAAAATGTGTTGCAATTAATGAGCAGTCATTTCCAATGATTCTTCGTCGATGTAGATCAATACTACTAAAGATCAGATGAGACTGTGTTGTCTTATGAAGGCAGAACACCTGATATATCGAGCACCAACTATCCCGAACGTTAGATCTATCAGCTAAATATTTGGGATTTTTGAAGCTATATTTGGCGAAGATAGATCGTTCAAATTGGTGGTGCAGAAAAATTGATAAACAAGTGGAATTACTGATTGATAAGTATTATTCTTGCCTTAATATAATTCATAAAGTAGCAGTAAACATATATTGAATAGCAGTTGTGCTTAAAGTTAGTTAGATAAAGTATTTTAGAACACTTTAGTCTAGCGAGTGATAATAGGGTAAGTTAGCCTACAATAAGTTTGTATACAAGATTTAACAAACCTCATTGTGTTGTAGAATATATAGGTGATAAAATAGCAAACACAAAACTACTTACATAAGATAATATTTGTGCAAGCCAGTACCTTCAAGACATTTTGATTAGGTAGCTTTGTTGTTAAAATTAAGCATTTGCGATAACCGGACGAACTAAGTTTATGTAGCTAGTGTCCCACGTATTCGCTAGGGCGCGGTACAACCTAAATAAATAGGCAGCCTAGCGTAAAGTAATTGATTGTATTTAAATTAGGTCACTACCGGTAACGTTAGCATTTCTGATAGGATAGACAGCCAGCTGTGACTATAACCAAAAACTGTAACCGAAATAAACAAGGCAATCTTACGTAAAGTGCAACATGTTTGCAGAGTAAACAGTCTTATTAAAGACTACATAGACAGTGAATAGTGTAAACACAGTTGACTAAACTATTTTAAATAGCTAATTAGATTATTATTATTAAATAAATTCTGATAAGCGAGTTTTGAGTGGGATACCACAGGGATCAGTACTGGGACAAATATTATTCTTAATATATATGAACGATTTAGACGATGATATAACAAGCAAGGTTTTGAAATTTGCGGATGATACCAAATTGTTTAGAAGGATTAAACGTGATGAAGATAGACAGCATTGATAAGATGATCTTGAGAGGTTGATCAATTGGTCTGAAAAATGGCAAATGTTGTTCAATTTTGGGAAATGTAAATGCCTCCACTCTGGACATGGGAACGAAGATGTACAATATACAATGGGAGGTTCTGTATATGTATTCTGTATAAGGAAAAAGAGCTAACAATACCGCTGTACAAAACAATAGTTAGGCCTCATTTAGAATATTGTATTGAAGCGTGGAGGCCATATCGCAGGAAGGACATAGATATGCTAGAAAGAATACAGAGGAGAGCGACTAAAATGATACCAAAACTGAGGGATCTTAGTTACGAAATACGTCTCAAAATGTGGCTTAACAACACTAGAGACCAGGAGATTGAGAGGAGATCAGATAGAAGTGTTTAAAATATTGAATGGTTATGAAAATATTGATATAAATGTTTTTTCTTAGTTATGAAGGGTAGAAGGACCAGAGGACATGAAGTTGCATTAGTAAAGGCGCAGTGTAGATTAGATATAAGAAAGTTCTCGTTCTCACAAAGGACTGTAAATGAATGGAACAGATTATCTCCTGATTGTGTCGGTGCTAGTAGCGTGAATATGTTTAAAAATAAAATCGACACATACCTAAAAAGGGCGGGATACACGTAGCTAAAAAAAGTATTGGACTCTCGATAAGCCAAAAGGCTTCCTTGTCCACCTGCCATCTAGAGTTAATTTTCTGGATGGCAATCTTGTTAAATGTCCTGTAGAAAATTATTCTTCGAGACTACCAACATATCGCTCGGTCATTCCTGGCTGTTTTGTGTATAGAAATTCAGGAAATCAAATAAGTAAAGACACAAATGGCTTTATCATTCATAATATACGAATTTATATATATGTCCTACAAATGTACCATGTCTTCAGTGTTATGTACAGCACCAACACATATCACATATAAGCATACATTTAACGTTTTATAATCCAACGACAACTAAACATGTACCTTCATCGTGATGCTTTGAGACACGATCGTCGTCTTGTGGACTCCTGAAATGAATGCGGGAAGATAAGACGCTAGGCGTCTTTTATAACTGTTTATGAGTTCGTCAATGGAGTTTTAGGGATGGGCGCATATGTTCGCAACTTTAAACAAAATTATGGCATTACTTACAGGTGGGTGAGTAGGTGGTGCTTGGCTGCCACCAGGTTTAGCAAAGCAACCAATCGCTAACAATCGTTATTGCGTGCTGCAGCATATATGGGTATCAGAACCTGGCAGTTTTGTCACGTCAGATAAACACCTCTAGCACAAATGTCCATCATGGATGACGTAAATTCACACAGACTCAGAAGACGGTTTCTCGAAGTAGTTTGTTATAATGCAAAAACTGTTGTTGTTCATTTACGTCCGACTAGCGTCCAGTGCGAAACCTAAAACCGATAAGAACCCTTAACCCTTAATTGTAGATTAATCCCGCAAGCTTTGGCGCCAGATACGTAAACCGTCTAGGAAGAAAACGTTAATATACCAACACACACACACACATATATATATATATAAACACATAAGCCCACGCATGCATGCATGCACGCACACACACGCACACACACACACACGCACACTTAGGCACTTTCACCATTTTATTCTTCATAAAATAGTTGTTTGAATAAAACACGTTTATTATAAATTATTATACTTCAATTGTCAGGCCAGTAACATTTTAAATGTAGGCCTTCAGTATTCGGTTCAGGCTCTTCAGTGTATGTTTTATACGCGCTACGTTATTGCCACCCTAGGCGTTGAGGGCTGGTAATGGTACTAAATAATGTACGTTTTCTATGGCTTTGATAACTTATAAAACCATCCCGTGTAACATACGTTTAAGAAGTGTCGCTGTCTGGCACTGATAATTGTATAAGGTTGCGTGGTGGGGAGGCAAAGGTTAGAGATCGTGTTGCAAGCTCGAGGCATAACCTATTAGTGCGTATATCTTTTCATTCTTGTTAAATACATTAATCACCATCGCGTTACAGTCTGACATCTACTGCTGCATGTGTTCAAGGTGTGGCGAAAAGGAACGAATGACGTAGACGCTGCCTGCTCACCAGACGGCGCTCCGTGTTGACGACTTAACGACTGCACATTTTGAATGTTTTTGAAGTGAAGTTTATTTGGTTACTCGGTTACAGTGATATTATAAGTCTGTTTCACCAAGTAACTCGGCAGATTCTCTAGAAACCCCTTTGGGCTTATTTCGAGTACTACCTATAATTAGGTAATGTAATAATTGTAAATTTTATTAGATTTGACGCAAATAAAAGATGACAACAAGGCGTCGCAATCCAATATAAACTTAGGCAATGTAACACCATGAGGCAAACTGATAATTGAATGGTACAGTGTACATTGGAGACAACTGAGTATGTGTGACAAAATGGAAATATGAAGACATAACACGAATGAAGTCATATTGCATAAATAGATCATATAACGCATTGACACAGTGACATGCAATTCATAAAAGGGCTTTAGTGCCAAGTTTATGGTAAAGATAGATTTTTTTCGATTTTTTACGTTTAAAAACAAAAGCAAGGTATTGATAACAACATTATCAGAACATATAATAAATACCAACGTAAATTAAATTACATGTGTCATTCAACGACATGTGTATCAACTGTGGACAGGCATGTATGTGTCACGTACGTGTGTACATAATTATGCACACATAACACCATAAGGTAAGGTTTTTTATGTAATACATTAATATGTAAATAATATAAATCCAGACGAGCAAGTATGCGAGGTGTTAGGCTGCATCGCCTCAGCAGACAGATGCTGGCCGTGACTACATCTAGAACGGATGAGTCTTGAGACGGAGGTGTGACGAGTAGAAATAATACACTGGAACCTCAGTATTAAGGTCGCCTTTGGGACAGAACAAAGCTGACATGACTAGCGAAGTGACCGTATTAGCGAGACAAATATCCTATACTTTACTGACCTGACTAGCGAGGTGACCGTATTAGCAAGGCTAATATCCTATACTTTACTGACCTGACTAGCGAGGTGACCGTATTAGCAGGACTAATATCCTATACTTTACTGACCTGACTAGCGAGGTGACCGTATTAGCAAGGCTAATATCCTATACTTTACTGACCTGACTAGCGAGGTGACCGTATTAGCGGGACTAATATCCTATACTTTACTGACTTGACTAGCGAGGTGACCGTATTAGCGGGTCTAATATCCTATACTTTGCTGTATGTGGAAATACTTTGGGACTGTTCTAAGGTGACCTTAATTGCGAGGTGGCTGTATTACCGAGGTGACCGTAAAGCGAGGTCCCACCGTATAAGAGCCTAAATATGTTTGAGTGGAGCACGGTGGTGTAGCGATTAGACCCTAGGCTTCCCAAGCAAACGTTTCTGGGTTGGAACCATCTTGCTGCTTTTCCGAACGTTGGGACAGTTCTTTCATTCCACGTTGCTCCAAGTTCACTCAGCTGTATAAACGAATACATGGCTATAGATAGTGGTAAATATGTGTGTACATATAGTCTTCGTGCCTTAATTGCAGAGTGGTTGAATGCTTTCCGGAGAAGTCGAGATGGTGTTCGATTGAACAGGTCTTCTGTGGGGAGTGAAGTGTAAAGCGGATACTAGAATATTATATGGACATGACTTTAACTTTGTTATGTATTGAAACATGAGATACCTCAGCCTTAATCAAATGAGCATGCCTGCTGTATTCTTCCAAAATATTAACTTGATAGGTGAGTAATATGAGTTGTTTATTAATAGCGATTGTGTGTGTTTGTGTGTGTGTGTGTGTGTGTGTGTGTGTGTGTGTGTGTGTGTGTGTGTGTGTGTGTGTGTGTGTGTGTGTGTGTGTGAGTGTGTGTTTGCGTGTGCGAGTGAGAGTACGTGTGCGTCTGCGTGTGTGTGTGTAAGCGAGTGAGTGCGTGTGTGCGCGAGTGCGTGCGTGTGAGCGTGCGTATGTGTGGGCGCGCGCTCGCGCGTGTGTGTATACGTACAGGACATCGTGACTGTAGACGAGTTGTGTTTTCTTCTGACCGAGTGACAGTTTACAAGAAACTAGTATCACCGAATGTATATCAAGTGAAAGTGTATGATACATCGTGTCTGGACCGGATGTCGTAAAGCCAGTACTCTGCCGACCGTGCGTTGCATAGCATCGTCTATATATGTATACGCTATTTTTGACAACTGGGAATATCCCTTCCCAATTACTGACGTCCATTTCCTTATGTTGTTCATTTGCTTCTGTGGACCATTGGCCTATGACCCACCAATTGGCAATATACTTATAAAACAAAGGTAGTTATTTACAGATGTCGGAGAAAAATGACAACAGTGGACGATTGGTGAGTCACTTTCCAGATGACGCCACTGTGGTTGTACTTTTGCTTTACCGAGAAATATACGGGCATAGCTTAATTGTTGACTGCAGAACGTAACTGGCTAACTGAAATGAGTTTGAGATAAAGAGAAAGTATATATTGGTGATAATTACATTGTTTGTTTTGTGTCATTAATGGGTGTAAGTATAAACGTCATATGAATTACTTGTAGACATGGTACAACAGCGAAAGAGATTGCCTTTTTATTCAACATGAAAACCTATGCGTAATAGAACGTACGTCAACTACTTTACGCACCGGGAATCTACGGAAGAACATGTCAGCCTGACTTTGCTGCGTTTAGTTTCATGTCAGGCTGACCTGTGACTATGTGGTTGACGTATATTCCACAACATCTTCACCAACTTTGTAACTGATACTAGATCTTGGGGCTACATTTGTTAAGATTCAAACAGTTTCAGGGCGTCTGTTTAGAATAATGATAATGCAGTTGCATAGCTCTAATTATCACGTTGTACATCGAAGCGTTGTAAAAATCTAAGTTAGACAATTAAATATATTAATAAATAGATAAAAGCACACAACAATTGTGATACAGGTAATACTAAATATTCAATAATGTCATTTATGATAACATACTCAGTAGGCACATCGATATTCATTTAATATAAGTCATAGTTTTTATTGATGCAGAAATTGTTGCAGATATATAATTCATGCAGAATATACATAATACAAGACAAACTGTTAAATGTGTCTCGTCAGAACCCGGCAAACATGTATTTAACTTCAAGGTTGTTTCATATTTATGAATAACTCTCATTTGGTTGATCGTCTGCTTGCTTCTTGTCGATTGTCAAACAATTTGTGTTAATATTTTGGGGACACGCCCCACAACCATGACTGTTTCCTTTTTAGTATATCTGCCAACTTTGTTTTGAAATCAGGGAGATTTATCAGCGATTCAGCAGGCTACCCGTGTCGCGCTGTCTCGTCGCGCTGTCTCGGATCTTTACATCGGAAGACGGGGAAGAGGGTGCCGTTGTAGATTTTTTGCCGGAAATTCAGCGGTTCAGCAAGTCTTAGCACATATTCCGTGGCTTCGCACTGTCTCAAAGACCGGGAGGTGGTGTTGGAGATTTTCAGAGAAAATCCGGGAGATTTGCTTGCGTTCCTGGACACCGGACATACACCAAAAATCAGGGAGACTCCCGGATTTCACGGGAGAGTTGGCAGGTATAGTTTAAGTAAGCCACCAATTCTACAACGTTGGACATGTTGAACATTAACATTTAAAAAATCGAAATAAACAAGGTAATAAACATTATTTTGCCGAGACGCAAAAGTCACCAATGTTTTAAGCAAAACACGTCAAGAGGCATATTCTAACACCAAACAAGGATGACGGACGATTATTTCACTACGCGTTTTGCTCTTTATGACAATCCAGCTGTGCAAGTACGTACAAGTTTCGTTTTTTTAGGCTCCAGGTAGAAATCGGTATTGCCGTTCCCACGACGTTATCATGTTGTCTACGTGTAAGGGAGCGCGGTTCGAATACTCATCCACGTACAAATGCATGAAAACACCTTGTGTAAATCTTGTCAAACGCTCCTTCAACCTAACCATAAACATAACCATCAACTTAATACGTTCTGTGCATATCAGACCAAACATTTGTACGTGGAGACATAGCAGGAAGCTTCCTCCTTATGTAGGCCAAATACTGATGAATGTTGGTCTAAACAGTACCCGCTAGGTGGAGTAACTGTCACGATTCTCAGATTTTAATTCTCTAGCGGAGTGTCTGAAAACTGGTTCACGACTCGCCTGAGTCAATATAATGTCAAAGTGCTACCCTTAAGCTTATTTTAAGGTACGCAAAGCGATCAATTATTTCATGACAGTCAAGCGTCGTTTCAGTTGTAACACCTAGTCGATGCGTGTGTTATTCGTGTTTGGTCGTTGTCGTCCTAGGGAGCCACTGGCACTACTGGTTACATGGGTTTCGGTAGCCACTGCCCGTCATACATTAATATAACGTTCTTAAGACGATAATAAATATTACAATGATATATACTTCCCGGCAAATAGTGTTTAGTAAAAAATTTCGCAATGCCAAAGTTTCGACCCCGCAGCAAGTTGAAATGGTAAAAACATTCAGTTTCTAAACAAGCTTTATTGGCAGTAAATTTTCTCACGTTTGACACAGCAGAATTCCAGATAAAAATTACTACGCTGGCTAATTCCGGGTAGAGGAACAGTGGTTAATCGTAACGAAACGAGATTACCTTCATTGTGGTCAGACAAGTCTACTGGGATTTCCTGGAATTACTGCTAAGTATGGTGCGCATGCGTTTGGTTCACACAATCGCGTCCGGTGAGAATATCAACTGGGCCGGAGTGCAGTTGATCTCGCGAACTGCTATACATTACGTAGGACAGCGGTTCTTAATTCCGGTCGCAGGTCTTGCCAGGCGACCCATGCCTTCAAACAGTTATCTTGTGATAAATGGTAAAATAGGCAACGCAGAAATAACATAAATAATTAATGCATGAGAACAAACTTGTTTGTTGAATACGGGGGATCACCAAACCAGCGCCGTGTATGTACTGGTTTATCGACGGAGGTCATTTTTGGAGACTCGATGGGGCGGCGCGCGTCGCGACGTCAGTACGATATAACTATGGACTGTAAAAGCGACGTCGCAGTGCGAACTCTGCGCAGCATGCGAGACGAGCAATTTACGCCAACAATCGAGTGAATTTGAAAAGCCATGTTATTGTGTATCTATCCTATGGCGATTCAGATTCATGCAATATTTGGCATAATTTTTTTGGTAATAATCATGACACGTTCGGACAGTTAATAGCACGTCCCACTCAAAATGGCTTGGCGACCTAACTTTGAGTCGCGACCCAGGGTGTTAAGAACCGCCGACGTAGGATATCAGCCAGGGGTAGAATACTGCTACCACCCCTGGCTTGTGAGGATGGCCGTTACTGCTTTACGTAGACTCTCCATGCCGCTTCAGGGTATGCTACGTCACCACACCCCGCATACAGCGTGCATCCGCCCGTCTGGCCGCGATAGGTGAACGCTTCGCACTCGGGTCGCTGAGAGCAGCTGCGCGCGCATACAATGACACTTGGCACGTCCGCTCGATCCAATTCATCACCTTGTGGACATCCAATGTCAAGCCGATGAACGTAGACATCTGGAAACAAGATAACAAAACTGCGTGAATGACGGTATTGATCGTTATGTAACTACTAACCGTTTACACCAAACCTTATCTGAAAATGGATACACCGTTAAATAATTGATGTTGTTTAATTCGTACGTCTGTGTGGTTACTTCCGAAACTGAGAACGACGTAAATGGGTTTGAATTTTCTAAATTGTTGTTGAGTTCGGTCCACGTGCCGCAGTTTATATGATATATTTATGTGTTCACACAATGACTTTGTAATGAAGACGTAAACGGAATTGTGTCAGCTGACTTGACTACCACACGTTTTAGCTGCGGATCAAGTGTTGAACATGGTTTGCGATTGCGCAATTAGAACGGTGAAGCTGGTGTAATAAAGAGTTTCAAGAAGAAGTTGGTGTGAAGTCGATTAAAGTGTGCTGAACTCATGGAACGTATAATATTGTCAACAACAACATTGTAGAGCGAATACAGCGCCGTCGACAAAATAGGAGAGCCACAGGCAGAACACGTGGAGCGAAAGTATAATGTCAACAACAACAGAGTTGTTGCAGAGCGAATTCGGCGCCGTCAGCAAAGGAGAATAGCGACAGACTTTAAGCAACAACGACAACGACTACATTATAAAGCGAATACAGCGCCGTCAACAAAATAGGAGAGCCACAGGCAACAAACAACAACAAATAACAACAACAACATTGCAGAGAGACTTCAGCGCCGTCAACAAATCTTACCGCTGTAACGGATGCGTCTTTCACTACTTCCTTCCACCGTCGACGGCGACACGGTCGTTGTTTCCTGGTCGTCGTTTTCACAGATGAACCGAAAGTCAGTGGAACATGCGAAGTCCCACCACCGACCACTCAAGCTGATGGCGACACAGTCCGCGTTTGTATGGTTCGGATCACCGTTGTTTGGCTGGGCGTTGCCCCAGTTCGACCACGTGATGTCATCGCCGAGCGGATCAAATATAAAGTGTCCCTCTAGAGATATTGAAATCATCACAAAACGTGTGGTGACAATATAGACAATTTGGTCTAAATCACCAAAATGTGCAGTGGAGTATAACATAAAGCCGTGTTCAAAGGAATGAGCAAAGGTATTCTACAGTTGATTGTCTTACGACATTCTGAATGTATTACTGGCGATGAGTGCCAGTTTACGACATACAATGAGAGAGATTGCGGATTATACTATTGATGACGAAAGCTAAAGTGTGACGCAGGTTGATTGATTGGTCTGTGAAATATCGCTATATAAACATGAGGAATAATGATATTGTAGATACAAAAACAAAAGACCCTACATTGGCTGTGTTTCTGGACCCTTCAGAGGCATTTGATACAATTAACCACGATATTTTACTGCACAAATTATTTCTTTATGGAATTCGGGGAATAAGTAATAAATGGTTTGCCAGTAATTTATCAAATCGAAAACAATATACTGAGATACATAAATGTCAATCACCGCAAAAAACATTAAAAATGGAGTACCCCAAGGTTCCATATTTGGACCAGTCTTATTCCTAATTTATATCAATGATATAACTATCTTTACGTCTTTGAATTTATTGTATTTTGCGGATGACACAACTGTATACCAATCAGGTCCTCATGTTGACACTTTAATAAACAGTATAAACCAAAAACTGATATATTTACACGACTGGCTTTGTGCCAATAAATTGTCTTTAAATATTAAAAATACACACTTTTGCATATTTAGTACACCAAATAGCAAATACCAGGTAAATAATTGTATTAAAACAAAAGGGAAGTTATTAATCATGTTTGTAAACATAACAAAGAAGAAACTGTGAAGTTTGGGAATACATATTGATGAACATTTAACATGGAATAAACATACTAATTTAATCAGTTCTAAAACGTCTAGAGCAATTTTTGCAATTAATAGACCCTCTGTTTTACCTTAATTCAAAGTCATTTAACTTACGGTGTACAAGTATGGAGAAATGGAAATACTGTAAGCAAGTTAGACATTTTAAAAAACGCGCTATACGAATAATTAATTTTAAAAAAGGTACAACAGTCACACCGATCCATTTTTAAATCTGAAAATATACTTCAATTTGGCATCAAATTAAACATCTACCTGGCTACCGGGCATAGACGCTGAAACAGCTGCCCTGGAATTTATATGGGGGCAGACACAGGGTTCTGCTCCCCCCATTAAATGTGAGCGTGAATGGTTGTTTTTGTGCTTCAATGGCGGGTGGAAATTTAAATTTGATGAGACGATTAATATGTATTGTTGTCGGTTGTGAAAGGGGTGTGGAATTGGAGGGTAGACATATTGTTTTCTGCCCCCCCCCCCACCTGTAATAGGCGGCGTGGTGGCAAAAATGTTTTCTAATCCCTTTCACAGCGTGGGTACGGTCACACTCAATGTTACCAAATATTACATGTAACACAAATCAAACTAATTCCCGCGTTTCCAAAGAACTAGTAGCATCCACTCGTTCTTGTGTTATCTGATATGTTGACATCATTTGTGGCAATTTGTTTCTTCAATCAAAATGTTGATATTTTAATAAGACGAGTTGACCTGCGATTTAAGGTTGGTTCACTTCTGATGGTGCAAATTCTAACAAACATCTTAAATGGATTTTTGTAAGGACTGTTTATTTGAATTCTACGGCAATTCCTACTATAGAAACGTCCCTCAGACCCAAAGGGATGAAACACATAACCACATTCCTCCAGACTGTGTGAATAATAATTGACAAACAGTACCCACCTGTTAAAATACAATTGTTCGATTTGGAAATTATAGACCGACACAATTATGGTACCATATGTTAGGTGAATAAGTGAAGCGTATGTCAACACCTACCATTAGCAATATCGGTAGCTGCTGTCCAGAACAACTCGTCACTGTAGCCGTTTTCCACTAACATGGAACGTATGAAGTCGCGGTCATCGACGCCGTCTATGTGCATAAGTTTGCCGCCGTAAACGTCGCAGGTGTCTCGAGCTTCCAGCCAGGTGCTCGGGGTGTCAACGATTAGGTAGCAGATGCCTCTGTTCTCTTCCCAGCCCATCTCGCAACAATCGCCTGCAAACAATCAGACGAGAGGGCAATAGACCGATGACGCGAGTGAACATAGGACTAGGCGAGTGGACATAGGAACATAGGATGGGATGCGCTTACGCTGCATCCAAGTTAGCGTATTAATATGTGGATAATGCGAAGTCTTGTTTAACGCCGGCGTCCACTTAAAGAACGTGCTCAACGTCCATCGTCATTACAAGTTTCTGTCAGCAGCTAATACACGTATATTGGTGTGTGTGTGTGTGTGTGTGTGTGTGTGTGTGTGTGTGTGTGTGTGTGTGTGTGTGTGTGTGTGTGTGTGTGTGTGTGTGTGCTTGCTTGCTTGCGTGTGTGTGCGTGTGTGTGGGCGTGTGCGTGTGTGTGCGTGCGTGCGTGCGTGTGTGCGTGTGCGAGTGCGTGTGTGTGTGCATGTGCGTTTGAATGTGCGTGTGTGTGTGCGTGTGCGTATATATGTGTGTGCGTGTGCGTGTGCGTGATTGCGTTTCGCATACAAAAAAATAGGGGAGTTTCTTAGATTGAAATAACTGGCTCTGAAAGTTATTGACATGCTTGCACATAATGTTTATAGATACCATAGACTTACCATAGATACCATCTATGCCTACATATATATATATATATATATATATATATATATATATATATATATATATATATATGTATGTATATATATACATATATATTATATATATATATATATATATATATATTAATCGCAATATCGGTAAAGGTAAATCACAATAAACAGCGTCCTGAATTAATAATGGCTTCTCCCTATGAGAATTTTGTAGCGATAAACAAATAAAAAAGTGTCTAGCAATAAACAAATAATAAATTAATGCATAATAAGTAAGTATGCGCATTGAAATGTTATTAAGCGACTTGAACAAAATAATGTAATATTTATTCGTGTAGTTTTTTTAATGCACCAGTAAGGTTTATTCATTTGTTAAACTCTATATTTAATGTTGTACAAATCGAAGAGTAACCAAAACATACTATACCTTACCTCCTTCCAAGATGAAGACAACTAACACAACTCGAAGTATGACGTGTTCCATACTGTTACCACATTTATACGCGCTCTAATAGCTCACGTTCATGCTTCAAACTGTCTAATGGATATTAACAGGTTTCACGTCTTCAGTAAACAATCTATGGCTTGACCAGTCCACTTATCCAGTCACGAATCGGTACTCGCCAGTGGCTTCAATGAACCGGATGTACGCTGGAATATTCCTTCTCTCGTCTGGTTGCTTAGTGAATATTCCACCGCATTAAGGAGCAACTAGCGCTGTTCGCAAATTAAGTATTATTTGTATGCGGATTGGTCAGGAAAACCATTCATGCGCAGCAAAGTGCACATGCATTTACCTGTGAATATCGCGAAAGGTGTTGTTGCATTTGTTGTGTGAGACACTGGTTGTTTCAAATTCGTATTGTGCATATATGACGTTGGTCTACTATACGTGACCCGGCATAAGGACACGGTGTCATCCCACTAGCCACCGTGGATCTAGCCCCCGTCCCTGTAGCCCTTCAGAGGTGTAAAAATTGAGTGCCAGTAGCCGCCCGATCAGTATGCTGTTGGTTTAACACACACCCTCTTTCTAGATATGTCTAATTGTAGGTGGAGTTAATCATTTGGAGTCCCATATAACTTCCAGTTTAAAGCTCACTGTCCCAATAGGTAAGGTAACCTCTATATATAGCTTGTTTGATGTGAGCAAAACCCAATTTAACTCGTACATGAAAGTTAGTTGCCCTGATCCAGGTACTTATAAGCTATTACAATAAAACAATCAAGTGTCCCCACTTTTAACTTAACAAACAATTGATTGTGGATTTGTGATATTCCATTCTTGCCAGTTCATATATTTCTAGCCAATAAGGAAAGGATATGTTTGCTTTAGCTGGCCTGAGCGTCATGTTGAATTTCATAATTTAGTTCGGAATGACACATTTAACAATATTTAACAAGATTGCCACACAGAGAATTAGCTCTAGATGGCAGGTGGACAAGGAAGCCAAGGCTTATCGAGAGTCTACGTGTATCCCGCCCTTTAGGGTTACGTGCCGATTTGATTTTTAAACATATTCACGCCATTAGCACCCACACAATCAGCAGACAATCTGTTCCATTTATTTACAGGAACTTTCTTATATATAATCTACATTGCTCCTTTACTAATGTAACTACATGTCCTCTAGCCCTTCTATCTTTCTTAACTGAGAAAAAAATATTTCTATCTACTGAAAATATATGGATGTGAGTACGGCCCAGATAACCACCCACGCCCTCGTCACGTCAAAACTGGACTACTTGAATGGATTACTGCATGGCCTCTCCGCATGGCAGCTGGCCAAGTTACAACGAGTGCAGAACACAGCCGGGCGCATTGTTTCCCGTGTCCCTAGACGATCTCACATCACGCCAGTCCTTCGCGCACTACATGCCTGTGAGGTATCCACGACGAAGGTCCATCCTACATCAAAGACATGCTGGTGCAACACAATCCGAGAAGATCACTTCGGTCTGAGAGCAGGCTGCTGCTGGTTGTGTCCATGTCAAAGACGCAACTGGGGGACATGGCCTTCTCTGTGGCTGCAGCCACACTGTGGAACAACATACTCCTATCCACTCGCCAGGCTCCATCGACGGATGTATTCAAAAGACTGTTAAATACTTACTTGTTGTAAAGCTTTTTAGTAAAGTTTTAATTATTTATGGCATTTTATATAAAACACCTGCATTGTTCATAGATAGTTATGTATGTGTTTATTTTATAATTACTTTATTTATATATACTTTATTTACTTATTTATATATCTTAGACATCTAGTTTTAATTTTCCGTAGTTTTTTATATAGATATACTAGTTTTTATGTTTTGACGGTTTTTTTTATTTGTATGTATTGCTTCAATGAATTTGTAAAGCGCCTTTCTAAACACTTTTGTATCATCCGCAAATTTCAATACCTTGCTTGTTATATCATCGTCCAAATCGTTGATATATATTAAGAATAATATAGATCCCAGTACTGACTACTACCCGTTGTCTTCAGTCAATCAGCCATTTTTCTATCCAGTTAATTGTACCACTTCCTATGCCATCGGCCTTTAGTTTAAGCAGTAATCTTTGATGTGGCACTTTGTTGAAAGCTTTTTGAAAATCTGGTGATCCCTCGTCTACCCACTTAGTGATATCTTCCAAAAAACATAACATATTTGTTAAGCTTTTAGAAACTCATGTTGAGATGGGTTTATTAAATTATGTTTAACAAGAAAATCCATGAAACATGGCTGCTAGCGTTGAGTTCATCGAAGGTTCTTCGGGACACTCTGTAGCTGTTTATAGCTATCACAACTCAAAAGCGTTGACAAATGGCATCAGATTCGCGTGTAGTAAGATGGAAAGTGTGAAGTGTAAGGCATTTCTGCTGGTCAGCGATGATGGAACTGTGGTAAAAGCTGAAGATAGCCACAATCACCCACCCAACTCTGGTGAAATACAAGCGAGACAGCTGAGGGTAAAAATGAGGAAGCGAGCCAGGGATGAAACGACTTCAATGCAGGCGATTTACGACCAGGAAAAGGTGTAACTGCTTCAACAAAGTTATACTGCGACAGCTTCACCAGCTGAGACAGCATTTGCTCTGCCTCGGGACCAGCGTGTCAAGTCAGCCATGTACCGTGAACTAAAAAGGTCTGATGAATGCCTGCCTACACGTTTTTCCCGGAGTGATTGTCAAGTGATGCTACTTCCACTGCGCTCAGTGTCTGTGGGGGAGATTTCAAAGTATGGGGTTATCCGGCAGGTACAGAGAGAATACTGATGACAGAAATTGGTTTCGTGTGTTACTAGCAATGCCATTCATCCCAGCGCCACACGTGAAAGATACATTTGAATTTGTCAATAGCATAGTACCGGGTGTACCCCGTGTACGAGACTTCAATGCCTACTTCGACCGCACTTGGATGAACGGACAGTATCCAATCGAAATGGATTTTTTTTAATATGACGGCCCTCCCACCAACAATAACGTTGAAGGGTATCACACGCGACTCACGAGGAAGGCAGGCAAGATAACCCCAGTATCTTTGAGGTGGTTCTGTTCAGCCAAGAAGTGGTCTTATCGAGTCGGGTCAGCCTGCTCCCAAGCGCAGGAAGAAGTACATCAACATTAACGCTCGTTTGGACGACCTGGAATTAGAACACATGCTGTGTGACCGGTACACTGAGTCGTATCTCAGAGCCATTGGACACATGATGGACAATTTAACTTGATTTCATTGACTAGTTATGCATGCATATAATATCATGTGATATCATGTGTACAAACAAATAACTGATTTTCAACTTTGATCACACTGTGTAATGTTTTCTCACAACAACATTTTGATCAATGCTATGAACACAGTAATGTGTTTATTTTATACTACGATTTAATGTATATTTCTCTTAGTGTTTGGTTACCTGTACCTGTGTGTGACAAATAAACGAGGGTTTTAGGTTTCTCTCCAATGAGAAAGTCCGACATTCCTTGAATGTGCACCAGATATACAGCGTATAATTATTTTCTTTTTCAAATCAGATACCTAAAATAAATTGAGGGGGTGGGGTAGAACACTGAATGGAACAGCCAGGTAGTGCAGGCAGAAGGATAAGTATTCCCACTAGCCCACTGTTAGTGTCAGTAGCCCCAGGGGGACTAGTGGGACGGGGGCTAGGGTTACTAAGCCAAGGACACATGTATATGTTCCAACAGCAGAAACATGAACTGAAAAATATTGGAAATTCTCCATGACTAATTCTCTGTTAAGCAACTCTTCAAACAAAGGAAAACTCACCACAATTATTTCAAATGTAATAGTCACGTGTTAGTTCCACCATTAACACCATAACGTGATCTCAGTGAAATAATCGTTACAGATTTTTAGAGTACAAAGGCAGTTAGTATCAGTATTGTCTATACCTACTGTAATGGCGCGATTGCTAAAACGGCCGCATCATAACGGAAGAAACATTTCAAATTTTAATCGGATAGTGTCAATTATGAATTGGGTATTGTTTCGAGCACCGCAGTCTCTGGAACGAAGGTACGGCCAACACCTCCATCGTTAAGGGAATTCCGCCATATGCAATGGGGAAGATGGGATTGCGCTGGCGCAAAGTGACAACGTCGGGGCTGTAAAAGAGGAAGATATGGTAACCACAGTAATATTTGCAGACGAAGCACTTGCTGTTTGCTCGAGCACTCCGGCGGACTGGATGTTTGGATGCCGCATTTGGCTCACTAGCATTGATGCCAAAGAACGAGGCAAATGTGACGACGAACGACATCGTATTGGGTTGAACGCCTTGTCCAGTGACATACCGAATTTGCGATTTTTCGCCGTAACCGCCATGCCGTTTTTAGATAATTCGTCGCCAAGATACTCTATCGTGTGTGGATTCCACCTCGACAGCGGAGTCATGTAGACGATCTCTTGTTGCCAGATGTAGGACCAGCAATACTTCGATTTGAATCATTTTCTGGTTGGCCTTTGCAATTAGTCTCCATCTGAATGGTCTGTACCTCCAGTAATAGCTGCACCAACATTTACATCGGTGACACAGAACGAACGTTTGGTACAAAACTGGTAGAATAGAAAAAAAGTCGAGACCATCTCAACCAGAAGTTTCACTCGAAAGAATAGAAAAGATCAACAACAACTGAGAACGAGTCAACATAGTTCGCAAACAGAAACAGCTATGTGGTATACTGAGAGAGTGTCTGAGTGGTAGACAGGAAGACGGATTGATGTGCACGCTGGATAAAGGAGGCCATCAGGATCCGAAAGATATTGCAACAATAAACAGACACGAGGGGCATACTGACTCGGCCATGTGTGGGACAGCCTGCTCGCTAAACGTACTGGCGAGCAGAGGAAAACCAATTTATGATGGTGGTCGAAGCATCGAAAGATAATATCAAATGTATAGTGATGTATCAAAATCGATTTTAAAATACACTGTAATGTAGCGTGGTAGTAATAGTTAAACAACTTTTCGTGCTGTTTGTTGTCTGTGAACAATACATCTTGTGAAAATCTATCCATGTAAAGGGGTGTTGGGGTGAATACCCACGAGGACGTCTTTAAAAGGATGATGATGCGCATGAACAACCATAGCCCAAACATAAGAACATACCATTTACAGTACACATCACCATGATTTGATGAGCACAGCGCCACGGTATATTAAAACAAAATTAAACTTAGCCATTATCGGCAGTGGATGGCGCCATTACTATTCAGCGCACAGTGGTTTGAGTAGCGAAATGCCACGCACCGCTGCACACAGTAATTCAATATGCAGCGCAGCGTTGTTCCCAGAAAAGTCGACGAATCGCATACAAAAACATAAAAATTGAATGCACCTAATGGCTACTGGCTATGCTATTAATGGTAGGAAACAACGTTTCAGATACATCCACGGAAGGATTCTCAGAGAAAAAAGCAGGTTATAGATGAGGAATTTAGCATGTCCGCCGGCGATAAATTCTGCAAGAGTCTGCGGTGGTCACTTCTGGACGCTGATTGCAAGACTAAATACGAAAGTGACGAGCATGGACAGGCGGTGAAAGTCAAAACATAATTCTTTGTCAAAGATACATGTTCCTGTTTGGTCGATCTATCTGCAAATAAATATGCATCTATGAAATAATGTTCGGCGAATCTATTATCTTTTATCGCCCATTCAGAGTGCACCTGCACCCAGCCGCACTCAAACAACTGTACAAGAACTACCATATATATATATTAAGGCTCAATATTTCAATTTGTGCTCGGAATGTATGTTTTTGGAACTTGAATCGAAAAAAGAAGGCGATACGCCCAGTAGCGGGGGAACGCAATTCAAATTGGAGGGCTGCTGGAGCTTCAACACTACTCCGCTGTCGGATCATGACATCGGAGGATGGGGGAGGGGTGCTGTTGAAAACTGTTCGCCGCCGCGCCGCCTATTACTGGGAGGGGGACAGAAAACCATACGTCTGCCCGCCTATTGCACCAACCTTTTATGGTCGCCAAAATGCGCCTTAATCCTCTCATAAAACCTCGATTTCCACCCGCCATTGACGCTCGCTACAAAAAAAAAACATTCACGTTCACATTTACTGGGGGGACAACCATATGTCTGCCCTCCAGCGAAATTCCAGGGGGAGATCAGCTACCCTCGCCTCCCTCCCCCCCCCCCCCCCCCCCCCCCCCCCCCCCCCTGTTCCTGCGCCTATGGATACGCAGTGCTCTAGATTGCCGATTTCAGCATCGAACCAAATAATTTTTTCAGTTTGTCTCATAAATGAGTACATTTCTGACACCACTAATGCATACACATATAATACAGGTTGAACTATATGACATAAAACGGATGGGTTACATTTTCCCTTTAAGACGTGCATTTTTGTGACACATTAAATATAAAATGGGAGCTTAAGGTAGGTTTCTGCGAGCTCATGTTGAGTTAGTTCAAACATGATAATCAACCAAGATGTGCATGACTGCATGTGAACCATCAACACGTCCAACTTCACGAGTGATTGCATCTAGCAAGGGGGTTTTGCCCGGGGTTACACCTTAACACAAATGACAATTGTTACGCAACAGGGTTTATTTAATTAATTATTAGGTAGACCTATAAAGGTCAGCCTATTGCAACATATTAAGTAATAAGCCAGGTGCGGTGGCTAAGAATAGAGTAGGCGTTGCCAGGAGTGATTAGGAGACTAGACAGTTGACATTTGGAGCGAATTTGAGTCGCCGTAGTTAAGGTGTTGTAGATAGAAGTAAAATAAATGTGTGGTTTCCACACTCCGAATGGAGTGGGCCCCACTAGTGTTTGTTGTTGAGCTTGATCAATAACGATTCAAAGGTTTTCGGTACACAATCAAGAGTACAGGACGGTTTATGTTTGCCACACATAACCCGAACACTACCCCATTAGTTTGTCTTCAAGTGTCGCATTTAAGATCCTGAAGTCAGGCGCGTGCTGGTTCGTCCTGCCTGAACAGGTCGCTGTTGCATTTATTTTCGGCACCGCACTCGCACGAAGCTGATGGTACCAGCCCCATCTGGTTCATGTTGTGTTTGAAACTTCCATAGCCTGTTCTTGTGCGGTTGAGGCGCACCGTTGAGTGTCGGCAAAGGTCGTGACCGATAGGTTTTGTTGATGGGACTGAGATTGATTCCTTTAAGGCGGCGATACACGGTCCGGTTGTCTCGGATGAAACCGTCCGATTACCACGTAAACGATGAAATCGTATCGTGTGCCTGTCTGGCAGAGTCAATCGCATCCGAATGACTCGGACGAACTATTTTTAGTCAGGTTCTATTTTTCGTACGATTCCATCGGACGTTCGGTGATATTGACCAATCAGAAAACAGTAACAAGGTTGAACTTCGACCTCCTTCAATAAAATGGTATCCGATGACTTAGGTATAACCTCACCTTAAATATGTGTTGAGCTACATCATGAAAGATTCGCCGTGGAACGCGGCGAACCCAATTTTCAGTGACAGAAGCAACGGTTACGGATCGCCTGAAAGTTTTCGAGGATGACGGCTAGTGACGCAAGTTTAACAAAATGGAAGATTATAATGCAGAACGTCTGTCACTGTCAGAATTGTCAACGCCAACGGACGGCGAACAGACCGAGTCCGAAATGACAGAGCGTCAGAAGTAAGTAGCGACGGCGACGTCATGATATTTGGATTATCAAATAACTGTATTTAAGTTAAAATGCTATATAGTTATATTAATAAGTGTCAACGTGAAGTGAAATGTGCATTTTTATTCTGCAAAGCAGTGCTCCTCTGAAATACATTCATAACGTCATTGGATTGATGATTGATGATTGACATCTAATTCTCCTGGGGCTGGACTATGGTTGTGCATTTCCTTTCTTTGTATTGTTTATTATCGCTGCAACTTGCAAGTGCCAATACTGTATCAAACTTGTATCAACCATGACATTATACTATAATTTACTCCTTTTTAAATGTTGAGGCGGCGGCAATGGCATTTTTAAAAACGTCATTCATGTTTGACATTCGACTTCGACGGGGTCTTCGTACTAAATTATAGAACTATTGACTATCGTTGCGTGTCCCACTTTTGTGCTTGTGGGCCTTGGACTTGGTATTGAGTATTTGTTCTCTTCCGTTAGCCAGCTTCAATGAAAGTTTATGTTGAAGTGGCAGCTACAATTTCTAATAATAAACCTGGTTGGCTGTCACCATCCAGTCAAACGTTGTTGATTTGAGAAAAACGACACTACATCAAGATACCACGGAATTTCGCGACGTACGAATTTTGGGAATTAGTAAACTTCATAGTTCACTTGTTCTCTTTCACGCATATAATGAAAACACTTATACTATTTACTGACTGTGTGAGCGTTTCTGTTACCAGTGTGAACATTTTTATAAACAAATATTGACATCTAGGCATTGGCTGGTACTAGAAAGGGGTTGGGTAGATGACACATTGTTGAAAATTATGCCTGTGCCTGTGGTGTCCTTGTCAATATGCTATCTGGATATTCACTGTTGTTGACATGTTGATATAGATGACATGACAATCTTTTAATATTTTGTTAAAACAATATTCAACCATTTGTTTGCACTCAACCGGTGAAGTAATTGCTAATTTAGGGTTAGGATTATTGTTAAGTCAGTTTTTTGAAGGCACAACATTGTGAGATTTGTGATTAGATCCACATAAATGTGTATATCTTTTTAATAAAAAATGTGTACTGAACATACAAGTGATTTTATTTGCCTTCTTCTTTTCAGAAAAGGTGAACATTACCAAGATTACAATCAACATCATGCAGTATATCTTGCATGAAGACTTTGTGTCATCAATTCAAGCCACAAGGATTTATTTTACTGTGAACAGTTATTTATGTATTGTGGCAAATTTGAAATATATTATAATGCGATGCTATGTTAAAAATAACATAATGTATCATTATTTTTGAAGCTGTGGATTATGTATGTTTCTGTATACATTTCTAGCATTAACATGACTTTGTAATATTAAACTGTTATTGTATGAATTCTCGTGATAAGGATCACACTGGAACTTTATATATATAATGTTCCTTGTGTCAATGATTGTACGTTATAGTTCAAGCCAGAATGGGTGTTTCACAGAGGTTCCTCTTAACTAAGCGGATGTTCGTTATATTAGGCATCCTAACAGCCGTGGTGGGAGTCCATTGTTCCTACCACTTTGGTGCAGACTACCTGGTAATGTGTTGAAGGATAATTGAAAGTGTCAGTTCATGTGTAAAACTGGGTCAGTCCATATGATACTTCATTCTGTGATATGTTGTGCATCAAGAGGAATTTTTCTCCTTTCTTTGCCATTTACATTAATATTTTATTTCACATTTTCAAATATTGTAACTATGTTTTACACATTATTGCTAAATGCTTTATGTATTGCAACTATTTGTTTTACGACTATTAACTACACTTTGTGTAGGAATAGTCTTTGTGTGCCCAATAATTGCAGTGTGGCCACATAAATAATTTGGGACTCTCCTAGGAAAACCATAATTGAAAGGAGGCTGTGTTACCGAGGTGACCATAAAGAGAGGTTTGCATTCTATTACTCCATATTAGAATATAATAACAAATATAATTTGGTCATCAAACTGTAACCCTCCTGAGACACTTATTCCTGAGACAAATATGTATGATGTGCCTCCTTGTTGTTGTGGTTTCACTTTTAATATAGTGTTGTCCTACACCCAATATTTGAAGGTATGGCATCTATTGAACATTGCTTTAAAACAGTTCATTGTAAGTGCATTTATTGTGTAATAAAATATGTGATGCATCATAGTGTTATCTTATTAGTTTGTACTATAGTTGAAAAAATAAAAATTCAATGCATTAATAATGAACCAACATCAAATATATGTATATTCATGTAGATAGATATATACGTATTGTTCAAATAAATAATAAAAATGTCATCTATATGTGGACCAGCAATTGCGAATATAATCATATACATACATACATACATACATACATACATACATACATACATATAGATATGGTCGATTCTCACAGAAGTGCAGCATTTTATAACTTCACTTACTTGCTTGCATTGTTCCCAGCCTTTGCTACCATAAATAGACATGTTGGGGAACCCTACCAACAAATTGGCCACCTTAAATCCTACTTCTGTGGTAATAGCAGTGGGTCAAAGTTGGAAGTGATAATTCCAAAATAATCATACGAATGCACATATTTTGCATTGTATACGTTCCAGCGTCCAATAATCTATTTTATATTTGACAGTTCTGCTTATTTGCAAGTAAGTGTTAGATCAGTTGAATATATTACAGTTGAATTATATAATTATTTTTGTCACCATGCATTACATAATAAAGATAAAAACATGGATGTTTTCAACCTTGATCGAGCTGAAACCATCAAAAGATTAATGTAAATAATCCCTCACATCAATGTTCATGTACATATTTTATAATAATTATAAAATATATTAAATAATCATTATTAAACACAATATGCATAACTTAAAATTAACGCTGCCAGCTGAATTCGTCACGTAAGTGCATCAGTCTCGTTCTTTAAAAAATCTACTATGTAAAATTGTCTGCATGATATCTAAATAATTAATTAAAATAATAATTATGCCCGTAAGTGATGTTACAGCATCGCCCCAAGACGTTACACAAAATATAAAACCAGCCACTACCCCTACCGCCACATTAGCCCGATTGCCGACGGAATACGGCCAATCGTAACGTGTGTCTTTCCGTACGATTCTACCGCGACGAGTGACTCGGCCGAGGCACTCGTAGGAGTCAGTCGGTCCGATTATCTCGTAACGTGTATCGCAGCAGTTAATCCACATGGCGTGGTGACCCCCTTCTTGTCCACGCCTCGTTTGACCACACAGTCCTGCTCTTCCCGGCAGCGTCGCTGATGATGCGTCGTACGTGCTCCGAAAAAGGGTTTCGCAAACGCAGACGTTTTCACCCGCGTGCATCCCATCACTTGACGGGATGCCTTAGTAGATAACAGTCTTGATAGTAATAAACTGAATTTCAGAAAATCTTCATGGGTCATACCATGACCGACAAAGGTCTGCAGGTGACGGGTGACAAGGTCAAGGCAATGGCAGCAACAACAAAGCCCAAAAACGCAGCTGAACTAAGGAGCTTTCTGGGTTCAGCACTGTTCAGCTCCAAGTTCATTCCAGACTTTGCGACGATCACACAGCCGCTGTGTGAGTTGACACATGACAACGTGAAGTGGACATGGACCAAGGAAGAACATACGGCGTTTGACGAGGTCAGGAAACGTCTCACGGAGGCACCGACCATGGTCTACTACATGCTATACACAGACACAGGCGTCGTGACTGATGCTTCGCCTGTTGTCCTGGGAGCTGTCCGCCAATAAAGGCAAGAAGATGGGCAGTACAAACCTGTGTATTATGCCAGCAGGAAGTCTCGTAACCCAGAAACCAGGTATTCCCAGTTTATGAGAGAAGCCTTAGCCTTGAAATGAGCATGTGAAACGTTCCATCTGTATCTCTACAACAGGGAGTTTGAAGACACACACATCACAAGTCCTTGATACAGGTGTACGGAGGGCATGCTAAGCCACCTAACGCGAGACTGGAGCGATGGCTGTTAAGCCTACAGCAATACAGTTTCAAGATCAAATACATCCCAGGATGACAAACTCAGCAGATGGGCTGCGTAGACTGCCAATAAAAGGAAGCGTCGAAGATTATGCCTACTGGGTTGTGATGGACTCTGTCCCCACAGCAATGACGGCCAAGCAGATGGAACGCGAGTCGGCCGAAGATCCGTTGTTGTCAGAAGAAGACAACTGGACTGACCTTGAGCATACAGTGTTCAAGGCAGTGGGTCATGGGACAAATTGTGATGAGAGGAAGTCGTACTCCCAAGAAAGTTGCAAAGACAAGCATGGTCCAGACTCGTGAGGGACACCAAGGCATTGTGCGCACCAGTGAACAAGGACGTTGAAGCTCTTGTCAAGGGCTGTTATTCATGCCAATTGGTGTGTGTCTAACCAAGTCCCGAGCCAATAAGGTCGACTCCGCTGCTACAGGGACCTTGGGATGACATGGCAATTGATCTCTGTGGACCACTGCCAAACGGTCCTCTGGTGGTCGTCGACTATTTCTCCTGGTGGCCAAAAGTAGTGTTGATGCGCCGTGTGAATGCTCAGAACATTGTGCTTGGAGACCATGTTCGCCGCACATGGTCTGCCATTCAACGTGGGGAGTGACAACGGACCACACTTTGTTGCCGCAGAATTTGAAGGATTTCACGAGTATCCAGGGATACAACACTCGAAAGGCGTCCCGTACTGGCCACAGGGCAACTGGGAAGTGGAACATTTTAAATCGACTCTGATGAAGGCCATTAAGATCGCAGAGGTGGAGAAGAAGGACTGGAAGAAGGAACTACTGAACTTCCTGTTCCACACACATTCATAGGGGTGAGTCCAGCTGATATGTTGATGGGGCGTAAACTGCGGAACAAGTTGCCGAAAATGCAGATGAGAGCAGAGCCCATGGATGAGTTGCAGTGGCAGATGTAAGTGAGAGAGAGAGAGAGGGGGGAGGGGGGGGAGAGATGCGAGGAGGAAAAAGACATGAGAAAGAGAAAGCTGACAAGACGAGAGGAGCTAAAGTCAGCGTCATCGAGGTTGGCGACAGACTGATACTCAAGCAAACCAAGAAGAACAAGCTAACCACACCATTTGAGACAGAGCCGCATGAAGTCGTCGACCGTGAGGGCAATGCTGTAACTTTTCAGAGAGGAGACGAAGATAAGAAACATTACACATGCATTATGCAGACGCTGAATAGTAGCCCGGAGATAGACGGGGAACGTGCAATGGCGCCCGTTGTCGTCGACGTGGATATCGGGAATGAGGAAGATGTGCTGACGGAGGGAGCGAAGCCAGACGCGCCGGTGATGCATGACACGCCTGCTGTGCCGTACGTACACCCAGTGCGTGCCAGGGTGGAACCAGTGTGGATGAACGACTATGTGAAGAAATAGACTGTTGGTGTGTTGTGTTAGCACCTGCCAGATCAATGGGCATAATAAACCCCACTATCTAGGAGAATGCAAAAGCACTCAAGGAAATGTCACACAAAATAATCGTTAAACAGTTTCGAAGAAAATATGCGAACAATGACTCTTTATAGTGTTTTCCCTTTTTGGCTACCCGTTTAACGTGCTGACTTTTCCGTCTATTTGATGCCGGTTTATTATTGTAGTGTGCTGGCGAATACATGTGTTAACTAGAAGTTGTCGATATTACCTATAGATTTATGTCACCAAACCGGGTCCACCCGGAAGAATCCACCTGGAGTAGAACAGCTGTTTAGTACAGTTCTCCAACAGTGCACCAGGTGGCAGGACCCCAGTTTCGCAGCAGGAAACCACGTGTCAGTCAATGTTTACAAAATTTTCGCCGAACAACATTTTATATGCATCAATGACGATGAGAAAAATACCCCTCTGACTCCGTTTACGATCTATGCTATTACGCATACGATTAAATACATCAACGTGTGCCTAAAAACATGTCTGGTTTATTAACGTGCTTTGAAAAGTCCAATTTCCATGAGATTTACAGGTAGCCGCGCGAGAATGTGATATGGACGCTAAATGTGTGAGTCTTGTAAACACACCAAAGGTGTGAGACTTGTCATGTTTAAAGAAAGGGAAGGTCTCTAGACAGGTAAATAATATTAATTGATAAAAAAGAAATTTGTCAAGTAAAAAGAAATACTTTAACCTTTTCCTAAAGCTCGTTAACTAGTTAATAGCGAAATGACATTTGTGAGTAGTGTAGTATCGCAGTGGGTGATATGATGTCCGCCCCCCTATAGCCTACCTCTAACACGTTTGTATCAGAATGATCCATGCAGTTGCACGTAATGCAGTCGTTATGTATGTGTTCCAACCTGCGCTACATGACGTCAATGTGGGTGCAGTTCCCACGTTGCACAATGTAGACTGGTTTTATGTTCTGTATGATTTGTCATTCTGCGAATATCACACTTACATCAAACAAACGTATGGCACGGTCCTTGGGCCAGACAAGCTACCACTTGGTGTAACAAATTCACACAAGTAGGTATAACACTTTGTTGTAGGTCTACTGGTTGGTTGGGTTTGCTTATCCATTTCCGGACGTTGCAGCCTTGATGGATTGTCTATAGACAGCGCTTTAGTTTATTAGTCTCCCCATTCCCCAGACGTCTGCTCCCATCCATTCCACTAAGTCATTCTCCCATTGTCTCCTACGTCGTCCTCTGCTTCTGCTGCCTTCCACTTTTCCTTGCAATATTAGTCTCTCTAGAGACTGATGCCGTTTTACATAGCCGAAATAATTTAGTTTTTGATTCTTTACAAAGTTCAATAAAGTCCCGGGTGTAACACCAAGCTCATATGCGATGGATTCGTTAGGTCTATGTTCAGTCCACGAAAGGACAGACATACTGGGGAAGAGCTTGGAGATGTTGGAAGTAACGCCACAGCTGATGACGGCAGTATGTCCAACTGTGCGGGATGTAAAACCAGCAGCCAAAAGCTAAAACGGAAAATCCATGTGGCAACATGGAACATCAGAAAAATGAGTCAAGGGACATTACAAATGGTAACATCAGAAGCAGAAAAATATGGGGTAGATATATTAGGGATTGTGGAACACAGGTTGGCCGGACAAGGACACTTTCGCCAGGATTCAGGAGGAAAGTTTGTATACTCAGGAGCAATTAAACCAGGGATGAATGGTGTTGCGTTCTACCTGTCAGAGAAAACTGAAAATGCACTATTAGGATAAAATCAAGTGAACGACTGAATTATTACCATACAAATACGAGCAAACCCCACGAATATAACATGTATTCAAATTTATGCACCAACGAGCACTGCAGACGACGATGCAATAGAAACGTTTTATGATACACTGCAACGAACAGTGGACGAGGTAAACAGGAGAGACATGGTAGTACTGATGGGCGATTTTAATGCAAAAGTTGGCAGTTGTCAAAACGAAGAAGAAAATGGAAATATCGGGAAATATGGACTAGGAGAAATGGGAGAGGAGAAAGACTTGCTGAGTTTATCATATAGAATGAACTGATTATCTCTAATATTTTCTTCAAAAAACACCAAAGAAGATTGTACACTTGGTAGGTCTGCTACCCAATGATAAATCACGCTGGCATGATATTCATTCCACGGTGATCGCGCGGTAGAGCGCCGACTGTCGATCGAGGGGACGGTGGTACGATTCCACCGGCCAACTTAGGTAATTTCGTTTACATCACTTTGCCTCTGTCTTTCGGAAGTGACAGGCAACGGGAGGTAAACGTTAGTACCTTCTACCTGGTGTCTATGTCAGGGGGAAACACCGGGGATGAATGTGTAATCTCTCTTGGACTCACAGAGTAACGGTCTTTCTTTCTAACCCATGGATCTTGTTCCGGGCGTGTGAGAGACGCAGAGCAGGTAGTGTATACGCTGTGTCATTGGGCCCACTGGGTGTTATATGAATGTACATTATGTGATAGTTTTTGTTTATTTTACAATGTATTACGATTAATCCACCCATTACATGGATGTGGCCTATACATGTCTTTGCAAACAAAACACAGTACTTATAAAGTGAGTTATTGAGACAGTATAGTGAAGGCTCACGGCAAACTATTCCCCTAAACCAACAGCACAGCAGAAACTTGCAGATAAATATATAAATATGTCATTGATATCCACTTAGACCTGCATTATGATCTTTAGCAACCAAAGAAGGTTATCTCTGGAAAACCAGCAAATCAGTCAAAATGCAAAGGAATTGAAAAAGACTACATGGTGCAAAATTAATTCCGCAACCGTCACCGTGTTTAGCAAATGGCATGAGACTTCTGCAGAAGACACGAGTTGCCCATAGAACATAACGATGTGTCACGTTCAATCGTTCAATTTTCTTCCCTGCAATAAATGAAGGTCACGAAAGGCGGCACATCGAAATAGTATTTGATGTTTACAAAGAGGTGTTCAATAAGAATACAAACCAATAACGGAGTAAAGAAGTTCAACAAGATTACACAAGGACACACAGCAATGGGTGGAGCTCGTGTGTAATTCCAGCAACGATATGTGCAGGTAAGCTTCTTCACTGCAGAGAGAACGCGGGTTCGAATCCTGTGTGGCGATATCGAACCTTGGGCAACTTCGTTTACTTTACATTGCTTCAGTTCACTCAGCTGTATGAATGAGTACCTGACTATAGACAGTGGTGGGTGTTTGTGTACAAATAGTCTTTGCGCATTAACAGCAGCGTAGCTGAATGCTTCCTAGAAAAGTCGAGATGGAGTTCGAATGAGAGAGAGTAACGTGTAAAGCGTTTTGAGCAGCCCTGAGGACTGGATACTGCGCTATATAAGAACTAACCTTTTTACTTTTATTTTGTACAAAGGAGAGGAAGAAGATGAATGCAAGAGAAGGCTGGAAGAATGAGAGACATGTCGCATGCAACATAACAATATTATTACTGCGTGACGGAGGGAAACACTGAAGAGATACCAGACTAAAGATCGACATAGGACGATGCAAATGGTATTACCTCCCACAAATGGTAGTGGCTTATCACACTTAGCGTAACTTGTTGATAAAATAGCAGTATCTAAAGCTTGGTTCAATTGCTGGTGTTGTTGTGATATTTCAGCGCGATGTGACATCGTATGAAAAACAAGGATCTCGTTAGATGCATATAACCGGTCGAGATATCATAAACAGACGCTTCCAGATGATGCAGACTACCTACCTGTTGACGCAATGAGACCGCGTGCCTGATGACGTTTGTGTAGTACACCTAATAATAATATGTGTATCACGGGCTCATGGGTTAAGCTACTACAAAGCACGGAACCCATTGCGGCCTACCAAAAACAATTCCTGCAAACCTTTAACGCGAGATCTATTCAATGAAAAAAAACGACAACACAACTGATTGCAGACACCATGTGATCGTGGGAAATATTGGGTCATTGGGTGATGACCTGTGCATGCTGCTGGCATTTCATCTGATGACGGCGTAGAGCGCGGTCTTTCAGTGATTGAAGCGGCTGACTCTCAATCAAGAGATACCGGATTTGAATCCTCTTTCTCCCGTTTCGAACCCTGGACGGGTTCCTTCATTCCACGTTGTTCCAGTTCGCTCAGCTGTATAAATAAGTACCTCGCGGTGGATATTTTGTGTATTTGTGAGTAGTCTTCATGCATTAATTACATCGTGGCCGAAAGCTGTACAGAGAAGTAGAGAATGTGTTCGAATCAACAGGTATACTAGGAGAAAAGTTTATAGCGCTTTCAGCAGTCCTGAATACGTGATACCGCGTAATATAAGAACTTACCTTCACTTTACCTTTATTGTACAAAGGTATATTTGTTTGTGATATAGGTAAACAAAGAAATTGTTTTAACCAACCGATCTGATGGTAATTTTTGACATCCTTAGACTTTGTATAACAATGTAAACGAATTTTACTTTAAACACACAACGTTAGCGTGCTCAAATGTGTGAACTGGTTTTGCTGTTATTACACCAAAGAAATACGATGTGACATATTTGTAAAAGAAGCAACAACGGACGAAATTGTGTCTTTGTGAAAACTTGTAGTTCTTTTTAACTACCCGTCTGTCGATAAAAAGGTAAAGGTTCTGCCATTACAAAGGTGTTTCATTAATATTGGAGCACATCTATTTTATTTATGTTAACGAAGCAAAAAGATGTTCGTCAATAAACAGAAGACACTATCACAGACAAAAGGAAAATGCGTCACTGCCAGGTTTAGGGTTCGCCATTGCTCCTAAATCAACCGTGGAAGAAGGCACATTTATTTCATAGGTGAAGAGAAGGATAAAGAAAATAATGTCAAAAGTTTTTTCAGTTTTTTACCCATTTTAACAAATATACTTAGTGTATTTTCCTACCAGAAAAACCATTGGGCTTTGGAAGTAACCATTTTGTGTATAAACTATCTAGCTTTCACCAAGCAAGATATCAAATACAGGTTATCTATAATAATAAGTTAGAATGATAACTAAGACTTAGACCGATCGCAAAGAATGCTTGTTTGATAATATAAGGTACGTAATATTATTATATCTTTGTTGAAATCCTTTTCTTTCTCCTGCTAACAGTAGTTTTAAACCTAAGCTACACTGTCTTAAATAATTAACATTTTAAAATAATTATAGACGATCGCTACAAACAACAAAAGAAGAGCTTTTTATGTCAAACGGATTGATGTCACTAATACACCAATATAAAACAATTACATAATTTCTTCCATAACTAAAATCACGTTAGTGAACACACTCTTACAAAAAACACGGATGACGCACGATATTTTCACGATATTATTCGCTTCACTATAATCCAGCTGTGCACTGTTTCGTGTTAATGCTTTTTAATACCTAAACAAGTTAGTATTGCTCTCACATCCAAGATCTGTTCACGTCGGTTTCGGGCACTGCCAAAACAAATGACGCAGGCGGAGTCGTACAATATTTTTTTTAGGCTTGGCAACGTCAGTATTGTTTATGCCATTTCAACATGAAACCTGAGTACTGGCACATAGTTTCAAACAAAAAAGCGATGTTGTGTATATAGTCAAATTATTTACACAGACACGATTGTGTGTAATTGAAATTGAGAGATATCTGGAAAATATCATAATTTTGTCAATCGAAATATAAATGTACGCAATCTGCATCTCAGTTTGCAAACTAAAAATCTTTGTTCAGATAGGCCTATCTAAAGATATCAATTGCGTACAATTACGGATATGGTGTGTGTAGATTATTTACAAGTATAATAACGCCTATTTTTGTTTGAAACTATGTGACTTTACGTAGGCCTATGTTCACAGTTGAAATGTCGTAAAAAAAATGGCGACACCAACCTACCACAGGTACCACTATATTGTCGTCTATTTTGAAATAAATAAACAGTTATGATTGAGAGGAAGTTGAGGGGAGCATACGCGCACAAGCGCACACACGCACACACGAACACGCGCGCACACGCACACACCCCGCGCCTCCCCCACACACAAACTACATAATAGTTGTTTTAGTTTAGTCAAATAATTCTGCAGGTTGCGATTCACAACCTTATCTTGTGTACAAAAATCAGTAACAAGCATCAACAGACTCCAAAGCTCACCATAACTGGTAACTATAACAAATTTGCACCTAAGGCAATACCACCTTTTCTTTTTCTATCAACAGTTTACGCGGCCAGCGAACGGCTTCCAGCTGGCCCCTGGACCCGCACTATAAGAATTCGAAATTATCAAGAGCAGCCCACAATTGTCATGTTCTACCACACGACAGTGTTCGTTGGCTCAGTCACGGAGCGGTTCTGGCGAGATATAGCACTATATGACTTTTATGAGTTGCCTACGTGGAATTGGCGGGCCGTTCGCTCAGCTGGAGCCTGGAAGATACCGAGTTTCGAGTTCAGATTTGCGTTCTGACACTCATTTTTGGACATTTCGTAATGATGAATATGCTACTTCAGAGAAGACAAACGCTAAACAGCAACGAAGTAGTGGATGTTTCAACGTAAAATGCCGCCCTTCAAAATTTATGCCGAACGTTTTACATCTCAAGTTTTAAGTTCACCAGATAATTATATATATATATTACTGCCACTGTTATCAAAACCAGATAGAAGACATTTACCCATTTCAAAAGTTCATCCCAAAACTGTCATATTCCTTTTTATACTATATAGGCGACACCAATTTTGACGATAGGCATACACGGGTTCGTTACATCCTGTGGTTTGAATTTAGTACTCCCTAGACTCAGTCAGGAGGAGAGTTTCAATCTACTAAAACACCCGTTTTTTTGTAGTATTTAAATGTTAATAAAGTTCGTCTTTCAGCATAGCTGCACACCCATGGCGCTGATGGTGCTGCGGCTAGTCAAAGAAACAGCCGAGTGTAAACATCAAAAGCAAAAAGCTGGCCAAGAGAAGACGACCCACCGCGACTTTATATTCGGCGTGTTAAAGTTATTCTGTTGTCGCATAGTGGTCTCCGGCATGGGGTATTGTTCCCACAAACGCTTACGTGCGCTAACCACTGTGTATCACGCTAACCGATTTGGCGAAAGGTCATTAGTGTCAGGAAAGGTAAATTTGTTACAAAGTAAATCACTCACAATGATGTTTTCATAGGATGTATACCACTATGGGTGTCAAAAGATGAACGAAAATCAGACATTCGGGACGAATTGGTTCCTAATATAATGCTTACACTTTACTCCTTGGCAGAACTGTTCAATCAAACACTTTTTCGACGTATCTATGAAGTATTCAATAATTCATGTACATGTACATGTACACGCACACATATGAAGACATACACACGCACGCACGCATGCATGCACGCACGCACGCATACACGCACGCACGCACTCACATACACCCGAATGCACGCGCTAACGAACGAACGATCTCACGTACGCACGCACGCACGCACGCACGCACGCACGCACGCACACACTCACACTCTTTGAGTGCAAAACATAAACGACAAGATCGTTACACACACACACGCACGCACGCACGCATGCACGCGTACATGTACACGCACACGTATGTAGACATACACACGCATATACGCATACATGCACGCACGAACGCACACACTCATTCACGTACACCCGGATGCACGCATGAACGATCGCACGTACGCACGCACGCACACACATACACACACACGCACGCACACATACACACAAACACACACACACACACATAATATATATATATATATATATATATATATATATATGTATATATACATATAATATATACACACATGATTGAATGCTTCCCAGCTACGTCGAAATCGTGTTCGATTGAACAGTTCTGCCATGGAATGAAGTGTAAAGCGTTTTGTGCGAGGTTTTCGTGATGTTTATTTCTATAAATGTCGATAGTTATATTAAAGTTGCACATTTTGTTTGAAAATGTACAATGTGTAGACATGTAAGGTAGACATGTGACCGATGTGAGGTGGAGGCAGGTCCAGATGTTTTCAGAAAGTAAATGATCGCCACGACGTTTGTTTACATCGAATATACACCAAACCTGTGAAGGGGGTCGGTCAATGACCCCACTAAATTCACCTCTAACATACTTAGTGTCAGTATTCTCACTTAATCACGAAGAAACGCCGGGAAAGCCCACACAATTCCCAGTGACTGTATTTGTGCAGACAAAACCAAAAGTTGTACGTCTTGCACTTAAAGACAAATGATAGCAGCACGCACGCACGCGCGCGCACGCGCACACGCACACGTATGAAGACATACACACGCACGCACGCATGCATGCACGCACGAACACACGCATACACGCACGTACTCACGTACACCCGGATGCATGCGCCAACGAACGAACGATCTCACGTACGCACGTACGTACACACGCACGCACACACACACACGCACAAACGCACACTCTTTGAGTGCAAGACATAAACGACAAGATCGCTACACACACGCACGCACGCATGCACGCGCACATATACACGCACACGTATGTAGACATACACACGCATATACGCACACACTCATTCACGTACACCCAGATGCACGCATGAACGATCGCACGTACGCACGCACACACATACACACACACACACATACACACAAACATTTCAGGCCCATACCGTGATTGATTTTTGGCAGGGGTATGCGTTTTTGGATCTCCATAAATGTATGAGAACTGCACCGTAGCCTCAGCTGCTGTCGGAAGTCGGGGAGGGGAGAAAGGCGGGTCATGTTGGAGAGTTACCGCGATCACGTTACAGGTTTTAACCAGAGTCTCACTCAACCCTTGTCTGACATGACATCGGAAGAAAGATGAGGGGCAGAGCTGAACCATTACAAAAAAATTCTAGCCGAACTTTTATCCTTTAAGCGGAACCCTTTCCCATCATCCAACTGTTTTGGGGTTTCAAACGCACCCAACGCACTCAACGCATACGAGTCCGCTAACTGCACCATCGCTGATTTGGCTTATTCGATTATTACGTACCAGTTTTGACGAAATATTGCGTATATATATATATACAGTAGGTGACAGTTCCTAACAGAAATACCACAATGCGCTCGCAGATACTCGTTTTTTTTTTTTAATGACGACGTTCACGCCCATCAATAGGCCGTAGTCGTGATAGTGTAGAATTATCAAATAGTATTCGTATTGCTATGCTACTGGCATGGGGGTAGACATAGGAATTATTTTGTCCACGTTTACTCCATGTTGCCAAGTCTATGACGGAGGGGCCGTTTTTCTGAAGAGTGCACCACTTAAAAATCTCCAGGGAATCGAAAAGACGATTGCCATATTCTATTAGTCCTTTCCATTGATGCAGCATTAAATACGTGTCGGGTAATGGTTTTCATGTCACATACTTTTAGTATTTCTGCGGTGTGCTTTCCACTCAGTTTGTTTTCTATTTTGAAGTTGCGTTATTGTTTGTTGCAGCACTTTATTAATATCAAACTTCTCTGTCCAGATGGGGATGCATTACAACCGCATATTTGAAGTTATAATAATCTAACACATAATAGTATAGACGCGTATTCAATAGTTTGAATTTAAATACAATGCGAATACGTTTCTAGATCAAAACATGCTTTCTTTTCCAGTATCGTTTTTCGGCCTCCGTTTTCTCTCATTCGCTCTTCCTTCTTCTGACGTCTCAACGTTGTACTTTTCTAGAGTTCTTGCACATATTTCCCAGGCTATTCTACATCATTGTCTGATCGCTTTTGTCTATGATTAATCGTGTGCTAAAACTAATCATAAATACTAGTAAAGCTTTTTAAGTGTCTTGGTATTTTATATCATGAACGTGGGAATTTGAGCTTAATAAATTATGAAAACACTACCTCACAGAGTATTGCTTTGAAACCGCATGACTATCAACACTGAAATATTAATGTGAAAAGACTGTTATTTATAAGGTTTTTTCTTCAGGATTCAAAGATTAAACAGCAATTTTGTTAGGAAAGTAAGGAAACATATTGACAAGATGTTCTTAGAACTCTATCTGAGCAAAATATCGCATAGAAAAACGTCAGAAATGTTAGGATTAAAATGTTTATTGATGATTTATTCATTTATTGATGATATTGAGTTTATCGATTTATTTAAAGGGAGGCGGCTTGCTCCTCTACCCGGAATTAGCCAGCGTCGCAATGTGTTACAGGAAGTCTGCCGTGCTGAATGTGGGAAAATGGAAAATCGTTGAATATCAAACAGCATTGCGGTTAATTCAGCCTGTCTCGAAAGCATGACTAATAAAGCTTGTCGTGAACTGGATGTTTTGTTTACCATTTGAACATGCTCCGGGGTCGTACCTTCCAAACTGCGAACGTTGTTACGGTCTTACTAAACACAAGTTGGTGGGCAATATTTCTTCAACATAGTTATAATAGTGACACGAACATTACATTCATTAATAAATAAAAAACAAAATTAGGAACAGACTGCCTCAATTTAAAACGTGTGTCTATCTCCTTGAATATAGTGATGATGCGGTTTCTTGGTTATTCATGTTGGGTATATTTACCTGTCAAGGAACTTTTTTGTCTTTTCTCTGTATAATTTCGACCACATCTCGCGGCCTTCTTCGGCAGACTGGAGTTACTGTCGTGTCACATGATCTATGTCTTGTGACACAAGCTGGAGCATGACTGGCGGGAGCTATGTGTCTATATGATATTTCAATTTGTACTATATTAATTATAGCTAAGTGTATTTTGTAATACCAGCTAGTTTACTGTGCTGTACCGTGTACTTGTAGACATGTTAGTAAAATTAAAATGTAGCTAATCGAATGAATAAAATAACTTTGGCAGCTCATGTGATATATTTGCTGATATATACCTCCTTACATAATATACAGTAGGGCTTGTTTCGGAAAATCGATTCATGGGAAAATCCATTAGATAGATGTCTGATACATTGGACTGCATATATTAACTAGACAATTATCTTAGCTGAATATAATGTATTGGCATTTTCGACGTTCAATAGCACAGAAAAACGTTATGTCCATTTTAGCGGACGTCCTCAATAGTGGCGTTTTGTCCCACCGGTGGGGCAATTCGCCCAACACTGGGGCTTGTGTTAGTTATTCTCTTTAAGTTATTATGCTGAATTGGGGTGAAAACCACAGTCGCGTGTGTTTTTTTAAACTTCTAAAAAACGTGACTAAAATTGTTTATTAATCAGTCATTTATATGATATTCTACAATAGCGTTTGATTTAATATATTCATTATAAATTCGTATCCATAGCGAAACTTTTGTTACTCATTTAATTATTTGTTATCGTACACATATGCAACATTAACAACACCAGTAATAATGTATGTGTGTAGTATGTAGATTCAATGCTTTGTTTCAGTTTCCTGTGGTTACTGGCCACTACATCATCTTTGTGGTGACCATTTTTATTACCTCTGGATAATGAAAAACTGACTAAGCAAAACTATTGCATACATTTTGTTTACTACGACCGAATTCAAACCGAGCGTTAAGATTTGCATGCTATTCCATCTGGCAAACTCGAAATTCTTATTTTAGGGCCCTATGGCTAGATAGGGGGCGGGTGTTTTGCCCCAAAATTTGCGTTATGCCCCATGCAACTGTAGGTACAATATCATAATTTGTGAAATATCTAATAGGCGCCAATTGCAAAAACATCTGGTTCTTGCATGACTGCTACATAATATGTACATAAAAACAATTCTCAATAGTACTTGTTTTCCATTTTATTTCACACCGACATCCTAGCGATATAAATGTATCTTTCAAATGTACACAGTCACCGAAAGTTCACGGGTATTTCTTTCAACCGCTGTTGTTGATGACGTATCTCAGTCAGGCCAACTCCCAGTCGCAATTAATTATCTCTTTTAAGATTCCTTGCTTTTTGCGTCAACAGTGTGAAAACTGCGTCATCGGAACATGTGAAAACTTGAATAAAAGCTTATCGGTTATAGGCATAGCCTCACTCCTACATTGAGGCACTCCAAGTAGACGCTACCCGAAGGGCACACCGGCACAGACAGAATGACGGTAAGTCGTTTAAAATATAACGGAAGGCATCATCAAGATACTTTGTTCATCACGTTACCTTGCGGCTTTTCTAGAAACCAACATTATAAAGATAATGACTAAAATTGTCTGAATTTGGAGGGTACGTATTTACAACGATTGCCATTGGTTAATTGATACGGAGCTAGCTTGGAGTTTCGTGTAACTACAATTGTTAAAGAATGATTATATTATATAATCATGATGATGATGATGATAATTACAATTCTCTTAACTTATCGATCTCATAGTAAATTTTTATTAAAATGAATGTTATTCTTCATGTCTGTTCTTCAGTGCTACATTAATGTTACGTCAAAATTGGTACAAAAGAGGAATTTGGCAGAGCAGTGAATCATCCAGTAAAACATTAACAGTAACTATTTCTAACTATGTTCAACTAGACTGACCCTAACCTTAAATCGGCTCCATCCCTAGCTGTGTATATTAATAATCTTAACTTCAATACATAATGAGATTCGTTCCAACGATTAAGCACGCGTCCCTAGTGGTAACCCAAAGGTGAATATTTATTAGTAGGTATTTTGATAAATAAAAGCGGCGTGTATTAATGTCGTAAAAGTAACATTTGAATCCGTTGCCGGTATCGTTTCCCTAGCCCCTGTATTTCTAGTACTCGTACCGCTGGCCACGAGGTGTGAGAATTTAATGCCAATTGACCCCGGGTCAGTATACTGTTGGTATAACACACATCCTCTATTGCTAATAATGAAATTATGTTTCTGGATTACTTGATGTGAAACCGCTGATATGATTATATTATGACAATCTAACAAAATAACGTGCAGTCATTAACTATTACTTAAGGTAAGGACATTAGAGCTAGTCCGTTGTAGCTGGACTAAGTATTATCAAATTACTGTTGGCTACAAATTTATATTGCAATGTGACTGTAGGTTGTCACTGCCCAGTGATGTATTTACAACTTAACAGTAGAGTTTCTGTGAGGTGAGGAAAATGTAAAATTTTATTTCAGTATAATCTCTTCATCAATGCTATGATTAAAATGTATTTATTTTATTTTATATTAACAGTCCCTTTTAGGGCTAATATCTTCTTGATTTTCTGTTAAGTGTATTGTACTTTAATACGTATAGGTGATCAGAGTTTTGTATTATTTTAATATCATTACTGCTATTATTAATCCGTTTGATTCCTGTCCACCTCAGCAAGTGCATATTGCCAGATGATATCAACGTTGTTCTTTCTTTTTCAGTCGCTGCCTTTATGCGTAGCTGTTCTTGTCGGCCTGCTTGCCTTGGCGCAAACGGTGCCTAAAATCCCGGAGAACCTCAACGAGATTCTGTACACACTCGGGCGGCAGCTGATGCTACAGAAGCTGTATATGGAGGAGAGCACGAGAAGCACGTACGCCTCGGGCTTGAAGCAGACTCGTCGTGTGATGACTGGCACACGTCCCTACCACCACGACACATGGCAGGGTGTGTCGGTCGCCGCCATCCACAACCACGGCAACTATGAGCGCACGATGGGCATCGGAGAATTCGTTGCCATACTGAACGGCGTCGAATTCAGGTAGTTATTCAGTCGGTCGGTCGGTCGGTCGGTCGGTCGGTCGGTCGGTCGGTCGGTCGGTCGGTCGGTCGGTCGGTCGGTCGGTCGGTCGGTCGGTCGGTCGGTCGGTCGGTCGGTCGTTGAGAAAGTCAATCAGTCAAGGAGTCAGGAAATCAAAAGGTCAATCGGTCAATCAGAAAGTAATTCTGTCAATCAGTCAGTTAGTCAGTCACTCAATTATGTAATCAGTCAATCAGTCAGAAAATCAATCAATTACATAAATAGGACGCCACGTAACCTACGGCACGTTTATCTTATCAATATGTGTCATTGTGTGCGTGCTCGCGTGCATGAGTGAGTATGTGTGTGTATGTCTGTGTGTGTGTGCGTGCATGTGCGTGTGCGTGTATGCGTGTGCTCGTGTCCGAGTGTGTGTATGCGATCGTGAAACCACCATAGTAAAAAAGTTACCATACCTTATTTTCACGTTAAGAAGACATTATAAATACCAGCGCGACAACCTGTGCACTTTCTTACATAACAACAACACACGACGATGTCTTTTGTAGGACGAGGCACAACGACTATCTGCTGAAGATGCCGCACCGAACAAACAAGACCTTCAACCTGATGGAAGACATTCCCTTCCCAGACGTCCCTCCGGAGGTGCTCGCACTCAGGACGGTCGGTCAACAGTCGACGGAGATGCGCAAATGGTTCAAAGCGTGGAAGAACCAGGACCACTCGAAGCGAGACTACCGCAAGTACTTCAAGCCCGTACTTTGCTACCTGGAGGGTTCCTGGATCTACTCGGGTAAAGCCATAGAGGAGTCTTTCGGCAGCGAACGGCACCATCTGGATGCACAGACATGGTTCGACATGCAGGAGATGATCCGATACACAGGAATGAGCGGCACCAAGGACAAACTAGAGAACTACAGCTACCTGCCGACGTCCATAACGCGCATGAACGGAATCACGCCAGTGATCGCACAGTGGAACTACCGGATCCTGTGCCACCCTCTCAAGAACCACCTTCCGCTGAACAGATTCCGCCCTGTCTCCAACGCAGCGCACAAGAGAGGCTTCAAGATATCCGAAGCAAAACTTTTCTCGTATCGATCGACTCGCTTCGAACTGAACGAATACGACACTGATACGTTCAAGGACGGTCAAATCGTGAACCAACTGCTCGACAAGCTGATGGGAGAAATCCCCGGCAAAGACAACTACCCTGGAGTGGTAAGTATGTTTTCCTACTTTGTGTTCCTAGTCAACTAGTTACAAAGTGCAGTGCAAAAACTTATATGTGTGCGTGTGTGTGTGTGTGTGTGTGTGTGTGTGTGTGTGGGTGTGTGTGTGTGTGTGTGTGTGTGTGTGTGTGTGTGTGTGTGTGTGTGTGTGTGTGTGTGTGTGTGTGTGTGTGTGTGTGTGTGTGTGTGTGTGTGTGTGTGTGTGTGTGTGTGTGTGTGTGTGTGTGTGTGTGTGTGTGTGTGTGTGTGTGTGTTTTGGACCAAGGAAAAACATGACTATACAAGTAGCTTTACTTCTATGTTTCGCCTTTCTAACATTTCGCCAATATGCTTTATGTATTTAATCTAATTAATAAATTATGAAAATATTACCTCAAAGGGTATTGCTTTCATACATTTAATTTGTTTGATTTGTTTGAATAAACGCTTTTGATTCAGACTTTGAATATAAACTGGGTAACTGTATTGGTACATCATTGTTTACTAGGTACATGTTGTAATTACTGCAACCAATATTAACCATTTATACAGAGTGTACCATCTCAAAACGTAGGTAATATTATTGCAACAGACATAACAGCGATATTGTGAATAGAAAACATAAATTATTACCTGCAAAAGAACGCGTTAGTTGTAACCGCAATCTGAGAAATTCATATTAAGGGAAGTATAGCTATCTGTCTGAGTGACAAATTCTTGCTCGATGGAATTTCTCACGGTCCTTAAGTACGCGTCATTGTTTCCAATTGGTACCATTAGTATTACATCATTGCCCTTATTTGGTATACGGGCGTCAAGGTGACTGACTATAAAAACCGAATGTTGTACATAAATTTAATGGATAATGCCAACTCTATAGGCTGACAGTAATATACAAGTTCTTCAGGTGAAAAAATAGCAAATTGTTTCTCTCGTCTGAATGCAATAAACGGTGACGAACCTTGTTGCAGTTGTTGTGTATAGCCCGTTGCTAGGATACTAGACCGGATGTCACGTCATTGCTAATCGTCGCAATTGTATCGTGTTGCAGATATACGACACGTCGTTCGGTCGCACTGCGAGTCAGTACAACGGCAAAAAGAAGGGTGTGAAGAACCTGAACACAGCTTTCTACCACCGCATCTACAGTGACACGAAACTCGACGCAATGGGCCGCTTCTTCAAGTACCGCGGTTTCCAAGACCATAACGTCTTCATGGCGCAGACAACCAACCCGAAGGTTCCGGCCATTGAGATCGAGACAAACTGTAAAGGCACGGGACCGACAAGGAAATGTGTCAAGTCGAAGTCTCGCTGGTCCTACGCCGTGCCGCTAGAGATCGTCTATATGACTCCGCTGTCCAAGTGGAATCCGCACAAGATCCAGTACAAGGGTCACGAATTATCGAAAAAAGGCAAGACGGTTTCGGCGAAAGGTCGCAATGGCGGTCTGTCTCTTAAGAAGGCGTTCGACGGAAGTAGCACAAAATGGTACGTCATCACGCCCGCCTCGTTATTCAGCGACAAGGCTAGCGTGCTCAACCCGGCCGACACGTCCGTCAAGGGAACTATCGGTGTGCTGAAGAGGTCTGGCACTCGTTTCGTCGCGAACTACTACTCTGGTCACCAACTTTTCCTCCGTGATATCCCCGGTGTCGGCACGATGCGCCAGCGCTACCCCATCTTCCCTGTCGCCTACGACGGAAATCCCATCATGAAGGAAGTTCAGGCCGTACGAGACGGGCTTTGAACAATTCTAGTGATCGCGGCTTTCGAAGCAACCCGCAACTGATGATACCCGATGAATTAAAATGACGTCTTATCCTAATATAGGGTCTGTTCGTAAACGCTAGTGACATATGTGATCTCACAAGTAATCAACTTACTTTGCTAACTTAAATTCGCTAAAACTGACTTGCTAATTTTGATTTGTTATAGAGACTTAGTAGTGTCCATAGCAGTAGCTGGCTTGCAGAGATTTAAATAAATTATTTCACGAATTGTACACACTGGTTTTAATTGTTCATTGCTTTCTTCTACCAGTTATTTATGTTTATATCATGTGACTCACTACTCGCCTTTGTTAACTCGAAGATTGTTCTGTATCGTAACCTGTACTATCAATGGTAGATAAAAAGTGCGCAAACCGCAATGATATAGCAATTTGTAATACCTATTGACGCCAACTCGCAGAAACGCTGTGTGCATACACAATATATGCGCATGTTCTGCTATGCCCGAGTAATTTGCTACAGAGACAGGATGTCGAATGTTGTGTTAGACATATACGTATGAACACATTTTGTACCGGCTAAAAAACAATAACCGAAACCTTACTTCTTTACTAAGCATATAGTATATTCCTTTCTGCGCATCGTCCGTGAAGAACACAACATTCAATATCTAGTGACTACGGGCGCTACCTTGTACTTCCGGCACCAGCGGCGGTGTGACTGCGCCACTACCTTGTACTTCCGGCATCAGTAGCTGTGCGACTGCACTGTTACCTTGTACTCCCGACACCAGTGGCGATGCGGCTGTGTCGTTGCCGAACATTACAAGTAAATCTGATAGTTGTTCTCATAACACCTAACTCAAAATGGTAGATTAAAGGGTAACCAGTCGACGTAGTGTTCACGTGAAAGTAGTCACCATAACGTTCCATATAAAAATAATTAAAAAGGAAGCTGACATCGATAAAACGGGGGTATACAGTTAGGGGGCATGTTACAGCATGGAAGCGTCATAGATATTTGATGAAAATCAGTCGCCAGATTATGTAGCCTGGAACCGTAACAAAACACATTGGATAGCAAACCATACAAAAAGAAGACATGTCAACAAAGGTCAAAAGACAAGACAACGTCACCTTATATAAAACGAAAACCATATTTATATATATAGTCCAATACATGGAACACAACACTAAATGCTCATGTAAATGTGACCTAGTTAGTTTCTGCCCATTAGATATTCATCAACTATATATTTGGAAATAGTGTCTTCCCTACCACAATAAAATAGCACAATTGTCTATCTCCTAGCAGAACTACTTCGTGTAAATCACAATATGTCTACCAATGCAATTTCATTCAATATCTAATAAAGAAAGCCAAACCAAGCTACCATGCGCACTGACGTGATGTATACATACGCCTCTTTGTCAGATACACACAGATACAGAAGAATGACAACATATTCATGACTCTTATATGAACAAGTTTCATCCCAAAGTTAAAGTACCGTGATATTATACTAGCCGCTTCATGAAGCCGACCACAGGTAGTCAGAGAACATTGTTGAATCACCTTGAGAACTGTTGAGGGCATATTAAAGTTGATGGAAGCCTAGTTCCCAATTAATAGCGTTAAGGTACGAGGAACGTTAAACAATGCACCATGTTCAGAGTGTGAAGGTATTTGTTTAAACATATTTGTTTCCTTCAATAAAGGTTCATCAGTGATTGCATGTATACAGTGAATGCTTTAACGGCCTTAGTGTCGACTATCCAGACTCCGCGGTGTGACGCCACTGTTTGTTGCAAAAAGAGAGCCTGAATCCTAAGCCGTCTTCCCAACGTGACGAATACAATTGATTTTCAATGACATTGACTCTATAAGAGAAAACAGTTTTATATTATACGAAGGATGCGAATAAACTTTAAAGGTCCACTACAATGAATCACAAATTGCACAACAAAATAGCTATAAAATAGAATTGCAAACGGTATAATTTAGGTAGCAGGTTCGATTCCCATAGTACTCAACTTGTTTACAAATACACTTTTATGTTATCTTTTGTTTTCGGTAAAACTACGTGTGTACATTACCAAAACCACCTAAAATATTAAATTGTTCTACAGGCTCTGTCTCCGGAATGAAATGGCGCCATCTAAGGGTAACAGCCAAATAATGTGTCTGCAGCCAGACTCTCTTCTCGGCGTCGCGAGCGAAGAGTATCCAGTGCCAGGAATCTCCGCCTACTCTCGGCCCGCGACGGTGACGTGTCTAGTCTCGCTTAACAGACTCTCGCTCTCCTTCGTGAACTCGCCAGTCTGGTTAAAAAGACACATGTTGAATGTTCACTGCCGTCAGATGGCATCACTGTTTTGGATTAATTCACAGATACGTGTATAATTATTGCTATTGTTTACATGTTTTGATAACAAAATTAAGTAATAAAACAGCAATATCTCGTACAAAATAAAAATAAATTTTTAGATAAGAACATATGAACAAAATTCCAGGTAGTGAGTAAGCGGGTGATGTGGTAGACACATTAACAATACAATTTTCTGTTTATTGTTTATTTATCTTGTTTCAATATAAGTTGAATGTTGAATTGTTTCGAAAGCATAGCATCATCTAATAAAAGTTTAGTCTCATTTAATGTATCGTCTTACAGTTAAAGATTGTATTATTTTCAAAGCATAGATTACCGGATAAAATGTTATATTCATTTAATGTTTGATTTCATAGTTAACCTTAAAGCCAATCATGATCTCTACTCGGATTTGGTGTAAATATTTCCAAGTTGTGTATATTCTCCCAGGCTATCAAGTACAATGGAAAACAAGTAACCTACAACAACAAGCCAGTTACATTGGTCTTTAATGCCAAAACATTGACAAACAGCAGCCTGACACAGCAACCTATCATGATTAACATTCATGCACTCTAATATGTGAACAAGTTCACATACCTGTATAGCATCATCAGTCTCCAAGGAGGTGCAGAAGAAGACATCAAAACACGATTGGGAAAAGCCAGGTCAGCATTTGCAAATCTACAACGGCTATGGAAATCCTCAGTATGCTCCAGAAAAACAAAACTAACTACAAGAGCAATGTCCTCTCTGTGTTCCCGTAAGGCTCGGAGTGCTGGTGCATGACACAGCAATACACCAATAGACTATTCAGCTTCCACAACGTCTGCCTAAGGAAGATAATAAAAGTATACTGGCCCGTTTCCAACACAAGACTCCACCAAGCAACAAAATCAACAACATATCTGCTTCAGCCTGAAAAAGAGCAGGTGGACTGGCACGGCCATTTCCACAGGATGAGTAGCGACATTCCATCAAAGACAGTGTTGTCCAGGACGCCAGAAGGAAATAGGAAAAGTGGCAGACCGAAAAACAACTTGGCAACGAACAAATGTAGAAGAACTAAATAATGCCGGGCTGACCTGGGGCGCAGCAGCAAGGAAAGGCCACAATTTAACAAGATTTAACAAGATTGCCATCCGGAAAATTAACTCTAGATGGCAGATTGACAAGGAAGCCTTTTGGCTTATCGAAAATCCAATACTTTTTATCTACGTGTATCCCGCCCTATGAAGGTACGTGTCTATTTTATTTTAAAACATATTCACGCTAGAGCACAATCAGGAGATAATATGTTCCATTCATTTACAGTCCTGTGTGAGAATAACTTTCTTATATATAATCTACACTGCTCCTTTTACTAATGTAACTTCATGTCCTCTGGTCCTTCTATCTTTCTTAACTGAGAAAAAATATTTATATCAATATTTTCATAACCATTCAATATTTTAAACACTTCTATATGATCTCCTCTCAATCTCCTGGTCTCTAGTGCTGTTAAACCACATTCTTTTAGGCGTATTTCGTAATAACTAAGATCCCTCAGTTTTGGTATCATTTTAGTTGCTCTCCTCTGTACTCTTTCTAGCATAGCTATGTCCTTCCTGCGGTATGGCCTCCATGCTTGAATACAATATTCTAAATGAGGCCTAATTATTGTTTTGTACAGCGGTATTGTTAGCTCTGTTTCCTTATACGTTATGTTTCGCCTAATTAATCAAAGGATTTGATTTACCTTTGAAGCGGCAATACCGCTCTGCTCTGAAACCTTCATATCAGCACTAATGGTTAATCCTAAGTCATTTTCTTTTACAGTAGTACTTAGTACAGAACCTCCCATTGTATATTGTACATCTTCATTCTCATGTCCTATGAGGAGGCATTTACATTTCCCAAAATTGAACATTTGCAATTTGTCAGACCATTTTATCAACCTGTCAAGATCATGTTGTAAATGCTGTATATCTCCATCACGTTTAATCCTTCTAACCAATTTTGTATCATCCGCAAATGTCAACACCTTGCTTGTTATATCATCGTCCAAATCGTTTATATATATATATATATTACGATTAATATAGGTCCCAGTACTGATCCCTGTGGTACCCCACTCAAAACTGATTTCCAGTTTGAAGCCTCCCCATCAACTACTACCCGTTGTGTTCTGTCAACTAGCCATTTTTCTATTTCTATTTTTCGATCGAGTACGGGTAGTCTCGTAGTTCCCCTAGACCCTCAAACAACTCACTATATTTCGCTCTATAGTCGTTGTTGACGGAGTCGACGTGGAATGTAAGCAGTTTCAACCGCTCGCACGCCCCCTTTGAAAGTAGCGACTGTTCTTGTCGATTGACCACATACAGCACCTCCTGAGTCGAAACGTTGCGGTGGGTGATCGTTGCCGTAACCTGGCCCAGAACATCGAGTTTCACTTGACCCGGACCCATCAGAACTTTGTCCGATTTTACAAGGTCCACCTGTCTCAGGATCGGCTCTTTGAACGCGATGACGGATACAGATGCTCCCGTATCAAGCTTGAAGCAGAAATCATCCTCAGCTGATAATACTGTCACAGCCACCACAGCACTACAAGAGTCTGTCTTGTTCGACGGTAATTCCCCCAGGAACTGTGGTTCGTCGACCTTGACCTCATTAGTCATCTTTGCTTCGCACATTTTTGCCAAGTGTCCCTTCTTTTTGCACTTGTAACACTCAGCATCTTTCGCCGGGCACTGTTGTACTGGATGAGACTGACTGCCGCATCTACGGCACTGATGTCGTGGTGTCAATTTTGAAGCGGACTTCCATGGCTTTTTAGCGTTACTTTTCTTGTACGAATTTGCTCGCACAATCTGCACATTCTCGGAACGCCCAGCCGATCTCAACTCTGTTGTCTGTTTGTCGACACACTCGGACTGACGGATCATCGACACCGCCTTTTGCTCGGTCAGCAATTCGTCTTCCATCATTTGCATTTCCTTGGAGAGACGATCGTCCAAGATGCCAAACTCTAGTCGATCGCGTATCTGCGTGCTGCGATCCGTGAAGTCACATTTGTCGGCCAGTTCGTACAGTGATCTGATAAATTGTTCAGCTGGCTCGCCGGGCCTCTGATATCGTTTGTAGAACATTGCTCTCTCATAAATAACGTACTTTTTGGGTTTAAAGTACACATGTAATGCCGCGACTACCATTTCATAGTTGTTCTGATTTACGTCATTGAGCCCCAATGCCTTTTGGCTTTAGCACAGTCTCTGAATGGGGGCCCATAGTATACAAAAGCGAACTAACTTGAATTTCTTCCGTTTCAGTTGCTAGCTTTGAGATTGCTCGAAATCGTGTACAACGTGTAATCCACTCTTCCTAGTGCGCCGGTTGGGCGAAATCGAAATTATCGGGCGCCCGGAACTTCGACATCGTTTCGTTACGTGTATAAAGTTCCTTTGTGTTCGTTTATACTTAGCTGCAACATGTGTGCGTGCATGTTCGAATAAACACCGCTGCCACCATCTTGTATGTTTGTTGTTTGGTAAACGAAGACCTTAGCAGCTATTTAGTGATCACGAAAAGTAGAAACCAACTCGTTTATTTTTCGCTCCGGTCGAAACGGTGTCGCACATCAATCTCGGATAATCTCTGACGATAAATATAGCACATATCACAACAGAATGTTTATTCAAACATCGATGTACATCGTGACCGTGTGCCATGTGCTCCGCCCGACCTCTGGCCGCATTCACCAACACTACGTGTTCTTATTTAGGATCAAGAAGGTGGCGCCACTGGTTCGCTAGATTACCACAGTTGCAAAGTTGTTATATGAGTTTATTAACAACTTCAGATCAGTATCTCCGATCGACCAGTAACGTTGCTGTTTTATTATATAATTTGTTTAAGCAACTTCGGAGCATTTTCCCAACCAGTGTAAGTTGCTATATGTTGTAATGTAGTCTTACTAACAGCTATTTTTTGAGAGCAGTTTATACTTCCAATGACAGTTTAATTTTTTTTTGTAGATGTATCTAGCAATTTCGGATCAGTATTTTCGTCCGGTGAATGTTGCTCAAATGTATAATTTTTATATCTGCAGCTAGTGATAGTTGCAGTAGGCTACAATATGTTCATTTATAATTGCACTTCCAGAGCAATATGTCTGAACATTAATTGCCAGTTGTTGTTTTTTTTATCTACACCAGTGTATTATCTCTGACCAGCGACGTTAGTTTCATTATCAGTTAGCTCAATCAGAGCTATATGTTTGAGCGTTGTGGTTTGCTCTTAATCAGTATCAGTTTATGGGCGTGTGCAATATATTGTACTGCAGTGGTCATTTGCCCTAATTCGGCTTTATGGTGCGTACGCAGCAGTATCTGGCCCTGTAGTTTATCTTACAGTATCCGTCCTACACGGTTCACTGCTTCACGAAAGAGTGAGGCTGCCCGGACACCACCTTCAACTACGATCGCAATGCGAGCAACTTCCACGAAGCAGGTTCGAATCCCTGTGTCGAAGCAACGCCCGGTTGCAGCTACCATACGAGACGAACAGACGATGTAAGGCGGTGTTTCTACACGCAATCGTGTTGATGTAGTGCCAGCTAGCACATCATTATGTAACATGGCTGACATGGTAGCCGCAGTCACCAAGGAGGTGATTAAACCGATAAGGGAGGAATGTGTCGTTCCTTCTTTTCCAGCTGCTTTGGGGAGAGATCCTCGTCAACAGCCTGGGGCGTACCGGGAAGTTGAACATATTCAAATATTTCATAAACCCTGCTGAACAGTTGGTCAGTACTTTGACAGGTGCCATTAATACCCGGCTACAGGGTAGTGGACGTGACCCTGCATTGCCGTCTCCATTGCAGCTTAGCAGCAAAAAATTTGGCTAATGAATATATGGAGTTAAACGAGCTCTTGTATCGCCAACCTGTTCAACCGTCTCTATGCCTTCCCTTCGCACCAAGGTAAGGGTAGGCAGTTGTCCACAATTGAAGGATGGACGTCTGCTTTCCTAATTTACACACAGCGGTTTCCCGATCTAGCCCCGGGACTGTTTAAGTACTTGGAGGTTGTCCGCGATGTTGCGCAGACCGGACGTCCTTTCGCTTGGCGGCTGTACGATGAGCAGTGTCTGGGTTTTAGGCAGTCGGACCCCGCCAGTTTTTCGTGATCAACTCAGGTGGGACCTGTTTTTCAGGTGCATGTACACCAAGCAGGATTAAGTGAGCTCCGAACTTGCTTCCACTTTCTCCAATCCTAAATGGCGCCGAATCTGTCCGTCAGGTTTCTGCTGGGCTTACCATCGTGGCACCAAATGCATGACCTGGCCTTGCCGTCATGAACACATATGTGCTATCTGTCGTGGTTCCCATCCCTCCGTTACCTGCCGACAGCCCATTGCTTATACCAGCAATCTCTGAACTGTTGACAGCTGCAAGACATAGTCACGTTGCTCACAGGACAACATCGAGTTTAGTCTGTTTTAACTGCCTTACTCTGTATTTCGCATTTTTGCGTTATAATGTTGATAGGCCTATAGCTGGGTCATTCTCCCAATTCGGTACATATTGTCGAATTATTTTCACATTTTTCAAATCTACTACAATAATAAAAAAAACTTATTTATTTGATCAAACATCATTGGAATACATATTTTCAAAATGTGCAGGCTGACACTGTCTGCATTGTGGAGTAATTTAATGTAGTGCCACATGTGCATCTGTCAACTCTATTACTGACATCTGAGTACCTAGTGTGGCATATATTTTTCATACAACATTCATTACGATATCATTAATGTAATAATTGTGTGTCCCATGTCAAGTAAAAAATCGTTAAAAAAATTAGATCAATATTTTGTGCTTAATTTGATAAGTTTACACTGCCTTTTAGTACACGTGCATTCTTGGAAGCACCTATCACATCGTGATTCAATGTTACCCTACCAAGCTATAAACACTATATTTCACTGTTCAGAAACGTGACAAAATACACATATGGATATATGACAACAATTGTTATACATGTGTTACTTGAATATGTTTACACATTATTAGTGATGGTAACAGAGTTGACTTGGCAGTAACAGAGTTGACATTAAAATAACCCAATCGTAATCACCACGGACTGTTGCAATCTAGTGTAGTTATATGTAGTGCACAAAATCATACATTATAATTGCTAATCGAGTGTTTATACATTGGTAGTGCCGGTAACAGAGTTGACTTAAATGCCAGTAACAGAGTTGACACTAAAATAATACAATCGTAAACAATGGTTACGCTAAACATATAATACTATGGATTGTTGTAATCTAGTGCAGCTATAACCAGAGCGCACAATTATACACCATTATTGCTATCACATTAGGTATATACAGGTAGCACAGATTATGAAATGTTGTACCCATAAACATGCACCATAGCACATACAAGATTAGTTGTGTGTGATGACTTGGTGTAGCTTCATGGTTCCTTGCACTGCTGGTACGTTCTCAGGGACGGCTGCTTCTTCCTCTTCATCTGCCTCTACGAAGAAGAGCTTGGTCGATGTTTCCGGGATCAGTGCCATGCATAGATGGGCTGCGTCAGGGATGTCATGCCCTAGGCTGATTAATTTGTCGGCCTTTCGTATGATGCTATCCGGGGCCCCTTTTCCGTGACTTACCCCCCAGAAGTTCAATGACCCTGCCAATATTGTCCTCATTTTGGTTCTTGGTGTATTCATTTTGCCATCCAGAACAGCTTGTCGAGCCCGTTGGTACCGCTTTTGGTATTTTGCGGTCAACCATTCTTGCTTGTTAATGGCCTGTTAATGGCCTTTTCCAAATCTCGGTAACATTTTGCAGCCAGTCGACTACGCCTTTTCTGGGCTTGTTTCCGTTGTCTGCAGATGGATGAAAACGTCATTAGCACGTACTGCATTCTAGAAAGACTAGAAGCGAATAAAACAATGTTTTAAAAACGGAGGTAATACAATATACCGATAGAGAAGCGGACAAGTGTGTGCGTGTATGTATGATTATGTCTAGTATCCAAAATTGTGTCTTAATTTGATCCAGAAAATAGTTGGATTAGCTTTAATCGCAGTATTAATAGCATGTTCAGACGGATCTCGCTGTGCTCTTTCTGGACATACTTGATTTTCTTATGTGGTGTGATAATCAATAGGCCTTTTTGTGTACGAAAGGTGCTCAAACTGCCTGTTTTGGTATGTCCACATATGTATATATATATATATATATTTATATATGTATATATATTATATAATTATACATGCACACACACGCTCGCACACATGCACACACACATATACACGCACACACATTTACCTTGAATCTGATTAATTTGATGTTTCATTTGCATCATGGGGAGAAGTTGGAGGTGTTAGATGCCTCTCTTTATCTTTCCCCCTAGACCCCTAGGCCTCTGTGCATCTCGCCACCGCTTCCATAGACTGCGCTTGGTTCTTTCTGACAGTTCAACAATCTGCTTCACTTTTCCCGCCGATGTCTTCTTTTCCCATCCCAGCCACTCTTTTATTTAGATATATTTGTTTCTGTTCTGGATCCCCATCCAGTTGAGCAACACACCGCCTATGTTTCAGCTGCAGACAATGGCATGGCTGTCACTGCGAACAAAGTGAAAGAACACCGTTCATTTTAGATTTGTTTAAATACGAGTGAACTTAAAATGGCAAGCATTCGTCGATAGAATATATCATAAATCGTGATAATGGAATACCGATGTCCACTTGTTACCACCAAGTCAACCCTGTTACCATGAATACGTAACAGAGTTGACAGTAATAGGGGTGACAACCATGATACAATGCATCTAATACAGCAGTACCATGCAGCCATATTGTCACTTAATCACTGTTTCCCGCCACAATGCAGTGCATTGTCATAACAAGACTGAGTAACGCTTTGGTATGAAGGTTACATAATATTTATCTTTGGGTAACAGTGTTGACATAATATAATTATAGTATTGTATGTGATACTAAAAAGGGGTATTTTAATCCATATTAAGACAGACAGAAGCACATACCTTCTTTCCATTTAATGAAGTCGTAGTCTGCTGCCACCTGGTGCTGAATGCGGTACTGTACAAAGATCTTGGCTTCTTCCATAGTTAAATTACTATAGAGTAACAGAGTTGACTCACTGTTTGGGGACATATGAAAATAGTTTGAAATTTGATAAATGTATAAATAATATGCCTATATAGATCCAAGTCAGATACTTTTGGGATATTTTACTAGATGGTGATGATTATCAAACAATATTACCATAAAACGTGTTTCTGCCACCGAGACCATAGGACACAGATTTAGATTCAGGGACATGACATTTTTGCCACCCACATCATATAATACTTAGTTATTTTTAACACAAATTACTCAAATTATTGTACAATACATAAATTAATAAAGATACCATATATGTATACCCATAACTGATGTGGTATTGCCCTTGGTATATGCAGGACACTGAAAATGCACCATACGTTTCTGGGACTCAAATATGTACCGAATTGGGAGAATGACCCAGCTAGAGATAAAAACCCTTTCCGCGGGAGGTGGACATCTAAACCTTCTAGGCGTATTATTAATATTCCTTTAGCATTGACATGTTGTGTAAAGTTGTGAGTTGTCGTGATTGTATGACATCTACTATCGTATCGTGCCATGTAGTAGTTTACACTTTGTGCTGCTTTTTTCCGTTTCAACATGGCTGACGGATCTCGTTGTTTGACATTTGCAAGAGCACATTTGATAGTCTGCTACATGCCTCTTGCGGTTAGAATTTATTTACAATTACTTGCTTTCCAATAGTAATACCACTGTAGTTGTACACTGCTGGCATTTGGCAATTGTATTATTATGCATCACTGCTACTGTAACAGTTACTTAGTTCCTAAGTAACAAGTTTGAAATAGTCATAGTTTGAAATTGTAATTATGTTTCGATTTGTGCATGTTTGCTGGTATACACGTCACCTCTGGACATATTTTGCCTATGCGTCAGTATAACTACATTTTGATTTATTGTGTAGTGTTATATCACTGTTTAGGCACGAGACCTATATGAGTTGGCTTGACAGAGCCCTGGGTAGGTGGTGGGTCCTCCTTGGGGAGGCCTGGTGGGTCAGCTGGCCAGCCACTTTGCTACTTGACTATTAGTCACCCTATATAGTTAGACTGTCATTTATTAATTATGTTTGACCTGATGAGTATTATGTTTACTTGTGACTACCCAGATAGCCAAACGATATTGGCCCGATATTGGCCCAACGTCAGTTTATGTTGGCACTGATTTGTGCCCAATATTGGCATGTAACATCGGTCCAATCTCGCCCATGTCGGCCCAATGTCAAACCGAGATAGTCCTAAGGATCTATCTCGGTCCGATATTGACAATGATGGCTATATTGGCTGCACCTACATAATTTATTGGTTCCACCTAGACAATACATCTGGGAACACTCTTCACTGTGTGTGGATTAATTGGTGGGTATCAGAGAATGCAATCCACTTTACATGTACAATTAGGATGCTCTGATGTAAATTTATCACTTATCACATTGAAATAGGATGTTTTTTAAACGAGCATCTTTATACATTATTTCATGTTCATTTCAAAACAATTCCTGATAAAATAAAAGCTGGCCGATATCAATACATGAAGCAGTGTAAATTCTCTCAAATGGAAAGGGTGTGTGTGTGTGTGTGTGTGTGTGTGTGTGTGTGTGTGTGTGTGTGTGTGTGTGTGTGTGTGTGTGTGTGTGTGTGTGTGTGTGTGTGTGTGTGTGTGTGTGTGTGTGTGTGTGTGTGTGTGTGTGTGTGTGTGTGTGTGTGTGTCTGTGTGTGTGTTTGTGTGTGGGTGTGTGTGTGTGTGTGTGTGTGTGTGTGTGTGTGTGTGTGTGTGTGTGTGTGTGTGTGTGTGTGTGTGTGTGTGTGTGTGTGTGTGTGTGTGTGTGTGTGTGTGTGTGTGTGTGTGTGTGTGTGTGTGTGTGTGTGTGTGTGTGTGTGTGTGTGTGTGTGTGTGTGTGTGTGTGTGTGTGTGTGTGTGTGTTTGTTGGAGTTTAGAGCCACTTTCAAGATTACTTCACCCATATCATGGCTTGTCAGTTTATAGCAGGACGAAGCCTGCAACACCTGTAACACTTAGTGTTGCAGTAAACCTGAGCTCCGGCTGCTACTGACATACCATGGGTGATAACTGCACGTAGACATCACATACCCTACCATGACCGCATTCAAATAGATTTCCTGTCGAAAATTCAAGGATTAGGAAATATTCCTCATGGATGACAACAACTAATGATTTATTTGTTGTTTATGCATTCAAAGCAAGCAGACAGATTTCCATTTACTTCGAGGTAAAAATCTTATCTTTTCCATCATGGGTTTTTGCAATTTTCTTCACGGGTCATATTTTCTTGAGGTGTGTCACATAATTTACCTTTTACGCCTTTTACACAACCTGACTGCGTTTTCACCAACATCCTCTTCATTTCCATTTAAGGCACTATCAAGGTTTAAAGTATATTCTGCCGCTTTGCATTTCTTGTTGGCTTTCTCCCAGGAAGCTGAAAATAAAGATTATATGTCATTGCATGATACCTACAGATTAAAGTGTTTTGCTAAGTGTGTTTTAACAAGTTTCAGGCAGAGTATGATACACTTCCAGACAAAATTGTGATACTTACAGGTTTTGTATATAATCCTCCTCACGGTATAGGACTTCCAGGTTTTTTTCATGAAAGACAAGATACACTGGTTCGTATGGAAATTGAAAGACCATTCCAAATGAAAGCTTGCTGGGAGGAGATGGTTTCCCTCCTACACAATGATTACTAGCATAAGCCATTTCGTCAAGTGCAACATCAGTGCGCAGAAGAGAGTTTATCTCGGGAAAAGTTACCTTTTCTTGCCATACATCCTTCTGAATGCACTTATCGCAACCATAATAAACGTCGTGACCCTTGACATTTTTAACAAATCCGCGTGCAGGTGCGTCACAAATAAAACATAACAAATGAATGCTAGGTTTCTCCTCAAAACCATCAATGTCAAGTCCATGTTGCTCAATATGCTGCATTTCAGCAATGAAATAATTCATATATTCATCTATACTACATGGCTTTTGATTTCCACTGAACAAACCTATGACAGGCCTCGACATTAACACTGGCCCGATGGCCCGGCACCTTTTTTGAAGCTGTCGGGCCACCAGTTCTTATATTTTGCTGGCCCAACGGGCCACTGGTTTCCGGTTCTAGAACGCCGCCGAGACGAAGCGGCGGTCACGGCACGACCGCATCGGTTATCTGATGCAGTTCGCCAGAATTCTTAGACCCGACTCAGTTATAGGACATTGTAAACATAACGTAGATATTAATTTTGATAAATAATGAGTCCAAACGCCAACACTTATCATGCGGACAACGGCGTTCAAAGCCATCGAATAAATTTTCTAACCACCGGCAGCGCAGGTTTTTATAACGAGAGACGCCATTTTTAAAGTCCCGCCGAGTCCCTTGGACACACTTTGTACGGTGGTTGGAAGCTGCCTCGACTTTAGAATTATGCACGCTTTTTCTTCTCCAGATATATGAAAGGAATACATCTTAAATCCAAATTTAACTAGTGGCAAAAGTTACAGAAACCAAATGTAACACTGCGTCAGCAAGGGCAAGGTGAAAGCCACCTATTTTGGGTAGTGCCACCTAGCGAATGAACCGTGAAATAGTATAATACCTTGAATGACCTGTATATGAAAGCAGCGTCAACTCAACTACCGACTGACTAGCTGTCGTCACACTGGCTACACTATTTAAACTTGGCAAATACTGTATGTATGCATCTGAGTACACACTTGAACAATATTACAATATTGTTAGCTTTGGACATCTCACTTTGAATAATCAATATGTAACTTCTAACAACTTTGACTTTGATGGTAAAATTATAAAAAAAGACTAATCATGTTTTGCACCTCAGTATCAGCGTATTTTTGACGGTTACACAAAATCCGGGCCAGTAACTTTCACAGGCGGGCCACTAACTTTTAAAATCTACTGGCCCCATGGGTCACTGGATTAAAAACCTTAATGTCAAGACCTGTATGATAAAAGGGTCAGAAGCTGCTGGCTTCACAATTCTCCCTAAAATGGGCCAAAAGTGTGCTTTCGTACTTTTGAAATTCGGAAGGCCATCTACATTCACCTGAATATGTTTGCAATCCAAATCTGACATTTTCTTCAACTGGGAAGGCAATGTCTGGGAAATACCTTGAGCAATCCCAAAGTGATGGTGGAGTCCACCTGAGATATTCTTGATTCCATAACTCCGAAGTGTACTAAAAAGTGTTCGGGGATCCTTAGGCAACTTTGGAAAAGATGGACGCAAAAGTAAGAGAAGTCGCTGTAGATCAACATGATAAATTGTAAATTAATTAGCCCATTCTGCTAATTGGGCAGACATATCAGCACATCTTTCATCCATGAACTCCCGAGTCGGATATGTCGGGCTCAAAATCACTACTGAAACATTTGGAAAGCCATTGGAAAATTCAGACTCCGTCACGAAGCCATGAACTCTTCGCATGTCATTGGAAATATATGCACAAATATATATATATATATATATATATATATATATATATATATATATACTAGCATATGTAGCAAAACGAAAGAAACAGCTGTGGGATGGGAGACTCCTACTAAGATCAAACTTATCGCTATCGTAGGAGCCACCCAGAAAAAATTCATATATATTCTTAATGTATCTAATCCTAAGTTTTTGTATAACAAGAAGAAGATTATGTCAAACATTTTATAAGTTCTAATAGTCTTTCTCTTGCATAATGTGCATTGTAGTTGTTTTATTGATGCAATATGCTTTCTAATGTGTTGTGTATGTATTGTGTACGCATGTTCACATGAAGTCTTGCAAGCGACTGTACAGATTTAGTAGTTGTATTTGTATGAATGAATGAATGAATGAATGAATGAACGTTTATTCAACTACAACGACAACATAATACATGCACAGTATGGTTTGCTGCTGCTGCTGCTGCTGCTGCTGCTGCTGCTGCTGCTGCTGCTGCTGCTGCTGCTGCTGCTGCTGCTGCTGCTGCTGCTGCTGCTGCTGAAAGGACATAGCTGACTTATGTGTTGCTATGCCCTTCTCAAACTAAAAAACTGAATAAATACAACACGAATTATAAATAAATTACAAAATAATATTCACAACCTCGGCAACTATGAGCGAGTGATGGGCTTTGGAGAGTTCGTCGCAATATTGAACGGCGTTGAATTCTTTTGGTTAATTATTAATTAATTCATCCATTCGTTCGTTCCTTCCTTCGTTCATTCATTTATACTTCCTTTCTCCGGCCGTTCGTTCGTTCGTTCGTTTCTTTGTTCGTCATTTTAATATTTCAATCACTAAGTTATTCAATTGTTCGTTTGTACGGTCGGTCTGTCGGTCGGTCGTTCGATCGTTTTTTAGATCGATCGGTCGGTAGGTGGGTCTGTTTGTCTGTTGATGTGTTGGTCGGTATGTTGGTCGGTCCGCCTGTTGGTCGGCCTGTCGGTCTGTCGATCGTTCGTTGTTTCGACCGGTCGATCGATCGGTCGGTCGGTCGGTCGGTCGGTCTGTATGTCAGTCAGTCGGTCTGTCGGTCTGTCGGTCGGTCGGTCGGTCGGTCGGTCGGTCGGTCGGTCGGTAGGACGTTCCGTCGGTCGGTCGATCGTTCGGTCGGTCGGTCGGTCGGTCGGTCGGTCGGTCGGTCGGTCGGTAGGACGTTCCGTCGGTCGGTCGTTCGATAGGTCGGTCGGTCGGTCTGTCTGTCGGTCTGTCGATCGATCGGTCTGTAAGTCAGTCTGTCGGTCGGATGTTCTGTTGTTTGTTCATTCGGTCGGTCGGTCGGTCGGTCAGTCGGTCGGTCGGTAGGACGTTCCGTCGGTCGGTCGTTCGATCGGCTGATCGATCGGTCGGTCGGTCTGTCGGTCTCTCGGTCTCTCGGTCTCTCGGTCTCTCGGTCTGTTGGTCTGTCGATCGGTCGGTCGGTCGGTCGGTCGGTCGGTCGGTCGGTCGGTCGGTCGGTCGGTCGGTCGGTCGGTCGGTCGGTCGGTCGGTCGGTCGGTCGGTTGTTCGGTCGTTATAATATTCTTTGATAAACCATTTCCTGTTATTTGAATTGTTAACCCTTCCCAATTTTCGTATGTATTAAGATTTATTTTTATTTCAGATTTATATTGATCATCTACATATATTAGTACCCCTACTTTGTTGCTACATATTTTCCCCTGTATTATACAATCACACCCGTCTAAACAAAATTGAGAGAAGTCATCATTATCAGTTTTCCACGTCTCCTGTAAGCATATTACACTGAATTTAAAGTTATTTCTACGCAGGTCGTCTGTGAATATTTCAAGTTAATTAAATTTTGCATTTATAGACTGAATGTTAGAGCTTAGGATAGAAAAACTGTTTGTGTTTTTGTTTGTTAGGTTGGTGAATTTATCAATGTCATAATAGGAAGAGCTGTGTATTACATGTGGTTCGTTGTTTGCATCATTTGTATCTAAAACATTGCATAGGTTTTTTTGACTACCTCCTAAGTAGGAGGGGAAAGCCTCATCAAACATTACTGAGGCTGCGTTTACAGAAATGGTCATACTTGTGCATAATAATATTAACATAATTATGTGTATATAACATTGCTATGCGATACAAATGATTACACCGATAACTTTGGTTACTGTTACTTGCGTGCATCAAAAGAATGATACACGTAATGTAAGTAGGTGGATGAGGCGAGGAAGACATATCGCCTAAAAGGCCAACCAGTTGCACTAATGGTAAAACGGCACAACAATCACTGCCAATGAAGACAGAAAAAAGTACATACACATTTACCATGTTACATGTTGTGTAATATATCGTTATACCAACCGTAGACAAATAAAAAAATATATATATAAGAAAAAGAAAAAGTGCATTAGAATGCATGGCTGGTCTTCCAATTGTTTGTGGAGTTGCTACATTAAGTACAATGTAATGTTCAAATGTACACTGTATGTATTTCACAGGGTGCGGTCGCGATCGCATCGTTTGTCGCCAGATGGAACCGCTGCAGCCGTAAAGTCAGTATCTTCAGTTATAGCCTCCATTATCCAGACGCCGTGAGGTGGCAGCATTTGCTTGGCCTCTCACTAGGGCCTGAATTATTAGGCTCCAGCCAATGCTACCGGTAGGGGGCTTTACCCCAGATTCGGATAGAGACGATGATTGGCTCTCAGGCCAACTATGAAATAACAAATTAAATAAGGATACACGTTTATCAGATAATAGCATAACAACTATTTAACATTAAACTTATTTTGAAACGTAACACAAAAAATTAACCGACATTAAACTTGTTCATAGTTTAGTGTCTTTTAATCACTCTCGTAGCTGCATGTCGAAAATTCCGAGCAGAAATAAAAGACTAAGTGTAAATAGGCATGATATAAATACCAAAGGACAAATTTAACTAGACAAAGTGCAATCGATGTCTCGCGCAACGCTCGGACTGCTAACTAATATTATATAGTCGCCAAAGTACAACCAAAACGTAATGATCTTGGTGGCTAAATTGGTAGCGTGTCAAGCTGCTTTTAAGTTTCCTTGGTTCGAATCCCACAGACTACTCGAAACTTTTGTTTGTGTTCATTTAGCTTAAGATTCATTTTATTTTGTAAAATACTATTTCGGGCACTATTTCGTAATTTCATTTCGTTATCGAAAACATACATAATATATAAACATTCTGAGGGATAGACGTGCTAATTGGCAGTGAGCAGTCAAAAGGCGGTTCTGAGCCAGACTATCTTCCTGGCGAAATCTCAGCGAGACTAATAATTATGAATGCACGGCAAATCCTGACAATACGTCACATGCAACTTCATAAATTGATGACGCTTTAATTCATGAGTATACAGTGTTGCCATCTAACGGATAACATTCAGAAAGGCCATTCAGAGCCAGACTATCGTTCTGGCGAAGTCATGCAGCCAGGCGAAAGTCGGTTAAGCGAGACTACTTCAGTCACACCAGGCGTTCGATGCACCAGTGTGACGTCATATATTGTCGACTCTTCGTCGTCTGAAGTGCGTCAATAGGAAAGGACTGTTGGGCGGGCAGGTTCCTACTCAGAAGCATACCAGAATCGCGCTAGAAGATTTTGTGTTCAGTCTGTAATATGTCTACGGCTTTGTAGATGGCTAATAAATGTTCAGATCCCTCATTGTCTGCATTTCCTTTATAACACCTTATTTGACTAGTACTCTTCCCTCATACGTCCAGCAGTCTGCGACTTTGTGTTCCCTCTTGAGTAGACGTGTATTCTGAGGTTGTTCAGTAGTACCACAAACATTTGGTTGGCAATTGATATGCCTTGCACACTAACAATGCACTGTGACACCTGATTAAGAAGCCAATCAAATATTTTTTCATTTGGTACTCCAGTATAAAACTGAATCATTTCATCACATATTCTCCCTGTTACATATGAATGTGTGGATGTGAATGTATGTATGTATGTATGTATATATATATATATCAAAATACTAAAATCATAACATTATACCACTCTATATATATATATATATATATATATATATATATATATATGCATACATACATACATACATTCTATATATATATATATATATATATTCTATATATATATATAGTTATATATATATATTTAATTATTTTAGTTTATTATGTTTTCATATGATTATATAGTCATAACACTGTTTTAATAGTGTACATTCGTAGACTTTCATGATTGAAATACAAATGTTGGCACTCAATCTCTGATTTGCATTATAACACTCTCTATCCCAGATTGGATTGAGCTTAACGTTTCCTTCAACATGTGGTTGTCCACTTCAAGTCTGCCAATCTCTTGTATAACTAGTACTTTCTCGTCATCTTCTTTGGTTGTTAACGACATATTAGTAGTATTGATTTGTTCTAAAAATTAATAAATTTTACTTGTAAAATTGTGCCTGAGGAATTTTGTTTTGAATCCACTTTTATAAGACATAAAACCTAGCATTTCAGCTGTCTCAGCTTATGATGTACAATTGCAAAAACATTTAAAAAATAAACAGTACAATGAAATGTAATCGTACGTTAATTATTGAGTTATGTTATTTAATTAAATTAACTTTCCTGACATTTGTTATAGTTAAATCAATCACACAAAATTGATAATGATAAAGAGGCCTACCAGTATTCCTGACCATGCTAGGGATGGGTAGGGTCAGTAGACGGAACACCTGAAACATATTTTTTTAACTACAATTACTCATTTGAGTAGTTGAATGCCTACATAGATATAAGAAGCATATCAATTATATTATATTTCCTATAGTTTGTTATAATGCAAATCAGAGATTGAGTGCCAACATTTGTATTTCAATCATGAAAGTCTACGAATGTACACTATTAAAACAGTGTTATGACTATATAATCATATGAAAACATAATAAACTAAAATAATTAAATATATATATATAACTATATATATATATATAGAATATATATACATACATACATACATACATTCACATCCACACATTCAAATACATTCACATACATACATATGCATACAAACACATTCCAGTTTACAAACCTGTGCAGAAGTGGTCGCTACAAATCCTGGTGTGTTCTTTCGGCTTCCAGTGCATACGATGGATAATTGTGATCCATTTCGCTCTTTTTTCACAATCAAGTGGTATTCCGTAAAATCTAACAGTACACACTTTTGATAAACGATTTGTGCATCCAACGGCACAGCAACTTAATGACATTGTGATGTTTATTTCATAGACATAGGAGCGCCAAAACAAAAACACGAATTTTTCGTGGTGAGCGCCTGCAGCGAGAGCGTTTTACCCTACAGACAAACCGCCGCGTCCTTTTATGTATTCATGACGTCAAAACGCAACCCCGAATAGGGGCTATCTGCTCAATGACGTCAACAACGAAGTTCGCTGGATCAATGGAATTGTCAGACTTGCCGCGCGTTCGACTCTTTTGTTGTCTGTCTGGGGAGCTCTGTCTTTTCTTCAATTCCTTCAGCTCCGTCGTGAACCATGACTGTATTATGTGATTCAGACTACCAGCGGACATGATTGGCAGGAGTCACTGAGGAGGAACGGCAAGCGTGCTAGACTTGGTTATGGGCGATATATGAAGTAGTTGACGAAACAGTTTCGACCACGCATTAATTGCAAGTTTTGTGGTCGAAATCACGACAGAAAGAAGGAATTATGCCCTGCATGGGGACAGTTCTGCAGAAAATGCAAAAAAAAATCATTTTGCAAAGTGTTGCCCACCGAACACACGTAGGACTCATGGCATCACAGGAGAACCTCCTCATGACAGACACACATATGGTGACTACGAGGACGAATGTATCCTGTCTGTGGAAACTGATGCTGTGCACTCCGTGTCGACTGATCCGCTATACATAGAAATGCTACTGCCTGACGGAAAGCCGTTGAGGATGCAAATTGACAGTGGAACTACCGTCAATGTCATGCCGGCAAAGCATGTTGACTCTGCTAAGTTGATGGACTCAGACATCCAGCTAAGGATGTACAACAAAGCGACCTTGAAGCCACTGGGCAAATGCTGATTGCATCTAGTAAACCCGTTCAACAACAACATATTCAAGTGGAGTTTCATGTAGTTGAAGAAAACCTTATCTCTCTACTCAGCAGGAAGGCTGCAGAAAAGATTAATCTGATCACCGTCAACTAGTCCAACTTCAAGCAACTACACGCTGTCGGCAAATCGAACTGTGATGTTATCACGGACGAATACAAGACTGTGTTCGACGAATCCTCCGTTGGACGCTTGCCAGGCACCGTTAGCCTGAAGACTGAAGACGGAGCGAGACCAGTACAATGTCCCCCATGACGGGTGCCAATAGCACTACAGAGCAAACTACAACTGGAAGAACTCGTAAAAATCAAGGTAATCACTCCTGTCACGGAACCGACTGAATGGTGCTCCCAAATCTCGGTACAGACAAAGAAAAGTGGCCAACTACGCATCTGCATCGACCCGAGGCCACTGAATGAAGCTCTACGAAGGGAGATGTATCCTCTGCCGACAATTGAAGACGTCCTCCTGGAGCTATCTAATGCCAAAGTGTTCAGCAAAGTAGACTTATCACACGGCTACTGGCACTGTGAACTCGACGAGGCAAGCAGTTACCTCACAACCTTCATAACTCCTCACGGAAGGTATCGATGGCTACGTCTGCCATTCGGCACGAAAGTCAGCTTGGAAATATTTCAGAGAAAGTTGAACGAAAGCCTCACAGGACTCAAGGGAGTCGTATGTGTGGCAGATGACATCCTGATCTACGGAGAATCGGAAGAAGAACATGATTCCAATCTCAGAAACCTGCTGAAAAGGTGCAAAGAAAACGGCCTGAAACTCAACAAGGACAAGAGCCTGTTTAGGACCCCACACCTAAATGTCCTAGGCCATGTTGTGACCGATAAAGGACTGAAACCTGATGTGAAGGGATGCTACTTCGATTACTATAGTATGACATCGAAGTCACCTAGAAACGAGGCAAGGAGATGCACATTGCTGATGCTTTATCTCGAGCATATCTCACTGACAGCACTGACAGCACTGACAGCACTGACAGCACTGACAGCACTGACAGCACTGACAGCACTGACAGCACTGACAGACAAGGACAGTTCTCGCAGATTAACGCTGTCAAACATCTGCCAATCGGACAAACAACACTGACGAAATTTCGTGAAAGAACTGATGCAGATGATACGATGCAAGCACTTAAAGAGACGATACTGAATGGTTGGCCGGAAAGCAAGGCAGATGTGAATGCACAAATCTCCTCCTACTTCACCATGAGGGACGAACTAGCGGTACATGATGGACTGATTTTCTAAGGGAAACGCGTGATCGTACCACAAGGCATGCGCAAGGAAATCAAGCAACGCCTACATCTGTCACATCTGGGAGCTGACAGCATGGTACGACGTGCACGAGTGTGTGTGTTCAGGCCAGGGATGTCAGCCGACATAAAACAGATTGCTGATGATTGTGAAGCCGGCCAGAGCCTAGCTAAATCACTACCTAAAGAGACCCTCATGCCAATCGAAGCAACACGTCCTTGGGAAAAGGTTGGAACTGATCTGTTCACCTGGGACGACAAAGAGTACTTGCTCACCATCGACTACTTCAGTGGCTGGTGGGAAGTTGATCGACTCTACAACACTACGTCTACTGCTGTCATTCGTGCTCTGAAATCACAATTCACTCACTGGGGAATTCCTTCTATACTGATCAGCGATAACGGATCCCAGTACACTGCCGATAAGTTCCGGGAATTCATTGCCGAATGGGAGATTGAACACTGTACAAGTTTACCTGGACACGCAAATGCGAATGGCAAAGCAGAGTCGGGTGTGAAAGCTGCCAAGCACATGATGGAGAAGTGCAAGAGAAGTCAAACTGACCCATTCATGGCGATGCTAGAAATTCGCAATACACCAACACAAGGAGCAGGCAGTAGCCCAGCACAGCGCATGCTAAACAGACGCACGAAGACAATGGTACCAACGACTGAAATTATCCTTAGACCGAGAGGAGAAAATCATCACGAATACGACAAGCTGAAACTGAAGCACAGCCAAGCGATGCATGCCTACCACTACAACAGAGGCGCTAGAGACCTACCAGTTTTGGAGGAAGGAGACTCCGTTCGACTGAAACCTTTCCGTCTAGGACAGAAGACGTGGCAGAGAGGAACCGTTGTGACAAGACTGGATGAAAGGTCGTACGAGGTGGACACCCCCACCGGCACTTACAGTCGTAACCGTGTGCACCTGTGGAAGTGTAATGATCCACCCGCCGTTCAGACACCAGAGCCACCTGACTTGTAACAACCCGACGAACAAGACCGCGCTCCAACGCCACCGACGACGCCCCAGCCAGCGAAAAGTCTGCCGAGTCCTGTCCAACGTGAAGTCGTGAACAAAAACCCAAACGTGCCAGTGCGAAAATCAACTCGTGTCTCGAAGCCACCAGTCTATCTCTCCGATTACGATCTCTCGAAGAAATGACTGTGAAAGAAGTGACATTACAAACACATAGACATTGTTAATTTCATTATTTAAGTTAACCAAGAAATTGACATTTTATTAGCAAAATCGTGACGTATACCCGGCTTAATCTCAAGTGAATTTGAAGAAATCTAGTCAATACAGATTATTTTAAAGAAATGTAATTGTTGCTGAAAAGTGTAACGAACATTTGGACGGACTCTAGTATTGCTGGAGCATGCGAAGAACTCTTGGACTCTACTGACAATAATGTTTATGGTATTGATTACATGACCTTGATATTATATTCGCTGTACTGTTCTGTCCTCAAAGAAGAGGGGATGTTAATAATGTTGATCGGTTCGTGTTGATCGACGATCTATTTAATACACCTGAAACAATAACGGAAGTGACCGTTCTAAACTTACATACAATAAATCCTCCTCCGTTTGTGGCACAGAAGAGCTTTCACGAGTGTTTACACCCCGTCAATATGATTACTCAACTTGTTAACGTCTAAGCATATGAACACGCTAACAAACAATGTTATACATCTACAAGAATACATGTATTATTTTTTGCTAAAATAGTTTTAACTAACTTTAAATAAATCTCAATTACTTCAGCACCAAATTTGTGTTTTGCCAGTTTGTTGGCTAGCATTTATAAATATTTCCACATATATCCTTCTTCCAAATGAACAACATTCTAATAATGTTACACCCATCCCATCGCAAATATTCATAATAAAGCTTGAAGACCGCGATTACATTACTATATTAATAATAGTCTTTCCTAATAAGCTAGCTCGGTGAAAGTCAAATTAATTAGTTATTAGTTTTGTGCATGTTCTAGAATTATATTATATAAATGCAAAAGTAATTACTGTTTCACATTGTACCTATTTGAATCGTGTTTACAATGTGTTAAGATAACAGTTTGACAACATTTACAATTAATTAATGGATTTCGCGACTGTCCTAATCAGTGTACATCTAAATTGAACGCTAAATAATATAATATGGATGAATGTACGTATACGTAGGGTCCTGCCTACCTGTTCGTAAAATTAGTTTGTGTACGTATAGTCCTGCCTACCTGTTCGTAAAATTAGTCTGTGCACGTATAGCCCCTTGCTAACATATAACAACTCGTGACGTCCCCCGCAAAAAACAAAATGAAAAGCGCGTGACACATGTGTCAAACGCTCCTTGCCATAGCGACCAATCACGAGCGCTCTGGGCGTGGCTTAAAAGCGCCCGTTAGCTTTTCATAAGGGAATCGCAAAGACGCCACCCGAACAGAACCAGGAAGGTCTATAAGCGCGCCCAAATTGTACACAACATACATTTACAATAATTAATGTAATATATTTTGCATATGTTCATATTTTTAAAGGGTAGATTAAGTTACATTTACTGCTGAACCCTTGTCTGTATAGGACATGGCCTATCTTTGACCAATATAGGTCCCATGTCGGCACCATCAGTGCCTACGACCACTATGCCCATCATCGGAGCGATACCGGCCCAATATAGTATATATATGCCCGAGGTTGCCAGGATGTAGCCATTATATGGCCGCTATGGATGCCTATCTAGGTAATAGTTTGGTTGTGTTATTACTACCGTCGTTTAATTAATAAATGACCTTCACCAACAACTATGTATTGTTATTTACCGCAGCAAACGAGCTCAGAGTTCTCAGCAAGATATAAATGTATATTTTTACAACGCCAAAATAGTATTTATATTTGTTAGGCTTTGTGTACGTACGTATAGGTTCTATAGGGTATGTACTGTGGGTTGTAAAGTGTCTGAGTTGGGATGCTCCCGGTTATTGACACTCCTTAGCCTGCGATGCTAATGAGTTTGAGGAACCTGCCTCCCCAGTCGGTCACCAAGCCTGTTTACAAGCGAGTCGGGTTCTCTGAACTTTCCGTAACCCTAACAGCCTCTCCTGCTACCATCGGGTGGTGCACTGTCTACTGTTACGCCGCGGTGGTGCCCGTTATAATATATAGATAACGTGTCTGCCTTGTGCCTTCTATTTCATTTGACTGTACTCGTGCATCCTAGACTTATGTCGTCGTTAACATGTTTTTGGTAATTAACTAATGGTCACTGGGCTGTTATGCCAAATTCAATGCACTTGTCACACGTTAATAGTTTTCTGTTTTTTATTTTGCGTCTAAACTCTGCGTTGATATTGTGAACCAGGGGATTTGGTGCGGTGTGCATACATCAATATATATGCCTTATACGCTTTCCCTTATGTTAGGTTCACGCGGACCGTATACGTTTTTTCAGTATTTCCCTCCAGCTAGTCTTCCGATCGTGTCACTTTTAGTTGTATGCTATCATACTTTAGGTCGACTGCGTATATACGTGGTGGGTCGTTTGGCCACCCACTCAGCTACTTGACTGTTAGTCACTTTATATAGTTAGACTGTCATTTATTACTAACGTTTGACCTGATGAGTATTACGCTTACTTGTGACTCATCTTTTGGGTTGTTTTATTACTACCGTCGTTTAATTAATAAATGACCTTTACCAACAACTATGTGCTGTTATTTACCGTAGCAAAAGAGCTCAGGGTTCTGCCAAAGTCTCAGCAATGGACGAAGTTCCTATGTAATTTCAGAAATTAGATGTGCAGGTCAGCTTCTTCACTGCAGCAGCAGTAAGAGCTCCGGACCCTCGACTGAGAGAACGCGGGTTCGAATCCTGTGCGGCGGTGTCGAACCTTGGGCAACTTCGTTAACTTTACATTGCTTCAGTTCACTCAGCTGTATGAATGAGTACCTGGCTATGGACAATGGTGGATAGTTGTGTACGCATAATATTCGCGCATTACTTGCCGCGTGGCTGAATGTTTCCTAGAGAAGTCGAGATGGTGTTCGATTGAACAGGTCTGCCAGGGAGTAAAGTGTAAAGCGCTTTGAGCAGTCCCGAGGACTGGATACTGCGCTATATAAGAACTTACCTATTTACTTTTAATGTTCACCAAGGAAAGGAAGAATATGAATGCAAGAGAAGGCTGGAAGAATGAGAGACGTGTCACGTGCAACATATTACTGCGTGACAGAGAGAAACTCTGAAGAGATAGCAGACGAAAGACCAACCTAGGAAGATATAAATGGTATTACCTCCCACAAATGGTAGTGACTTATCAAACTAAATAAAATAGCAGTAACTAAAGCTTGGTGAAATTGCTGGTGTTGTTATGACATTTCAGCGCGACGTGACATCGTATGAAAAACAAATATCTCGTTAGATGCAGATACCCCGTCGAGATATCCTGAACAGACGCGTATCTACCTTTTTTGACGCAGTGTGACCGCATTTCGCTCGTCTTTTTCTTGGGTGTTGATGACGTTTGTGTAGCACACCTAATACAATGTGTATCACGGGCTCATCGGTTAAGCTACTACAAAGACATTGCTGGCGTTGTTATGATATTTCAGCGCGATGTGACATCGTATGAAAAACAAGTATCTCGTTAGATGCATATAACCGGTCGAGATATCATAAACAGACGCTTCCAGATGATGCAGACTACCTACCTGTTTTGACTAAGTTGACGCAATGGGGTCGCGTGTCTGTTGACGTTTGTGTAGTACACCTAATAATATGTGTATCATACTACAAAGCACAGAACCCCATGCGGCATACCAGAAATAATTCCTGCAAACCTTTGACGCGAAATTTATTCGATGAAACATAACGTCAACAGAACTGATTGCAGACACCATGTGATCGTAGAACATGTTGGGTCATGATGATATGTGCATGCTGCTTGCATGTCATCTGATGACGGCGTAGAGCGCGGTCTTGCAGTGATTGGAGCGGCTGACTATCAATCAAGAGATACCGGATTCGAATCCTCTTTCTCCCGTTTCGAACCCTGGACGGGTTCCTTCACTCCACGTTGCCCCAGTTCGCTCAGCTGTATGAATAAGTACCTGGCTATAGACAGCAGTGGATATTTGTGTACGAGTAGTCTTTGTGCATTAATTACATCGTGGCCGAATGCTTCCCAGAGAAGTAGTGAGTGTTATTAGGTATACTAGGAGAAAGGTGATACCGCGTAATATAAGAACTTACATTCGCTATACCTTTACTGTACAAAGGTATATTTGTTTGTGAAATAGGTAGAAAGAGAAATTGTTTTAGCCAACCGGTCTGATGGAAATTTACGACATGCTTAGAATTTGTGTAACAATGTAGACGAATGTTACTTTAAATACACTACGTCAGTATGCTCAAACGTATTAAATGTTTTTGCTGTTATTACACCAAAGAAATATATGATGTGACATATTTGTAAAATAAGCAACAGCGTTCGAATGAATGAACAATATTAACAACATCACATATACAGTACATAACATAGATTAATATAATTTGTTGAAAAAAGGGTAAAAATGAGGTGTCCCACGGGTGGGGCAAATCGCCCAACACTGGGCCTTATGTATTAATTATCCTCTTTAAGTTATTATTTCACGTAATTCATATTAAAAAGTGATGGTATTATTGGCACGCATAGGTATGGCTGAAATGGGCTGAAAACCACAGTCGTAGATGTATATATTTATTATCAACTCGTATTCATAGCGAAACCTGTGTCACTCATTTATTCACCTTCATATTCACATACACCTGTATATGATTGCTATATTATGTGCCACCATGTGCGTTTTACCCCAGTAGTACTTAAGCGTTTTGCCCCATAGGGTCAATATTCAAAATAAATTTTATCGCACGCATCAGTGATAATATATTTGTATATTGTGTAGACGCAAGGCTTTGTTTCAGTTTCATGTGTTTACTGCCCGCAACTCCATTTTTGTGGTATTCAGTTTTATAGTCTGTGGAGAATAAAAGTTTCACTAAACAAAACTGTTGCGTACATTTTGTTTACTGCGACCGAATTCTAACCGAGCGTTAAGAACTGCATGCCGGCTATCTCGAAATTCTGATTTTCAGGCTCTAAAGCTAGGTAGCGGGCGGCTGTTATGCCACAAAAGTTGATTAATGCCCTATGCTACTCTAGGTACAATACGGTATTTTGTGATATATCTACCCCTACATAGTATGTATAAAACAATGTTCAATATTACTTGTTTTTTATTTTATTTCACACCGACATCGCAGCGGTATAAACATTTCTTTCAAATGTACACAGTCACCGAATCTTCACAGGTATTTCTTTCAATACTGTTGTTAATGACGTACCCCTGTCAGGCCAACTCCCAGTTGCAATAAATCATCTCTTTTAAGATGTCGTGCTTTTTGCGTCAATCGTGTGAAAACTGCGTCATCGGTACATGTGAAAAATTGAATAAAAGCTCATCGGTTATAGGCATAGCCTCACTGCCACATTGGGGCACTCCAAGTAGACGCTACCCGAAGGGCACACCGGCACAGACAGAATGACGGTAAGTCATTTAAAATATAACCGAAAGCTTCATCAAGATACTTTGTTGATCACGTTACCTTGCGCCTTTTCTAGAAACCAACATTATAAAGATAATGACTAAAGTTATCTGAATTTTGAATTGGCATTGGTTAATTGATACGGAGCTAGTTTGGGGTTTCGTATAATTACATTTATTATACAATTATTATAATATATAATCATGATGATAATTACAATTCTCTAAACTTATCGATATCATAGTAAATTTTAAATAAACAGAATGTTATTCTTCATGTCTGTTCTTCAGTGCTACATTAATGTTAGGTCAAAATTGGTTCAAAAGAGGAATTTGGGAGAGCATTGAATCATCCAGTAAAACATTATGTAAGACGTCGACTACGTAAATCTCGGAAGCCCAACCCTAACAGTAACTAGTTCTAACTATGTTCAACTAGACTGACCCTAACCTTATATCGGCTCCATCCCTAGCTATGTATATTAATAATCTTAACTTCAATACGCAATGAGATTCGTTCCAACGATTAAGCACACGTCCCTAGTGGTAACCAAAAGGTGAATATTTATTAGTAGGTATTTTAATAAATAAAAGCGGCGTATATTAATGCCGTAAAAGTAACATTTGAATCCGTTGCCAGTATCGTTCCGCTGGCCCCTATGTTTCTAGCCCTCGTACCAGTGACCCCCCTTGGAGGTGTGAGAATTTAATGCCAATTAACCCCGGGTCAGCATACTCTTGATTTAACACACACCCTCTATTGTTGATAATAAAAATATGTTTCTGGATTACCTGATGTGGAACCGCTGATATGATTATATTATGACAATCTAACAAAATAAGGTGCAGTCATTAACTATTACTTAGCCAATAATGAAAGGACATTAGATACATTAGAGTCCCATCAAATTATTGTTGGCTACATATTTATATTGCAATGTAACTGTAGGTTGTCACTGCCAAGTGATGTATTTACAACGTAATATTACAGTTTCTGTGAGGTGAGGAAAACGTAACATTTTATTTCAGTATAATCTCTTAATCAATGCTATGATGAAAATGTAGTTATTTTATTTTATATTAAAAGTCCTTTTAGGATTAACATCTTCTTGATTTTTAGTTATGTGTATTGTACTTTAATACGTATTGGTGGTCACAGTTTGTTATTATTTGAATATCATTACAATTATTAATCGGTCCGATTCCTTTCCACCTCAGCAAGTGCGTATTGCCAGATGATATCAACGTTGTTCTTTCTTTTTCAGTCGCTGCCTTTATGCGTAGCTGTTCTTGTCGGCCTGCTTGCCTTGGCGCAAACGGTGCCTAAAATCCCGGAGAACCTCAACGAGATTCTGTACACACTCGGGCGGCAGCTGATGCTACAGAAGCTGTATATGGAGGAGAGCACGAGAACCACGTACGCCTCGGGCCTGAAGCAGATTCGTCGTGTGTTTAGTGGCACACGTCCCTACCACCACGACACATGGCAGGGTGTGTCGGTCGCCGCCATCCACAACCACGGGAACTATGAGCGCACGTTGGGCATCGGAGAGTTCGTTGCCATACTGAACGGTGTCGAATTCAGGTAGTTATTCGATCGGTCGGTCGGTCGGTCGATCGGTCTGTCGATCGGTCGGTCGGTCGGTCGGTCAGAAAGTCAATCAGTGAGGAAATCAGGAAATCGAAAGTCAGTCGGTCAGTCAGAAAGTGATCATGTCAGTCAGTCAGTCAGACAGTCAGTTATTTAGTCAATCAGTCAGTTACTGCCCGTTTATCTTGAGCAATAGATGTCACGTGATCGTGAAACCACCATGGTAAAAAAGTTACCATATCTTATGTTCACATTAAGAAGACATTATAAATACCAGCGCAACTACTTGTTCACTTCCGTGCATAACAACAACACACGACGATGTCTTTTGTAGGACGAGGCACAACGACTATCTGCTGAAGATGCCGCACCGAACAAAGAAGACCTACAACCTGGTGGAAGACATTCCCTTCCCAGACGTCCCTCCGGCGGTGCTCGCACACAGGAAGGTCAGTCTTCAGACGGCGGAGATGCGCGAATGGTTCAAAGCGTGGAAGGACCAGAACCACTCGAAGCGAGACTACCGCAAGTACTTCAAGCCCGTACTGTGCTACCTGGAGGGCTGCTGGATCCACTCGGGTAAAGCCATAGAGGAGTCTTTCGGCAGCGAACGGCACCATCTGGATGCACAGACCTGGTTCGACATGCAGGAGATGATCCGATACACAGGAATGAGCGGCACCAAGGACCAACTAGAGAACTACAGCTACCTGCCGACGTCCATAACGCGCATGAACGGAAGCACGCCAGTGATCGCGCAGTGGAACTACCGGATCCTGTGCCACCCTCTCAAGAACCACCTTCCGCTGAACAGATTCCGCCCTGTCTCCAACGCAGCGCACAAGAGAGGCTTCAACATACAAGACCAAAAACTCCCCTGGTATCGATCGACTCGCTTCGAACTGAATGAATACGACACTGACACGTTCAAGGACGGTCAAATCACGAACCAACTGCTCGATAAGTTGATGGGAGAAATCCCCGGCAAAGACAACTACCCTGGAGTGGTAATTATGTTTTCCTACTTCGTGTTCCTAATCAACTAGTTACTATGAGCATAATTAGGCGTAAATAATGTTGATAAATATTAGCTAGTTTCACCGTTTTAAGGCACACTTCAGTACACATATATTTGTTCATTTTCGTAGCAAGCACCGAAAAAGATAAGTAATGAATGCTATGTCAGTAGAACTGATGAACTTATCATGATGTAAAATGCTGCTAGAAATTGTCGACCAAGGAAAAGCATGGCTATATAAGTAGTTTTACTTCTATGTTTCGCCTGTCGAACTGTTCTCAAATATGCTTTGTATATTTATTCTAATTAATAAATTATGAAAACATTGCATCACATGGTATTGCTTTGATACATTTAATTTGTTTGATTTGTTTGAATATACGCTTTTGATTTTGACTTAGACTATAAACTGGGTAATTGTACTGCTACATCGTTTTTTACTAGGTACATGTTGTAATTATTGCTACCAGTATTAAACATTTATACAGTGTGTACCATCTCAAAACGTAGGTAATATTAGTGCAACTGATATAACAGCGATATTGTGAATATTGCATGAAAACATATTACCTGCATATTAACGCGTTAGTTGTAACACAAACGAATGTTGAGCAGAAATTTAACTCTATAGGCTGACAGTAACATACAAATTCTTCAGGTGAAAAAATAGTGGACTGTTTCTCTCGTCTGAATGCAATAGTAGGTGACGAACCTTGTTGCAGTTGTTGTGTATAGGCCGTTGCTAGGATGCTAGACCGGATGTCACGTCATTGCTAATCGTCGCAATTGTATCGTGTTGCAGGTATACGACAAGTCGTTCGGTCACATTGCGCGTAAGTACAACGGCAAAAAGCAGAGTTTAAAGACGCTGAACACAGCTTTTTACCACCGCATATACACTGACAATAAACGCGACGCAATGGGCGGCTTCTTCAGGTACCGCGGTTTCCAAGACCAAAACATCTTTATGGCGCAGACAACCAACCCGAAGGTTCCGGCCATCAAGATCGAGACAAACTGTAAAGGCACGGGACCGACAAGGAAATGTGTCAAGTCGGAGTCTCGCTGGACCTACGCCGTGCCGCTAGAGATCGTTTACATGACTCCGCTGTCCAAGTGGAATCCGCATAAGATCCAGTACAAGGGTCAAGAAGGTTCGACAAAAGGCAGAACGGTTTCGGCGAATGGTCGCAATGGCGGTCTGTCTCTTAAGAAGGCGTTCGACGGAAGTAGCACAAAATGGTACGTCATCACGCCCGCCTCGTTCTTCAGCGACAAGGCTAGCGATGTCGACCCGGCCGACACGTCCGTCAAGGGAACTATCGGTGTGCTCAAGAAGTATGGCACTAGTTTCGTCGCGAACTACTACTCTGGTCACCAAATTTTCATACGTGATATCCCCGGTGTCGGCACCATGCGCCAGCGTTATCCCATCTTCCCTCTCGCCTACGACGGAAATCCCATCATGAAGGAAGTTCAGGCCGTACGGGACGGGCTTTGAACAATTCTAATGGTCGCGGCTTTCGAAGCAACCCGCAACTGATGCCACCCGATGAATTAAAAATGAAGGCTTACTTAACATAGGGTCTGTTTATAAACGCTAGTGACGTAATGTGATCTCACAGCTAATCAACTATCGTGAATCTTACTTTGCTAACATAATGTCGCTAAAACTGACATGCTAATTTTGATTTGTTTTAGAGACTTAATTTCAGTAGCTGGCTTGCAGAGATTTAAATAAATAATTTGACGAATTATACACACTGGTTTTAATTATTCATTGCTTTCTTCTACCAGTTAGTTATGTTGATATCATGTGACCCACTACTCGCTTTTGTTAGCGCGAAGATTGTTTTGTATCGTAACCAGTAGTATCAATGGTAAAGAAAACGTGCGCAAACCACAATGATATAGCAATTTGTAATACCTATTGACGCCAACTCGCAAAAACACTGTGTGCATATATAATATATGCGCATGATCCACCAATGTCGCCTGCATGCGTAAGCTCTTACGTGATTTGCTACAAATAATAAGGTTCCTCGTTATCTGTTATGGCCGGGTAATTTGCGATAAAGACTGGATGTCGAATGTTGTGTTCGACATATACCTATGGACACATGTTGTACCGGCTGAAAAACAATAACTCAAACCCTAATTATTTAATATGCATATAGTACATTCCTCTGTGCGCATCGTAACGAACACAATATTCCACATGTAGCGCCACCTTGTACATTCGGCACCAGCGGCATTGCGACTGCGCCACTACCTTGTACTTCCGTAATCAGCGGCTGTGCGACTGCGCTGTTACCTTGTATTTCCGGCACCAATGGCAGTGCTACTGCACCAATACCTTGTACTTCCGTCACCAATGGCGATGCGGCTGTGTCGTTGCCGAACATTACAAGTATACCTGATAGTTGTTGTCATAACACCGATCAAAATGGTAGATTAAAGTGTAACCAGTCAACATAATGTTCTCGTGAAAGTAGTCACCATAACGGTCCATCTAAAAAAAACTAAAAAGGAAGATGACATCGAAGCCGTCTTCCCGACGTGACGAATACGATTGATTATCAGTGACATTGACTATAAGAGAAAACCTTTTGATAAGCATTCGTTTAAAATTTGAACGTCCAGTACACAACAAAATAGGTATAAAATAGAATTGCAAACGGTATCATTTAGGTAGAAGGTTCAATTCCCATAGTACTCAACTTGTTTACGAATACACTTTTATGTTACCTTTTATTTTCCATAAAAATACGTGTGTACATTACCAAATCCTAAATTGTTCTACAGGCTCTATCGCCGGGGTGAAGTGGCGCCATCTGACGGTAACATCCACATAATGCGTCTGCAGCCATACTCTCTTCCCGGCCTCCCGCGCCCAGAGTATCCCATGCCAAAAATCTCCGCCTATTCTCGGCCCGAGACGGTGACGTGTCTTGTCTCGCTTAAGGGGTCAGGACACTGTTGGACTTCCTGCTTGGTTACAGAGGAAAAAGTGCAATTTATTTTTGAGAAATGATTTGTTTACAAAATTCACCTGCTCTGACATAAGTGCATTTGAGTAGTCAGATTTCCCGGTGTTATTGTAGAAGCTGTTGACAGTAAAATGGTGCATTGGTAGCTGATTTTACTAAGCGGAAGGGCAGCAATTTGGCTAGTTGACCCTTTAGCCGGATTACTGCCTGCATTCATTCGTAAATATTGACGGGTGTCACATATACAGGCATTTTACGAGAGCTATAGAAATATTAGATTTTGACTAAACTGGACCAGCATGTCAATGAGATGATAATAACAGCAGGTGGGAAGTTTAAGAAACTTTGTAGGTCACGTTTTCTTATAATCACACAAAAGTTAACATGGTCGTCAATGGGAAAACTAACAGTGTGCTGAGCCCTTAACAGACTCTCGCTCCCCCTTTTAAACTCGCCAAGAAGGGAGTCTGATTAAAAATACATATGTTGAATGTTCATTGCCGTCAGAAGGCATCACTGTTTTGGATTAATTCATAGATACGTGTACAATAGTGTTATTGTTTACGTTTTTATAACACAATTACGTAATAAAATAGCAATATACAAAATAAAAATATAGCTTAAGGTACGAAAACATGACCAAATTTCCACTGCGCTGTGTTCCACGTAGTGATTAAGCGGGTGATGTGGTAGACAAATTATGATTGCAATTGTTTGTTTATTGCTTAATTTTGATTAGTTTGTTTCAATATAAGTTTAATGTTGAATTGTTTCGATAGCATAGTATCACCTGATAAAAGTTTATTCTCATTTAATTTGTGATCTTACAGTTAAATGTTGAATTATTTCCAAAGCACAGATTACCTAATGAAATATTATATTAATTTAATATTTGATTTCATTGTTGACCTGAACGCCAATCTTGATCTCTACCCGGATTTGGTGTAAATCCGCCTATCGGAAAGAATATTTACAAGTTGTGTATAATTATTCACCCAGGCACTTGTGAGAAGGGCAGAATGTGCTGCCACCTCACGGTGGTTTTGTAATCGAAGCTATAACGTTCCCCAAGTAGGAGCGGATCAGAAGTACGCGTTGTTATTAAGGTTGGTTTGCGTTAATAATACATAACGTTTTCCATTGTAATTGTTAGTATACATAGCAAAACTAAAAATGTATTAACTTGTGTGATTATTTTAATGCACACAAGTAATACTAGTATAGCCTCGTGACGAAACGATCTGCATTGCGCGGCGCTGTATGTGCGTGTGCGTGTGTGTGTGCGCGTTTGTGCGTGTGCGTGTATTTGTGCGTGTGTGTGCGTGCGTGCGTGTGCGTGCGTGTACGTGAGTGTGTATGTACTACCGTGATACTGGTTCAATTTACCGCGCGAAAGGCGGCCAAGCGAGACTATGACGAGCATGTTTATCATACTGCATTAAATCAACATTAAAGTCGTCACATAAATGTACTGTTTTAGTGTGGCAATTACTAAAAATTGAATTTATTTATTTAGCAATGTCAGGTCTGTGTTGAGTGCTCTGTATGTACCATTTTTCAACGTAGCCTCAGCAGTTATAATTTCAGCACAATTATCTATATTTTTACAGAGCAGGGAGATATTTGTGATGCAATGATTTGTTTATTTATAGACCAACTCCTCCGCCTTTTCTGGTACTCCTAGAACTTGACACAAAGTCACATCCATCCATATTAGGTGTCTCACTACTGTCATCATTTAGCCAGGTTTCAGAAAGGGCGATGACATCAAACCCCACATCCAGTGTTGCAATATGATCCTTTAGCATCTTGTAGTTTTTTGCTAAACTTTGACAATTATAATGTGTTAAAGAAAAGTTTTCCAATCCCTGTTTCTTGTAACAAAATGTTCTGTTAAATTGATCATCAGTATAATAATGACTATCAATGTATAATCTGTTGTAAAAGTTGATATCAGGATCAGCATTATCACCATTACAATGTTGATTATTCTCTGTATATTTAAATGGCTGAAAGTTCAAATCTGTACATTCATCATATAAATCTGCCATATCATCACCAATGCCCACAGAGAGATATATCAGCTCATCATTACTGACATTACTAAAAGAAACATAGTGGTAAAACAATGCAGATAGGCCGGTGTCAGTATTACCTCAGTTCTAAAAAATACTTGAAAGGATATTTCATAGTAGATTAATGTATTTTGTTAATGTTAAAAAAATACTCTACAATGGCCAATATGGATTTAGGAAAAAAACACTCAACAACAATGGTAATAATTATTAGAACCGATGGATGAAAAGGCAAGAGCAGTGGATCATTCACAGTCTTCAAAAGCAATTTTTATAGACTTAAAAAAGGCATTCGATTCTGTTGATTACAGCATTCTGTTATAACAATTTGAAAATGATGGCATTACAGGTGTAGCTTATAATTGGTTACATAGCTACCTGAACAACAGAAAACAGTACGTATATATAAATGACATACATTCAACTTGCCGAAACATAACATGCGGTGTACTGCAAGGTTCTCTACTGGGACCAATTTTATTTATACTATATATTAACGACATGTGTAAAGGATCACCTGTGATGAAATGTATAATATTTGTTAATGATACAAACTTCTTGTACACAGGTGATGGTGTATCAGAAATGTGCAAAACAGTATCTTTAGAATTGGATACGTGGTACATGGTTTAATGCAAATAAACTATCTTTAAATGTTTCAAAAACAAACTTTATTGTAATAAGTCGGAAAAAGAGTGTCAATAATCTTACCGTTAGCATAAATGGAACTGATATTGAAAGAGTATATACTACAACATTTCTTGGTGTTCACATTGACTTTCAGTTAGATTGGAATGACCATATCAAAAAGATACAAAATAAGATTGTGGCCATCATAAATAGAGTTAAGCACCTGTTAAATAGTCGGGCATTCTATGCTTTGTACTGCACTCTTATCATGCCATATCTCAACTACTGTTGTGGAGTCTGGGGAAATACGTATAAGAACAAAATACAATCGCTTTATATGTTACAGAAAAAGCAATACGACTGTGTAAACGCGAAGGGTGCTTGTCACACACAAGACCAAGTTTCTATTATTTTAAAACTCTGTGTGTGTATGATATGATTGATTTCAACAATATGGTTTTTATGTTTAAGGTTTACAACAATTTGCTTCCAGATCATCTGTTGAGTTACTTTAAGAGAGTAGGTGATATTCACAATCATAATACACGCAGTGATTATAATTTCAAAATAAAATATAGTAAAACGACACATAAAGTAATACGGGTCCTAAGTTGCGGAATCAATTACAGCCAGACCTACTGACAATGCAGTACGGTTTATCAGTTTCAATAATATTATAAAAGAGTTCTCCTACAAAAGTATGACAGTTTAGATTAAAACTTGTAGTAATAATAATAATCAGTCTATTTATTACTTATAATGTACTAAGTATTGAGTGAAGTATAAGTGGGCAGCCAATATACGTAACAACTTGTATATAAAAGTTGCATCAAAGGTTATTCTAGTTAATTGTGTTTATATAATATATGAAATTAGATTAGAAATCAGTAGTAGGGAATGCATATCATAAGTTCTTAACTTGCATTTCCGTTCAACACACCTGTAATTAGTTTTTAAGATTGTATAGAGTTAGGTAGGCACAGCACCTTGATGCTGTGTATAGGTTCAATTTGATGTGTTATGTGTGAGTTCACCTTGTGTATATGTTTGTTGTTCAATAAAATCCAATCCAATTCAATGTAATTCAATGGCTATGTTCAGTAATTTCCAAACGATTGTGTGGCTTAATTACTGTCGACTTCATTGGTCAGCTGACTGCGTCACTGTGACCAACTTCCCGCGTCGTAGTTGGTCCTATTTCATCATGTAGAGGAAAGAATCGATTGTGAAACTGCGAATTGTCAATTGCAGCATGATAATTATAAAGTATTTTTGATCGAACTCGATTTATAAAAAGTAAGTTCTTCTACATTGAGGTCAACCACAATGCCATAACAGAAGCGCGTGGCGCAGTGTAAGAGCATCAGACTCTCAATATAGAGAACCCCGGTTCAAATTCTGTCGCTGCCGTTTTGAACTTTGGGCAAGTTCGTTCACCCTACGTTGCTCCAGCTCACTCAGCTGTATGAATAAGTAGCTATATATAGGCAGTGATGGTTATTTTGTTTACGAATAGATTTCGCATATTAATTGCAATGTGGCTGACTGGTTCCCACAGACGTCGAGATGGTGTTCGATTAAACAGGTCTGCCAGGGAGTAAAATGTAAAGCGTTTTAAGCACTCCAAAGGACTGTATACTGCGCTATACAAGAATCGACCTTTACTTTTACTTTACTGTTACAATGCTCCAGAGTGTGATGTATATAGGGCTTACCGTGTAAGAAAGAAGAACTGTATACTGCTGAAGAAGGCTGCGGGATGCGGCTAAAATATACAGATCACAAATACCTCTGTAGGCCTACAAAATCAACAACCGAGAAATCGGATCTTCTATCCATTAAAGGAAAACCAAATTATTATTTTATGACTACCGTAACAATTCAATTCTTGTTTTAATTGTTATTGTTTTCACAACAATAACTATGATACAAGTCGTTCCTACACGGCCAATATAGCATAATGCAAGGTACACCGCTCATATTCCCCAAACTTCCGACATAAAACTAGCATGTTTCAAAGGTAACGACTAGGCGCATGCATACCGGGACCATGCGAATGTTAAATGAACAACATAATTCTCCGTTTGCCATCATAACAATGAACAATGTAAGATATAACATCGCTTCCTAAAAATTATAATTATTATGAGACCAATACGGCACGGGATATTGTACATTTTGTTTGGCATTTTACTGCTCTCTTGACAATGTCTTCTGTCTGTGTTCTCATTCTCCTTCACTCCCTGCTCTCTACAACTGCCTCTTATTGGTGTATCTTTTTAAAACATTTCTCCCTGTGATGGTGTGCTTATTTACCTTTGCCACTGCGTCTGATTTCCAGCTCTTTGCTCAACCTCTGTAGAATTCGTAGCTGCTCATTTTTATACAAATATGTATCCTAATTTTAGGGATCCGTGGGTGTGGGTTGTATAACAAGCGGACTAAGAAACATCAGACTGATGTGGTTTGAACATGTTGTACGGAGAAAAGGAGATGTTATGATTATGAAAGCATGACGGTGGAGGGCAAACACAGAAGACGACTAATTAAAACATAGAACGATGCACTAGGTAAGGAGACTTGGAAGCGAACCACTGTGGAAAAAGAACGAGACCAACTATAGTGGACAACATGGCGCGAACCATGATGCGTAGCCATTATGGACCACAAGGCCTAAAGAGGACAGTTGGGGTGAGGGTGGTGAGGAAAGACGTGAGGGTGGCAGAGGTTTTGAAAGAGGACGGAGTAGCGGCCACTCACAAAAAAATAGGGACACACAGTCGAAAGAAGATGATAACACTGCTGAAGAGGGCTGCGGGATGCGACTGAAATATACAGGTCACAAAACGTGATAGATACCTCTACAGGCCTACAAAATCAACAACCGAGAAACCGGATCTTCGATCCATTAAAGGAAACATGTGTTCTATTATGACTACCGTAACTATTCAACTCTTGTTTTAATTGTTCTTGTTTTCATAACAATAACCATGATACAAGTCGTTCCTACACGGCCAGTATAGCATAATGCAAGGCATATCGCTCACATTCCCAAAACTTCCGACATAAAACTAGCATGTTTCAAAGGTAAGCCCCTTATTATGTCAAATATCACTCTGCTTGAATATGATTTGATGAATAACACACGTAAAAGCATACATATCCATCCTCAGTTCTTATTCTTAAGCTCCCTACGTGTTTTCTCAATGGCAGGTCATCACATGTCATTCCTTCTACCTCACAGAACGTATACCTCCATGCCGTCTTTAACCTTCTGATTTCTTCTTCACCTTCACTTTTCCCTTGACAAAGGATATTGTCTGTGCCGGGCACCACTTTCAACACCAATGATCGTCCACCGCGCTCAATCCCTTGTCGTCTCCAGGCTTTCTAAAAGCTCAGTCTTGTTCACTCTTGGATGCTGCAGGGCTGAATAGTTACAGTTTAGAGCAACGAGAGAACCCGGATCCCCTTCCTGTCGCATAGAAACGTGGATAAATCCCTCCATTCTACGTTGTTCCAGTTCACTCAGCTATACGAATGAGTATCTGGCAGTAGTGGATACTTGCGTACCAATAGCTAGTCTTCGTGCATCAATTGCAACGTGGCTGAATGTTTCCCAGAGAAGTCGAGATGGTGTTCGATTGAATAAGTCTGCCAGGGAGTAAAACGTGTTTTGAGCAGTCCTAACGACTGGATATCGCGCTATATAAGATATCAACCTGTTTTACTGTTTGACCACGTATGCGGCATTTGTTGACACAAATTCGTTTGAGACTTCCGGGTGTCACCAGAGTATTATTCAACGTTGTAATCACATGTTTATGGTGAATACCATGTTGTGAACTCGAAAGTTGAGAGGTAGCTCCACTTTACCACTGGTATAAACTGGATCACGCAGTGAGTGGTCACGCAGTCGTATTTAAGCTAAAGACGAGGTGATTGGAACGCAGCATTAGTCACAAAGTAGATGTTTCTGCTAGCCGCTAGACGGCGCTACTATTTGTTGTTACCAGCGCACATGATTAGTTATCATTTTGATGAAACTATTAATTTTAATTGAGGAGAAGGGTGTCTTGTAAAACATTACAATTCCTACAGTGAAGCTGGTTTCAATCTTATTTCAATATAATGCTCATTTGTAGGACTACAAGCCATAGCTAATTAAACCATTTACTCCACAAACATTACATACTGCATTTACATAACCTGATAGCATAATAATAAGCTTTGGTTTCAAATTTCAAGAGAGCTGCATAATCCTTGCGTATTGTGTCATTTTGCCGTAAGCGTTTTCCAGAAACAAATCTGCGAGTTGTCCCACCTATTGGGTTATTGTGTCCACATAAGTTACTGTCAGAATAAGACAGTTGACATATGGTCGAGTCCCCTAAGTAGGCTGGATTTTAATAGAACAAAAATGCGGGTAGCTATCAAAATAGCCTGTTACAAGCTGCTTCATATGTACTTTATATAATTTATAAATACGTGCACATACTCGTGTTGGGCAACAGAATGCAGACGAACGGTTACCTGGTAACTTAGACAATTTCAGCACCGTAGCCACTCTTTAAATTGGGAACATCACAGAATGAACTTTCCTTTCTGACTAATTTATACCAGGAAGTCTGCTGTATGGAACATGGAAAATTGTTGAACTTCAAAGGGTATTGCCATTAAGTCAACTGTCAACAAAGGGTCAAAGCTTGTTTTGAAACTCGATGTTTTGTTTACTATTTGAAAGAGCTCCGGGGGTCGTACCTTCCAAATTGTAAAAGTTTGCTTACTAAACACAACTTGACTGGCAGTATAATGACAGCATATATGTTACGTTTATACTTTTAACATAGTTATTATTGTCTTAAGAACATTATATTAAATAATCTATGAAAAACTAGGAACAGACTGCCTCCATTTAATCTAAAATAAAATATTAAAAAATATGTCAGTTACAGGGAAACCAGCAACTTATTTGTTTTGTTGCTCTGCATTCTCATGTATTGCGAAGTGCATATATATAACTTGTACATGTGTGCATATAATTATATATACATATATATATATATACCGTATTCGTTCTTTTTAGCATACATGCCCTAGATAGCATACACCCCCCTTTTCCAGCAGGGTCTGATGTCGGTTGATTAAACTGACCACTGGAGCCATCAGTTATTATAATTCCCTGCCAGCCATTGACACTACGAGAAAAAAGTTCCACCTGCATCCACAACTTTTGCAAAGTTCCAGTATCCTTTTGACCACAAAATCACCATTACATGGATGTGTAAATCACTTCCAGTTAGCTTCAGTTATGTTGAAGTGTGTCATCCTGGCTGAATTAAACTTGAATGTATGCAGAGGATGGCACGGCCTGCTCTCTGACTTTGTCCATGTCTTAGCACCACTGTCATGCAGATCGTTTGTCTTCTAACTTATCTCTCCAATGTGAAATAGTTTTAAATACTTGGTAACCATAAATAATTGAGAAAAAAAAATTATAATTCAGAATGTCCTGTGTGTAATTGGCACCATGCTTATTTTTTAAATGGAAATGAGTGATCACATAGTGAAGTACAGTAGAAACAGTAAAAAATACACATAATTTCCACCATCTGGTGTCACCATTTTGTCATTTTCACACTGGTTTAAGAAACAGAATTTTTGTAACTAAGAATATTTCATAAACATACTGTACGCTAAACAGAAAGAATACGGTATATAGATATATACAGTTGTACATATATATATATATACACACATATATATATATAATAATATATATATATACATATATATAATACAAAAACATGTGTATACAAGTGTGCAAGATGCAAGTGTATTTCTGTACATGTGGCCAATCTAAGCAAGTAAAAGACCCCTTTAGACAGTTCAAACAATACAAGTACTGCGTTACTGTAGATGGATTGGGGCATAATTATATAACTGATACAAGCAACAACGGTTTCTATAAAGCATACAATGTTTATTATCATGTCAATGAATATTTACATTCTGAACAACATTTCTTAGATCTTTGGTGGAATGACAGAGGGTAGATGATTAGGGAGGAACAAGTAAAGGGTGATTACCCCTCATCTCAACATGTAAGACAACTATAAATATACACCAGCAGTTCCATTATTCAAGACGCACCACATTTAAATATAGCTATACTCACTTAGGCACTTGTAATGTATACGGTGCCTCACAATGTACATAATTTACATGGTCACATGACAAGGAACGGCATATCTAAGATGCACATGCTCCGAATCGGCAAGAGAGACAAAACTTGGTAACTTGCAAATGCAGCATAAAATATAACCGTGTGTGTTGTTTTTCAGGGCCAACCCAATATTGTTCAGCAAACTAAAACAGCACCTGGCTGATATTAAATTAAACATTTGTTTCCACAATACTAAAACGTCCCCACGAAGGTGTTTCTAACTTGAGTGCTTTCATCTGGAATGCATCCTTTGAGGTGTTTCCTAACAAACTTGAAACCTCTGAGCATTCTGGAAATGTCTAAAACTACGCATGCGTCTCTGATTGTCAGCACAGATTAAGACAATAAATTTACTGAAAGACTTACACATACGTGAGACATAATCGGTAAAAATCCCCGGTTGTTTCTTTACAATATTCCATCGGCGCCACTCACTAACAACAGCCAACCGTTCCACACCTAAAACCCGTTTGAAACAGTGCACATGTTTGGCTGCAAGCGATTCTGTGGGCCACGAATAAGATAAATTAAACAAGTATTCTCTATGTACATATCACACTTTAGGAAGACATTTTCAAAAAATGCATTTCCTCATGTCCCAGCATGCACCTGGCCGTGCCCCAAGATGCACTTCCTCGTGCCCCAGAATGTATTTCTTGTGTCCCATGATGCACTTCCTCATGTCCCAGAATGCCTCTCCTCGTGTACAAAGATGAACTTCCTCATGTCCCAGCATGCACCTCCTCATGTCACAGGATGCACTTCTGCATGTCCCAGCATGCATTACCTGTTCTCGGTGGCCTTCAGCGTTCTCATGAGGGTACTCAACTTAGAAGCGAGCGAGGTAGCTTGTCGCATTAACTGTTTCATACACGGGTCACTCAGCGGCCGCCCAGCTGCATTGTGAGCCGCACTGACCGTTGCTCGATACGACATCGCGACCTCTTTGACCTTCATCCCAAGACTGGCCGCAGATGTCCCAGAGATCAAGGTCATCACCGCATGCATCTGACGCACGATTTTTGCCAGCGTGTGCATGCTCGTGTTAATATTTGCGATAAGTTTCTCACGTGATTGGGTTGCGCTACTCACGAGCAATTTAGAATCGGTGACGAACTGTCGCGTTTCGGCCACCAGGACGTCCTTGCATGCGGTGAACTCGCTGCTATCGCACACGCAACTTCGGTTGTGACTCGCCGACGAATTCGAAGCACGGATCGACTCACTTATGACTAGCAGAAGTGCGTCGACATCTTTGTTTGCATTGCTCAGCGTGTGTATGCCATCATACGTTTTACCTATAATGTCCTCTGGTGAAATTACAAACGCGTTATTGTGTAGCGACGAACCAGAGTTACTTTTCGGCAGCGATGGCGACAGCAAATTGTCTCCACCAGGTGGTGTTTCTGAAGACGGCGGCGGCGGTGGTGCATGCAGCGGCGGTTCGCTCGGACACGACCCAGATCCCTGAGTGGCGACACCTGGTGGCGACACTGAAACCTGGTTCGTAGTTCGCGCCTTGAAAAAGTTAGAATTCGGCAAGACAGATGTTGACGCAGATCGTCGCTCGCAAGTGCTTTGCCATGGCGCCAGACCTTTGCGAATTCCGGTCATGCACGAGTCTGACCCTGACTGGGTCCCGCGACTGTCGTCTGACCTTGCCACTTGGTTGCTTGGCAGGTCAAAGGATGCTGATCGTGCGTGAACGTTCGCAGTCGGAGATGGCAGTGTTGTCAAGCTGTCAGAGATCCTACGGGTGTTCTGAAAAATACAGAGGAATCATCAGATACGGTTTTATTCAAGATGTTATCAAGACTGCCATGGATCCAGAGCAAACCCCAGAAGGCAAGTGGACGAGAAAGCTTTTGGCTTATCAAGAGTCTGAATTTCTGTATCTATTTGTATCCTGCTTCGTGAGATATATGTCAGTATAGCCTTAAAACAAATTCACGCTGCTAGCATTTACAGTGACACAATCAGCAGACTTTATTTCATTAATTTATAATCCTCTGTGAGAAAGAATATTTTCTACACTGTTCCATCATTGGCATAACCTCGTGTACTCTCGTCCTATCTTTCTTAACCGAGAATAAATGTTTATAAATATCAAAGTGGAGTGACTACAAATTACGTAAGGCTTCCTTCTGCGCAATAAATAGCTGTGGACACACCCTCAAACAGAAAAGTAAGGGGTCAGTCAGAGACCTACGTACTTAAGTTAAGTAGATAAATAAATAAAAATTCCAACTACTGTCAGCTCAGGTAAAATCAATTCCTGCTGTATACAGCAAGAAAGATCAAAATGATTATCTAACTACAGTCCTGATAGTGTGTGTGCGTGCGTGCGTGCGTGAGTGCGTGCGTGCGTGCGTCATTGTCACAAAGTCAATTATTAATAATTTAAACAACTTGGCTCAGGTAAAATCAATTCCTGCTGTATAAAGCAAAGGAGATCAAAATGATTTATGAAATCTAACACTCCAGCTAGTGTGTGTGTGTGTGCATGCATCAGTGCGTGCGTGTCATTGTCACACTGTGTTGATATGTTAAGCTTTTCTGCGTAAACGCTTTGCATCTTGCGTGTGTCAAGGGTTTGTATTGGATGTAAAACGATTGTTCGCAACATATTCTACGACAGTTCGCACGTAAGTAAAACATCCACAACTGGTAAGTGGATGTTTTGTTGCTTGGAACAAGCACAGAAAACATACATACCACTACACACATCTGTTCCACTTATATAATCCTTACAAATGTCCGGTATGGACATTTTGCATGTGCTTGTAACATCATTCACGAGGGGTATTATTGCTAGCATCAATGCATTATATATAAATGTATAATATTTATGACTATTAACCTGTATTAAGAACAATATATTAATATGTGTTAATAAATGTTATAATACATCGCATCTTTAATTGTATCAAGGGAAATGCATTAAATTTGATATTCTATTTCTGAAAACTAACCTGCTGACGGCTGGCATATGATACGGGACTGGTAACCACTTGTGATGTCACGGTTGTTTGCTTTAATGGTGACGTCTTTGTTTCCAATGACAGCTCTGAACCAGATGTGACCGAATCGTCAGCAAAAAATGTCTGAAATCGTCGTTGCCCATCACTGGACACATGACTAAATGAGCTGTGCTTCTGCAGCGACGATGTACCAGTGCTGCCACCATGCATTTGTAGCTTGGAACCATTGTTCGACGGTGTGAAAGTGTGTGAACGAGCGACGGTTGGCGATTTTGGTACATTCGTCTTGATTGCGACATATTCAACATCGGGGCGAAAACACGATTGGATCGCTTCTTGTCGCTCCTGAATCGAGGCAGATATCTGCGGTCTTAATCGACCGCGAGACGTACTGTTGTCACTTTCTATGGAGACTTCGCCGTTAATTTTCAACGACTGAGCAGATAATGGGTTAGCACATGTCGTGTTGGAATATATCGGCGATGAACAGCTATCGGTAGGCGACGTCGCAGCATTTCTGTTCATCACTGTAAAGTCTCCGTTGCCATTTACATTCGTCACAGCTGTGGTGTTGTCGATATTTTCGTCTAGTTTACCCAGCATGCTGCTGCGACGGGGTGGAGGTGCTGGGGGTTTCTTCTTGGGCCGAGTTAACGAACCCCCAGCCAAACTCGAACTGTTCAGGCTCGCCCCATTCTGGGCTAATGTAGGCTGAAGCCCATTTGGAAGAGTCGGACTACAACACGGCTTTGAAACTTCAGTTGGTCGCCAAAATCGCAATCGCTGCTGTAAGTTCTCGATGTTGCTGTCGTTGCTTTGTGGCGCTGCGCTACCAGATGTGCTGTCGACACTGTGAACACTCCCCCTGGGAGATGATGTTGGCGTGCTGCTCGAGCTCGTCGAATTTGCATCCAAAGAGCTGAAACGTTTCGGTGGAATGGGCGGTTTCGACCTGGGTCTTGACCCCAAACGTTCGACATCGCTGGCGGAGATGGACCGTTTATATTCCCCCACTGTCGAGTTCAAATTCACTGCACTGGTTGAGTTATTTTTTGCTGGCAATGGCGCCGTCTTGACATTATTCGACGTGTTATACGAATCGGATAAATCCAATGGTGGTATCACTCTTGTCGGATCTGCGACATTCCCTGGTGAATCGTTATGAAATTCGACCGCCGTCAGAGAACTCTCCCCAAGTACTGGGCTCGGAGTTTTCACATCGACCGGCGGGACAATCGCAATGTCACGTAACTCCGTCACCGTTGACGACGGCGGCGGTGGTGTTACCAATTTTGCAAATTCCTCCTCCAAGTCTTGTGACATTTGCGTCATTGGTGACATCGGCGCGGTGACGAGCAGTTGCTTCCATAGTGGTTCCTCCATCGTTCCAGCTGATATTCCATGCAACACCGACGGCTCAACCTCACCTGACCCACCCACTGGATTCTGGGTCATTTCAGGCTCGATCGGGTCGTCTTTTGGTGGCGGCGGGACAGTCACGCTGGCAATGAAAGCATCGATGTCCAACGTGTCCAAGTCAACTGGTAACTTTCTTGATGAACACCGCTGGCCGAATGCGTCGGATGGGGCGTTCGCGAGGAACTCCTGGTAGGTGGCGCTGGATGCATCGACATTCTCGCACGAGATCGTCTCGTTACCGGAATCACTTTCGCTTTCGATACCGCTCTCCTTGCCATTGTCTTCTGGCTGGGGACCTGTAACAAGTATAGATAACTGTACATCATCTGACAGCTCTGTTGTCGTATATTCAAGCTATAAACTTATCACAAAAATAACGTTTCTCAGCACAACTAGTTTGGTGGCATCATTCAGAAAAACTTAAAACCATTATTAGTTCAAAACATTTTCCTGAGAAGCGATCATTTAAAAATGAGTTTTACCATAACTAGTATAATTGTCGTAATTTTTATGTTATATTCCTGCCCAAGTTTGTTTTTAAATTTTAACAAATCAGTAATATTAAAAAAATTGTATGTATTTTACTGAGATATGTTTTACTTCTATTTTTATTTACATATATACTTAATATAATTTACGTATGTACATAATGTCGGTATTATGCACAGATACTAGATATAAAATCACGCATATTTAATAGAAGCAACGTTTAACACAGAAACATTTAAACTGAGTCAAACTAATTTCCTAATATCACAAATCCAACGAAAACAATGTCGCCTACTCAACAAACAAAATTCTTACGTAGCAACAACTCGTCAATGGCCGCCATCTGCGAAATAAGATCTTCGTCGTTCATCACGAGAGCATCAATCTTCTCCGTAATAGAGGTGGGAAGATCCCGGATGTAGGCGGGCAGGGAATCAGAGGATGAGTTAAGGCTCCGGTCGGGGAGCGATGCTGTGTCCGAGAATCCGGGGGGTGGTGCAGCCGCCGAACCCGGACTGGGAAGTTCTAGGCCCGGGGTCGCTTCAAAGTCTGGCGTCTTTGGAGGAGGCAGTAGGGTCAAATCTGAGAACATGAATATTTATGAATTAAATATTTGTAAATTAAATATTGGTAAATTAAATATTCGCAGCATATATCCCATATTTACGAATATCACTCGGACAGATCATTACTGTACTTCTACTTTCACGTCACATGAATGAAGTGTCACAGATTTTGAAGTGATACCCCCATTTGTGATTTATTGCTTATAGAAAAATAACCGTTCGTGCTGTTAACCCCAATGAAAAGCAGGACGCTGCCAAGAAAGAATAAAAAAACATAACACATAAAAATTCAATAAATATATTTACAATTAAATTCCTAACAAATGATGTTGTTTTATTTCTGTGACTTTCATTCTCGATGAAAATCGTGTCACAATTTCTGGAGCGTAGAGAGACAGAATCAAGACCGTTGCACCTGTTAGCACCGAAAACACTGCCAAACATTCCCAGTGGGGCCACACCCTGGAAGAATGTGCCAACCCCCCCTCCCCCGTCTATTTACCAGTAACTACAGCCAGCTTACCTGGCCATTGCAGTTGTCTGCAGAGAAACCAAACACTCAAATTCAAGCATTTAGGTCGCAGCATTCCCACTAACCAAATTTATCTAAAATAATAACTTTGACAGCACCAGCTCGCCGTGGCGAGACAACTCTACTACATAGACACTAAATACTAATTTTACACCCTCTGTAGAAATAATAAAACTATATCCCTACTAACATGTGTATGTTTTAAAAACACCTTACAAAGTTTGCTTTCTGGTGTAAATGAACCTTGTGACAGATATCACACTAATATATTGTTATATAGATAATTAATAAAGATATTAATAAAATCAGGCAATTGTAAAACCTTAATGATATTATTTATGAATATTTTTATTTTATATGAAAAACATATTTAAGTATACCCACAAATACAGCCTGAATGCCTTAAAATGAAATCAATTTCACTAGTGTAAATGTATACAATTAAATTTTATAATAATAATTATAATAAATAATTACATAAATATATAGACAATAGATTATATAAAATCACACTGTCTAATAAAACAATATAAAGTCCATTTTCCCATCTAGAACTCGTGCATTCCAATAACAATATATGTACAATACATGTTATCAAATAATGTTAAATGGCATATATACATGTTTTTAATATATAAATAATCTTTTGCAATAGGGCATCAAAGGTAACCAGCATTATTTACAAACATTCTTACGAAGCCAGCCACGACCTAATTACCTTGGTGGAAGCTGTATCTTACACAGAGCCTCTCAGTCTAACATGAACTATGTTGTTTCCGTATCACTGCTCACCTCTCACACACACAATGACATATGTCAAAGACCACCAATGTTTGTCAACCAAACAATGCGACTGCTGAGTGAAACCAGCCGACCAGCCACTGGGCAGTGTTAATGGTCTTAGTTAGTACATTTTACTACCACTGTTAGGGCTACATTTGGAGTAGACGGGCCATATTTTAACAACCCAGTACAAATGGATGGTTAACGTTTCACGTGGTCTGGAACTCAAGGGCATGTAACTAGGTCCAGATGGAAGTATTCCATGTATTTCCAGTTGGTGGGGGTATGAGCACAGATAGAGTTGTAAAAACAGGTGCTAAACGGTGTAAGTTACTGCAACGCTTAGAAATGCTCTGTCACTTCTCTTTAAGTGCAACTATAAATAAAAGATAAATAGGGTAAAAACACTCAGTTACCAAAGAAATAATGTGATTTCTGTACAACAAATGCTAAATATGGTGATTTTATAACATTAAATACAGTGGAACCGCACTAAGGTCACCTTCGGGCCTCACTATTAAGGTCACCCTCGGGCCTCACTATTAAGGTCACCCTCGGGCCTCACTATTAAGGTCACCCTCGGGCCTCACTATTAAGGTCACATTCGGGCCTCACTATTAAGGTCACCCTCGGGCCTCACTATTAAGGTCACCCTCGGGCCTCACTATTAAGGTCACCCTCGGGTCTCACTATTAAGGTCATACCCAGGCCTCACTATTAAGGTCACCCTCGGGTCTCACCATTAAGATCACCCTTGGGCCTCACCATTAAGGTCACCCTGGGTCTCATTATTAACGTCATCCTCGGGCCTCACTATTAAGGTCACCCTTGGGCCTCACTATTAAGGCCACCCTCCAGCCTCACTATTAAGGTCACCATCCGGCCTGGACAAGAGTGACGTAATTAACAAGGTGAAAGCATAAGCGAGACTAATTTCCTATATTTTACTCTCAAAACAATTTGAGACTGTCCTAGGGTGACCCTAATTCGATGTGGCTGTATTACTGAGCTGACAATTAAGGGATGGTTGACTGTACATATAAACCAATTAATTGGGAAGAAAACAGAGTAACATATCAATTTTAGTAGAACTTAAATACTCATTAGAATGATCATTACATTTTTACTGGTTGGTTCAACCAGCAACACAGTCTGAAGAATAATTTTTTTGCATTTTTAATTGAGAGATAGCAAGACAACTATTTAAATCTTATACCGTATTCATTCTGTTAAGCGTACAGAACGCTTAAAAAATATTTCAGATGCAAAAATACATCACATTTTGCATTCCAATAAGCGTACAGGAGTGTACATTCATTTTTGTGGGCTCCTGGGTGTAGCCTTCTCAGCAGACATGGCGGTCAAATGATTTATGCAGCTCACAAATGACCAACAGGATACCTGAACACTAAAGTCTGATAATTTAGGTGAACCTTTCGATATATGTTTCATCACTGTGTTGTGAATCTAATGTGACATTGGTAGAAACTAAATTACAAAGATCAACAGTGAAGGTTGACCTTGGAGATCGCTGTCACTATGTCAGACGCTGCTCAAAATGGAGCGTATGCTAATTAGGGCATGTACATTTAACATAACGAATACAGTATTATTTTACTGTTACATATATTTTTATCGGGCTGGGGGGAAATGGAGCAATTAGGATGGGAACTACATTACGACGAATGTGAGAACGGTAGTGGGGAATTAAAAAATGAAGGGAGAAGGCTGCTGATAGGAAACAGTTGAAAGGAATAACAACCAAGTTGGTGCAACTCGGAACTAGCCCCTCCCCAAATACATAGGAAGCCATGAGAAAAACATACGTCTTAAATAATTTTCACACAATTCAGTATAATTAATGAGCAGCCATCCAAATCAACAGTTTCCAGGTCACACAGTCATACAGAAATACCACTGGCGCTATCAGCATCATGGATATATAAAAACAAACACAGGACTCCAAAGTCCTCCCTTCAACACCTACCTATGATATCTGGGTCAAGGTAGAGACCTCCATCCACAAACAGCCGCGGATTGTAACTTGGGTGCATCTGCTCACCAAGGGCTGCCTTGTCCGGACTACACAGGCCAAAACTGCGGTTGACAAAACTGTCCCTCTGTAGTACCGATTGATCCTCCCGCAAAGTGCTGGAGCTGCTGTCTGTGTCTGTAACAAATGCCACAGATATACACTCTCCAAGCCATGAAACACACTCTTCTAGCCATGAAACACACTCTCCTGGCCTTGAAATGCACTCTCCTAGCCATGAAACACACCCTACTAGCCATGAAACACACTCTCCTAGCCATGAAACACTCTCCCAACCATGAAACACACTCTCCTAGTCATGAAACACATTCTCCTAGCCATGAAACACACTCTCCTAGCCACAAAACACATTCTCCCTGCCTTGAAACACTCTCCTGGCCTTGAAACACACTTTCCTAGCCTTGAAACACACTCTCCTACTCCTAGCCTTGAAACACTCTCCTAGCCTTGAAACACACTCTCCTAGCTTTGAAACACACTCTCCTAGCCATGAAACCCACTCTGCTAGCCTTGAAACCCACTCTCCCTAGCCTTGAAACACTCTCTCCTAGCCTTAAAACACACTCTCTTAGCCTTGGAACGCACCCACCTTACCTTGAAACTCACTCTCCTAGCCTTGAAACACACTCTCCTAGCCTTGAAACACACTCTCCCTAGCCTTGAAACACTCTCTCCTAGCCTTGAAACACACTCTCCTAGCTTTGTAAAACGCTCTCCTAGCCATGAAACATACTCTGCTAGTCTTGAAACACACTCGCCCAGCCATGAAACACACTCTGCTAGTCTTGAAACACACTCTGCTAGTCTCGAAACATCCACTACGGTTACCCACACACACACCCCTAGCCTACACCGCCACATAAGAACACACGCAGGAGATCTTAATCATCAACGATGATCAACTACAATAGTTGTTAATACCAATAAGCTTGTATGTAGTGGGTCAGTCAATGCCTCAGGCATGGGTAAGACTACAAACATTCGCATTGGCTATTTTATCGGCACCCCAAAATCTACAGTAAAGAGGTCTTTATATGTTATAAAACTTGGTTGTTTTATTTAGTTGTAAAATTTAGTATTTTTGACGTATATAAGGAGAAGAATGATCAATCAGGTGCTTTCCATAGCAATAACATGTTTAGCAGATATTATTTGAAATTTATTAATTACTAATAAGTATAAGTGTCGCAATATTCAGCCATAGAACACTCGTCGCTGAAATTGTAAACGACGATTTCATTTGGCAAGCTTGTTTTTGTTCTTGTATGTATATTATTTTATTTAAATTCCTGTTGATGCAATTTTTGACATTATAATAATTAGAATATACCTGACCACAACAATAAAGATTATAATATGAAGTATATTATTATTAATTAAAAAATAATTTGTGGTCAATAAGTTAACATAACTGAGTCATTTTAATTATATATGAAACATCACTGATAGCTTCTACAAGACATTAGTCACAGTCCCTTAATTTGAATTTGGAGGGGAAAGTTAATTAAACATCTCAGTATTAAGTCATGGTTGTTTGCTGCAAGAAAACCACGTTTCTGGCATAATTCCTGCTCACAATATTATTCCTGATGTTTATGGTACCATGCCTTTAAGGTCAAGTCCCTGACGAATTAGACGCTGTAGCTATACAGGTATTATTATTGTTATTACGTCAATAATTCACTGCTTGTTATGACACAGAATTAGTGATGTCATGTCCATTTAAGTTCTCCTACTATTAGTATTAATTAATTGCTTATTATGCAATAGGATTAATGACGTCAAACCCAGTTGTTATCAGCCACAAAATGTATGACATATTTACAAATAATAATTCCTAAGTTTCTTAAAACAGCAGGTCGTATTAACCAATTGTAGCAGGAGATTTATGCTTCAGGGGAGTTTGGTAGTTGATGCCTGGTCAAATCAAGTAATTTTATACGTTGTCCAATTTAAAGAAATAAAGCAACTTGTTGATATCATGGAAACACGATTATTTTAAACAATATTTAACAAGACAGCCGCCCAAAAGTAACAAGCTCCAGATGGTATATGAACAAACACGATATGGCATGATGGTACAAACTATCATGTTTTATGGCATGTTTTGAAGTCCAAATAGCTATCCGGTTTGTGTTAGTAAGTGCCACTGTGGTCATTGCGACCATGCAAAGTGCTTGAAATGACTGATAAATGTGACTTAGCTACCACAGTTCTGTATCAAGTTGCGTACACAGACCTGTCCTGGATGTCATCCACAACGCAAGACAAGTGATGATTGGCCTAATGTCTGATGCTAATTATTATGCTAATTACCTCGTTGTCTCTGGCGCAAGGAGCCAATCACCGCGCGGTAGTGGCGCGCAGTCACAGATTACAACGAGCTCTTGGTCACTTCGTTTTGTGAAAGCAGACGGAGTGGTCGCTTCAACAAATTTTGGCCCTCCCATCCCTCCCAAATTTTTGATAGCGTTAGGGACTACCATGTACATCATTGGTGGAAGAGGGGTTGATAGCATATCTCAAAGCTTTCCCCGTTTTCTTAGTGCAGGTGGACAATGTGTTCACGGGGTTTTAACGCAGAGACAGCTCGCTTCTCTTCCACCGGTGATTTTAGTAAGTGGGGCGTAATGACCCCACTTATAGGTTTAGGCTAAATCTTGATACAATGTAAGTCTTCAGCAGGTAGTTGGGATTATAGTTAGGTGAATGAATGGTGTGCTTGGTTAGTACGGTACGGTGCCTAAGGTCTACTGTGATTACAGTAGTAATGATGTTGTATATATCTATAACAATACTGCTAATGTGGTATATGCCGAAATGTGGGCTCTGTCAACCTGAGGGACAGGAGACTAGTATGGGCTCAGTCACAGGCCTGGCCTTGGGATGTAGAGCCCACATTTCTCTCTCTAACTTAATCTCTTAATAAACGTCATTCATTTGGCCTTCTTTCATCACTATTCATGACTTGTGTTGGTGCTTGCATAAATATATATTATATAATCCCACCTTTCAATGTGTAGTTTATTTTCCTTAAAAATGAACCAAAATTAATAAAATGCCTGTATTTATTAACTCAGATCAAAAAGCAATACACAGTATTAGTCGAAGTGACATAGTTTCTCAAAATGACTATTTTTGAAGTTTGCATCAAATTTAGTAATAAATCAAAAACTACTTAAGATACTCCAGCAAGTAAGCTATCATTTTAAAGTTTGTAATCTACGGAATTTAATTCCACAATTTTTCTACTTAATAATAATATCCACTTTGCTGCGGTCGGTCACATGTTCCAGTACAGTTTGATGCAAACTGAAGCATAGTTTGTACACGTCTCAAAAGTGCCATAAAATTAAAACACAATATTGTATAACACGGCATACCTTAAATTAAATGATGGAACAAACGAATTGGGATATAAAAATGATGCAAGACTGTAATAGAGTAATTCTGGCGAAAATGAGGTAAGACTGAATTCTACACAAGTGTCCTAATGACACAGGACTGCTCAAGAATGCAGATACACAAACAAGTCTAAGTAGCAGGCCTGATGTTGATGCCAGTAATCTCTGCCTTCTCTCAGTGATCCAATAAAGGCTCTGCCTTTGCAACATCAATATGCCTCATTAGGGTGGAACTGATTTTGTGTCTATCTATCATTCTTGTCTCTGTGAGTGCAAGACCATGCTTCTGCCAGCCTCAAAACTATGGTATAGTGAGATATAGAAGCTGTTGTATTCATGCAAGTAGTAAGGTATAGTGAGATATACAAGCTGCTGTATTCATGCAAGTAGTAAGGTATAGTGAGATATACAAGCTGCTGTATTCATGCAAGTAGTAAGGTATAGTGAGATATACAAGCTGTTGTATTCATGCAAGTAGTAAGGTATAGTGAGATATACAAGCTGCTGTATTCATGCAAGTAGTAAGGTATAGTGAGATATACAAGCTGCTGTATTCATGCAAGTAGTAAGGTATAGTGAGATATACAAGCTGCTGTATTCATGCAAGTAGTAAGGTATAGTGAGATATACAAGCTGCTGTATTCATGCAAGTAGTAAGGTATAGTGAGATATACAAGCTGCTGTATTCATGCAAGTAGTAAGGTATAGTGAGATATACAAGCTGCTGTATTCATGCAAGTAGTAAGGTATAGTGAGATATACAAGCTGCTGTATTCATGCAAGTAGTAATCACATCAGATGCACCAACAACTATCCATTAATGACCAAGTAAACACCAGTGGGTTTTCCAGATCAAAAACGTCACGATTATCTAGTCAGGATTTATCCAGAATATTAGTGCCAACATAATTATCCAGATGGATATTGAATTTCCCATGAATATATGTATATATCAATGTATACGTCAGCATTACAACTGACTATTTGAACAACATACGAGTACAGATGTGTGCTTTTCTGCAAGCTCTACTATTGAACATTTTTGTGTAAGGAATTCTCCAGATTTATTCTCAGACCAGTTGGACAACCTTGCAAATTTGCATGTATGACTGCCATGTTTCTTGTTTTGTAAACTTAGCAACTGGGGCTAAGTGTCACTTGATAACAGATGCACTTACAATATGCACCTCTAAAATACCTCAAAGTAAAATACCTGACTATACCAATATTGATTGACAAATGCCCGCAGGCTGCTATATATATATATATATATATATATATATATATATACCTATACATATATATATACCTATATATATATATATATATATTTGTCCAAATTTTTTTAACTTTCCCATTAACAAGCAAACATGAACACAAAAATTTTTAATTAAAGACAAATCCACATATTGTTCCATTGCGATATGAGAACAGAACCAGACAGTGGCAATGCTACAGATGAAACCAGCGCACATCTCTGGACACAAAATCTCCATGGCAATTCAAAATAAAATAACTGACTATCAATATTGATTACCAAACGTCTGCGGGACGGTAGACATATATATTGTCTACATTTTTAACTTGCCAATTAACAACACCCAACATGAGCACCAAAATCTTTAAATTAAACAGGCAAATCCAAATATTGTTCCAGACTGTTCACCAAAACAAAACTACTAGTAACGATAATTATGAAAAACGCAGCCAGGAACAGCATAGCTACATATGAAACCAACGCATACCGGTTGGGTACATCCCGAAACAAAATCTCCATGGCGATCCAAGATACATTACGGTTCACTTCATATCGCATGTATCATGTTACCTGTTGCATCACACAGTTGTCGGTCTCAAATCATGTTTCCGTCGCAACCCTCAGCTCATTACTATGTCGACAAAACAGCCGCGATATTCCCAGAGAGCAGCTTGACAGCGTCGCTAGGCTGCAGCCATGAGTGAAGATGGCGAATAAATTACCAAGGCTTATATACAGGTTGCGGCTATCTGCGAAATCAATAATGGAGTCAACAGCCAACAATAGCAGTGCCTGAAGGGATAAAATATGGATGGATGCTATGGCAAGGTCTGTCATGGAAAAGAAGTCCCAGGAATTAAGTCCCGGGAAAGAAGTCCCGGGAAAATGTACTTCTTTCACTAATTATATAATTAACTGATGTACCTGGTAACTGAGTTACATGTAATCATTGTAATGTTTTTATTTTATTTATTATACAATAATGATAATCTCTAGATGCATACATACAGTATATGTACACAACGTTACATATATATATATATATATACATACAAATGTGTCACTTTTGTGTATACAGACAAAACTTGAATTGCGGTCACCTTCGTAATACAGCCACTCCACAATTAAGGTCACCTTTCTAATACAGCCACCTCACAACTAATACTATATATATATATATATCTATTTATTTATCCAGTGGAACCTTACTATTAAAGTAATCCAAAGCAAAAGTAACCTGAATAGGGCATTGATCATATTAGCGAGATTAAGTTCCTGTACTTCACTGGTACATGAATAATTTGGACTTGATCAAGGGTGACCATATTTGCAAGGTGGCTCTATAACCAAGGTGACCGTGTACCTAGTTGTGGCTGTACATACATGTAACTGGTGTACACATAATGTATGCATGTATATATGTATAGATACAAATATCCCTGCGTGGCCATCTGTTATATACATGTTTGTGTAAGAGCAGAAAAAATGATGTGTTCCTTTAACAGCAGTTTTTTTGCAAAATAAAAACATTTTGCAGACACGAATATTGGCTTGAAGGAAAAGAAGTACATGTGAAACTCAATCCAGTGTGATCAGCGTTTCCTAATGAAGCTATTCTAGTCAGCCAGAGACTTGTAATAGATACACTACAATCTATGGTGCTGGGTAATTCCTGGCTGCAACTGGTTACCAAATGACAGAATCACTTTTTCTCAATTTATCCCCGCCTTCACCTAGATAATGCAGGGAATTGTGTGTAATTATTCAGTGAAACTTTTGTAACACTTAACAATAAAACTGCTCCAGGAATTAGACACCTTCGTAATTTATATATTATAACAATGATAATTATAATTTATATAGCACTTGAATCCATAATTTAGATAAAATGCTCTCTAGCTTTTTACATATTGCATTGTTATTTATATATATATATACTGGTGGTATTTTGTTAAAATACTATACAAAATAAAGGCACTCATTAAAACATGTAACAAATCTATATGAAAAGATTAAAACACAACAAAAATGTATATAAGGTATAAAGAATAAACAAATATTCCCAAATCTCAGGTCAAGAAAATACAAGGAAAATTACACATAAATCTTGATAATTTTTTGGTAAATTGCATTAATCTGTATAATATCTTGTTAATCTGGATATTTTGTTAATTAAAATAATCTCTTGTTAATCTGGCTAATATCTTCTTAATTTTGATAATCGCTTATTAATCTGAATAATCTTGCTAAATCTACAGATACAATGGGAGAGCAACCTACCCGACTCCCTGCAGAGTGTCATGGGGCGTATTCCAGTCTGTAGACGCCCCTTCGCGGGGCTATTAGTTGGAGTGCTCATGGCGTCTGTGTCATCACTCTCCGACTGCATCATCGTCACGTCACCGTTGGCTGTGTCGCTGTCATCCTGTGTCGCAAGTTGTTTCGCGAGTGCGCTGGCACTTGCTGCCGAAAACGAGCTAATGTACGACGTCAGCGCGGCTGATGTCGGCGGATCTGTCCGGTTTGATTCTACCTGCATATCCAACGAGTTTATCACTGGTCCGGAAGCTACATGCGTCGGACTAGACGTGACTGTGGAATTCGCCGAAAAAGTTGTCAACGACGTGCGACGGTTCGTTGTCAAACCATCAGCGATTGCGTCACCGCCTGCGACGAGCGTCAACGTGCTACCGCCGCATGAGTCACTACTGTCTTTAGTGACGTCGACAAAGTCTGCTGTTGACGTACTACTCACGCCACCTGGTGATGAAAGCGAGGCTATCACGGTCGTCGAATCCGATGGTTCGGTTGAATCAGAGGATCCGGAGATCGTGCTTGTATCCGGGCTGGCTAACGGAGCGCGATACAATGGAGACACATTCGGCAGTTGTGACTTGTTCTCAGGTGTCTCCGTTTTACTTTCCTGGATAAAACACAACAAAATATGACTCTTCACCAGTATTGATATTTAATTGGCCCGAAAAGAAATGTTTGCGATGTAGAGAGTTAATCGCAATGGACAGGTATACACTAGTGCTGAACACCTCATACTGGACATTTCTAAAAGAGGAAATATTTGTAACTGTTGCTTGCAACATGCATGTTTTTTGCAATTGTTCCAAGCTACTTCTGCTGTTCATCGATCAGATGGGGATGACTTTAAGCAAGGATAGAAAACTAGCATAACATTGTGAACAATTAATTGTCTGATGTCTGGTATGAACCCAGCTAACTGGAAGGAATCCGAAACCAATGGGAACATTTTTGGTAAATGGTAATTTTTCTTTCCAGGGTTCTACATGAATCTGTAAAATTTTGTGCCCAAAATAAAAGGTGTCTAGAAAGAAATACTTAACAACATACCCACATACAGCACCGGGTACATACAAACAAACATACATTCATGTACATATATAAAGACACACACAAATGTTAGTTTGGTTATAGTTAGACATGTGCATTACACCGAGAAGTCCGTTTTGTAAACCGTTTTCCACAAAAAAGCTTGTGTCCAGCCATGAGAAAATAGCTCTGTATTTCACTGCTGAATTAACCAGATTCCTCAGCCCTGGTAGGTTTGACTTCCTGTGACAACGGCTGATTACAACACAGAACAGAACCTACATATCTTCACTGACAACAACCAAAGGGTTGTATGTAATACTGATTAAAAGATTGTGAGAACATTCTCTACCCACTGATTGTCTGCGTCAGACAACTGTCTGCCATGGCAAGAATGTACATAATGTAAGTTTAATTACAACGTTGTGCATGGTTACCTAGTGTGGTCTGAAGCTAATTTTCTGTTTTGTTTAATTTAAACCTGTTTATTGCACAGAATAATCCATTTACTGTACTCCCAGCTAACCCAGGTAATCTCTGCAATTTGCTCTTAACATTTTATATTTTCTCTACTTTATGTTTTTCCTTTTCATTTCATTAACTCGTTACGCTATGAAAATTTAATTTATTATCTATTTCTACCTTACAGATGTGGCTTTTCTATTTTATTCAGTATATATTACTGCATCAATTATTAACATTAACAGATTCTATGACAAATCTCACTGCATTTTGACTCTGGGAATGATCAGACAGTTACTTACGGAAATTTCCCAGAATTCCTTTTTGATGTAGGACATACACGCCTGGATTAAAACCACAGAAGACAACAAGAGGGAAGGCGTAAAATTATTCAGTGAACTTTCATACTTTGAATAAAGATATCTGCCTGAGATGCTTAGTACCACCATCCTTAGTTCAAGAGAATATTAAAATATTTGAAATGTTTTCGTACAAACCTTATCTACTTGCAATCCTAGTTCTTCTTTGATCTTTGCTATATATTGTGCACTGTTCTCTTCATACACCGGAGGTCCCTTCGACAGATCTACAAATCGTTCGTTTTCCACGCCGGTACTACTACCAGCGCCACCTGGCTGGACAGCTTCATTGGTGTTGGTTGGTTCAGTAATGACCTCACTGACAAGGTCATCTGGATAGCTCCATTGTTCAGCAATCACGCGATGTCTGCCATGGTAGACAGGAACTGCAGGGACAAACAAACATACAGTTGCAAAGGGTGTGACAATAAATGTAGAACAAAACATACAGTTGCAGTTTGAGACAATAAATGTAGAACAAAACATACAGTTGCAGAGTAAGAGATAATAAAGAATAGAACAAAACATACATATGCACACTGAAGAGTAGAAGAAAACATGCTGTTACAGATGGAGACAGCTAAAAGAACAAAACACAGTTGCAGTGTGAGACAATAAAGAGTAAAACAAAACATACAGTTACAGATGGAGATAACAACTAATAGAACAAAACATAGTTGCAGTGTGAGACAATATATATTAGAACAAAACATACAGTTACAGGGGTTGGACAATAAACAGTAGAACAAAACTTACAGCTGCACCACTAAAGTTTTATGCCATGAAATAACCCCTCTATTTGAATACATTAAGTCTTTATAGGTTGCTTTTATAAAATTTGCAAAAAAGTCAAGATGCTGGTGTGTTGATGAAATTAATTACATTAATTGCCACCATTTGGGCATTGAAACTGCTCCATGTTCTATGCTGATATCGACCATCAAACACCTCATCTATGCCCTTTTCACAGATTCTCTCATCAAACATTTTTTCTTCAACAAATTAATCATACGCAGGAGAGGAGAGTTTACAGTCCCAAACAGGGCCATGTAACATACACCAATGTTTATCTCAGTAAATGTTCAACAAATTGCCAAATAGAAGCAATTATCTTACTATTATAGCTATCGTGTTAAACACCTTAGTGCACAGTTTTGTTTCATGTAGGTAATGAATCTGTGTAATGACATCCTTATCATCACCACAAACGTCATCAAATTTCTCTAATTGTCATAAATGTTTCCACAAATGTCTTCATTAGTATTAGCGATGAAAACAATCTATGACAATAAATGAGTAATTTCTGGTAATGCCCTAATAGCAACACAATGTAAAAGCAAAAACATTGCAATAATCCATTACACCGCATCTGATGACAACATACCGATTGTATGACTGTCATCATAACCTGGGAGAAATTGTCAGTATTAAAAGGTGTACGTAACAAAAAACCTCACATAAAATCCATCATTTGTTCCAGTTAATTATTTTGCTTTTGTTTAAATTATGTGTCAAGAAGTGGTATTGTTGGATGAAAACATATCAGCATGTTTTATTTTATTAGAGGATAACAAACTGATGGGTAGTCATAGTAGTGTAGCTGAATGCTTCCCCGAAAATTGAAAGGTGTCACATTTACCTAAAACATAGTACAGACTGATACTTGTGTCACTACTATTGGTATGTTAGAATTCAAGTGACCTGGTTTGGGTGTGTTTGGGATATGTATTTTATGTGTGACTTATACGTATTATGTGCATTAAACCACATGTTTTTATTCTGGGCATTGTGCAATAAAATACATGCCGATTTTCACCCACTACCCTGGTTTTCTTATTGTTTTCAGTAGTGTAGTCTTTGTTTATGTTGTAGTGGGTTTGCTCTGGAACCAGCTGTCTATATAGCTGGTTTCCTTCTCACGGACACGATTAATGTGAGAATTAATTAAGTTTAATACTTTATTAATCTTGTTTGTGTTGTCGCACTGTTGTTCATATTTTATTTGGTAGCTAGCTCTGTATATTGGGTCAGCCAATCAGCAGGCACTGCGGTCATTGCAGTTGAGCATTTTGAATTGCGCAGCGGCGCTAGCGGTTGTGTTTTCTCAGCTTTGTGAGGGAATTTTTAACTCCCACCCACCATCCCTGCTTTTGTATTTTGTAGTTAGTTAGTGTAGTACCAACATGATCGGGATATGTATTTTATGTGTGACTTATACGTATTATGTGCATTAAATCACATGTGTTTATTCTGGGCATTGTGCAATAAAATACATGCCGATTTTCACCCACTACCCTGGTTTTCTTATTGTTTTCAGTAGTGTAGTCTTTGTTTATGTTGTAGTGGGTTTGCTCTGGAACCAGCTGTCTATATAGCTGGTTTCCTTCTCACGGACACGATTAATTGGTATGTTAGAATTCAAGTGACCTGTTTATCAACATACCAATTCACCTACCACCCAGCATATCGGAAGGGAGATGTCTTTCACTTCACTAAGTTGTTTCTTGATGAATTTGATATTTTTACCTAGGCTAGTGATCTAGTTTAATTTTACTTTATAAGGTGCCTCAACGAGGGTGAAAATTATAGTCTTGGAAACCTTATTTTTTCTATTCACCTTATTATTTATATACTGCATTTAACACACAATTCTAAACATAATTAAAATTATAATTTGACAGGGTTGTATTTGTGCAGTGGCTATAGAGCTTCAGACGTTCAACCGAGAGAAAATGGGTTCGAATCCTGTGCTGCAGTGCTAAATTTTGGGCAAGTTCATTCACTCTACATTGCTCCAGTTCACTCAGCTGTATGAATGAGTACCTGGCTGTAGACAGTGGTGGATATTTGTATATACGGACAGTCTTCGCACTTTAATTGCAGCATGGCTGGATGTTTCGCAGAGAACTCGAGATGGTGTTCGATTTAACAGGTCTGCCAGGGAGTAAAGTGTAAAGTGCTTTGAGATGTCCTGTGGACTGGATTCTCTGTTATTTCAGACCTTACCTATATTTCACTATGTACTGTATATTTAAAATACTTCACGTGTCAAATAACTTTTTTATACAAAACTAAACACTAAATGACACACAGGTGTTGACTACCAGAGGAAATAAAATACCCACATAGTGAGTGAACATATAACTAATGGACTCACTATATTTAACTCGTGACACGCATTGTGGGAATGCTATAAAGAATGACCCCAATCACGGCAAGTTTAATGTAGTGCAACACCAGAGAACACACCTCCCACACGCACCGACACACGGTCCTTGAAACTCCCGTCTGATTCACAACATCTACCACCTGGTACATCAAAGCATCAGCATTACCTCTCCTTCGAGACAGATCGTTTCCCATCACATTTTAAGTAGAGTCCGCAAAAAACCACCATGTCTCCCCAAACGCCACCTCCCCCGTTGAGTCTAATTTGTTCATGTCATTCACATAAATGACACCATTAAGGCTGACCAAAAAACTACCCAAGTTTGCAGAGCGTAAACCAGAAAAACGATCGGATCGATTGTGCCCCGACGACTGTGTATGGGTGTCGATGCAGTAGCGGGTGTCATTTTTGGCAAATGTATTACCACACGCACATGGACGCAGTATTACATTTTTTATTAAATTTAGGGATCACCTCAGAATGTCTATGTCCAATATGAGATGAAATTACTTTCATCTGGCCTCAGCACCCACCACCCCTGTCAGACGAAAGTTTAGAAACATTGATATGATGCTATCAATATAACAGTATCAGTTCGAAGCGTAAAATATCAATGTCTGATGCCAGATGAAACTGCCCCTGAACCCCGCTCCCCAAATGAAAGTATTTTGCTTGATATCAGACACCGATGTTCTGAGATGATCCCTTATCATAATTGCAGGCATTTCAAGAGCTGGATTACGTTGATTTGTTGAAACTTGTTCAGCATATAAGTGACGTAATGCCAGTCACTGTGAAGAAGTTTCATATTTTATGGAAAATTTTTTACAATCAAACAAAACATTAACATGGCCCCAGTGGGGAAATTAACTTTGCTCTGTGCCCTTTTGAAAGCTTTCTCTGGATTCTCAGGTGGTGTTTTGGGCCTACAAATGGCAGACCAACAGGGACTGAGCTATGTGTACTGGGAAAATAGGATGTGGCAATCGAACATGAAATCCAGACACTCGTCTACCGTTTGGTTATTCTCCATGCCTTTGTCTGGATTCCAAATTAGTTATTTGCGGTTAACTTTACAACACATGCAAGCTGTTGTTGTTTTGGGTCTAACGCTTTGCAATTAGCGTGACATAAAACAGCTGTGTAGAAATAGCATACTGGTTGTGATGTAGAATAAACAGTGACCATTATATATTGAATATTTAAAAAACAACATTTTATACCCATTTTGCAAACATTCCGGAAATACGGGTAAGTGGAAACAAATACAGGAAATATTGGTTATATTTTTATACCTTCTTCTTTGTCCTGATATACCAACTATGGCAATTTAGATTTTGTTGTCTTAATAACTGTGTGAGAGCCAATTATATCAACTAATGTCTGCCTACCTCTGTGAATCTTGTTACAAGCGAATATTTACATTTTATATCCATTTATGGGTAAGCACCCAGCACATCCCCCAAATCACCAAACTTGAATAGAAAGAAGAATGACTGTCAAATATCATTGCATTGGTCTTGTCTGGGGTATATATTACAGCTAACTGAATCTAGTTTTGAAAATTGTTTAACTAAACCTTTACAGAAACTAACAATATTCTATTCCAAATCACTAGCCAATATTTTGTTGCTTTATTGCAAACAGAGTGTTAGTAAAGTTCTTTTAAACATAATACGTAGTTTTATCGAAAGATGAAAACACGCTTCACATGAGGGTATAGATCTACAAAATTGGCTTAATGGCAGGTTTGAATAGCCTCGTACAGTAATTAAGGTGAAACTCATTGTAAATAACAATTCACAACGCCATTCGATAACTTTTCTGTGATGACTGCTACGTGTAGTTACATTTTCATAAAAAAGTGAACTATCGTGAACATTTTAATCAGTCACTGGTTATTCATGTGATATAGTAGTAATGGCCCTGTGAATTTTTATTTACAACGAGTTACACCTTAATTACCATACAACGCATCACTCACAACCTTTTTTGCATATTTTTTTGAAAAAGTTAACCATGCCAGACATTCATGATATAAATTCATACGTCTATGCAGTGTCCGATACATCTGATTAGTTAGTGGAGTATTTAAAGTAAAGATCACAATGATTGACAAATTACCCTGGAGAATGGCCAAACCTTACGCTGTATCAAAACAGTCAAACCTCACTTAAGGATCACCTCTGTAATACAGCCACCTCACAACTATGGTCAAACTAGCATATTCCCAAATTATTTCGGTGACAGCAAAATATATAAAATTATAGTTCTATTAATATAGTCACTTGACAATTCAGATAACATTGGTGCAATGAGGCAGGTGACCTTAAGTTAATTAATGGCAAGGTTCCGTTGTGTACACCAACAAGTGAACTGTCCAAATAAATACATTGAAGAATTACAAATATGTCTCATGTGAATCTATTTGTGTGTTTTGCAGCAAACTATTGATATACATTCCAATAAGCAAGAACATCTGAATAAACACGGTGATTACACAGGTAACTGAATGATTCTAAAGCAACCAGAAAGCCACATACCTGAGCCCAGCCAAACCTCCACAGAACTCTCATCCACACTTTGGGCTACAACTCTCCCTCATACTAATGTCGTTCAATGGAAGGAACACAACTGACAAACTGCCACACGTATCTCCAGCATCCAAGATGGCTGCACGATGGCAAACACCCAAAATCGCTGCATCAAGTTGAATCACCAGTTTTATATCAAAAACCTGCAGACACAGCCAAGGAGTTACCTTGGTCTGACACAGCAGGAGGTAGACTGATCTCCCTGCTGCATCAGTGCCTGGAGTCTGCCCTGGACTGATCCACCCACATCCACCAATCCCCTCATCTGGTGTGTGGCAGTAAAATCACCAAACAATTAGTAATTTGATAACTTGACAAACCACTCCAAACATCTGTATCAGTAGTCAGCAGAACCATAATCCTGCCCCAACAGTGTCTGGTGTTTATTTTGAAACTGAGGCTGGTTTTACAAGCCACTGACACATTCCATTAGGTCAAAGTTCACAGGCAGGAATAGCAACTTTCTTAAGTCAGTGGAGTCCCACTGACAGCTGCCAGTGACCCATCTTCAAATGTACAGGAACATCAAAAGCTATACTAGAAATAACAATAAACAAATACAATTTTATATATGTATTTACTTTTAGCACTAATTTACTGTATAGTGATATTTTTTAAATATTGATCGTTGGGATGATAACATGTATATTTGATAAGGTTTATTGTTAATGAATGATGTTTATTAGTCAATTAATTAACAAAGATATGATTAGTGAAGTATCACTGCAGTAATCCATTTGAATTATAATACTTGATGAACAAAATATTTTTGTAATAGAACCTAATTCTGCCAATTTTTATTATTTTTTTTAAACATTCTGTAGTTTCATAATGTGGTAATCACTACTTGAATTTATTTTGCTGTTCTTGTTGAAAACATCAATCAATCAGTCAACCAGTCAACCAGCCAACCAGCCAACCAGCCAACCAACCAACCAACCAACCAACCAACCAACCAACCAACCAACCAACCAACCAACCAACCAACCAACCCACCCACCCACCCACCCACACACACACCCACCCACACACCAACCATCCAAACAAACAAGCCAGCAAGAAACAACCAACCAACCAACCAACCAACCAACCAACCAACCAACCAACCAACCAACCAACCAAACCAAACCAACTATCCAACCATCCATTCACCCATTCATTCATTCATTCATTCATTCATTCATTCATTCATTCATTCATTCATTCATTCATTCATTCATTCATTCATCCATTCATTCATTCATTCATTCTAACCATAGTCAACAGAACACATGGACAACTGGTCTGGGTGACAGCCTGCTGACCACCCTCTCCCAATGCCAGTCTGACAGACAGAGACAGCCAGACAACCCATCCTACAGGTGTGTATGTGTAACAAAATCGGAAGCAGCTGTTCCCTGCTATAACCACATCAGGGAAGGGAGCAACAGCAAGGCTCTGTTTAACCCTTATCCACATTCCTTAGTACTGTGCCTACATCAAGTGCACACTCTCTCTCCCTCTGTAAGATATGCCAGCACACAAGGACTCCAGTCAACAAGACCCCACAGCCTAAGAGGCAGCAGCTCAGCCATATGTCTGCCAAAAGCACAACAGACAGACATCTGTCAAATACACAAAAAGGGTTCAGTGTAGATAATCTATCAGACCACAAAATGCATGAAAACAGTGTAAAAGAATGTGGTCTGACAACCTTGAAACCACGGAGAATATTAAGAGGAGATTTTTTAAGTTGTTCAATGATTATGAAAATATTGAGACAAGTATTTTTTATCATGAAATACAGTTTTGATTCCATTAAACAGAACAGATATTATGATTGTATGTTACCTTGTACATGTTTAACTATTAACACCATCTTGACGTTTCTGGGAAGGTAACAAAGTCATATTTATGCTATGCACAAAGTGATCGAGACACAGCATTAGTGCAGGTGTCTACAGATTAATCAACCGGTGCCCTCAATTACAATGTATGGTAACTGTAGTGTTAGATTCAAAGCCGGTTTCATAAATGTACCTATATACTGTAATGACTGTACATAGTTAAACACTGTGTTTTCAGCCACCCTAAGTCTACAAAAATAATATTTTATGTACAGCTGCACTGTACATTTTGGACGCCTATTATTTGTTCGTGTCTGAATATATATATACACTACATGTGTTTACAGACACCAAAATAACCCTTTTTTATTTGGTATGTTTTCAGACCACGAAAATAAAATTATTTTTAGACGTTCAAATTCATACACTCATTACTGTATCTAATCTTACCTTTTGATGAACAAGATCCGACTGTATATTGGAGTAAGGCTTTTCTATTTTAGCGCGTCTGAATGAACTTTTGTCTAGATTTAAAGCAGTCTACAAGTTGACTCATTATTACTATTACCTTACCTAAGCATGTCCTATCTACATGAGGCACACACACATCTGCTCATTGTCACAGACACTGAACAGCATCAGAACCAATCTGTCTAGCCATACCTGCACCTGGCGCTGGATGCAACAGAACCCTGCTGATGTTTCAGCTCATGTAACCAACAGTCTCACCTTTCTACCACCTTACAGTGCTATTCTTGAAATGGCACTTTGACACGCTAATAGGGATTACATTGTGTGTGTGCCACGGTGGGAAGTTCCCAGGCTATCTGAGATGTAACACCATTATTGACACGTAAGAATATCGGTGATGCTTGAATTGTCAGGTGCTTGGAGACAAAGGTGTTTTGTTCATCGCAGGATGCTCTGTTATTCGTATTAATGGGCACCTGACACATCTAACGTTAACAATAAACACACGTTCCATTTCATGATGTGATTTTCGTATTTAATATCACCTCTCTTTGACGTGGGTACAACTGTGAATAAGATATAATTTTCTGAACAGAGGTACTTCAAATGCTAAGCACACAACTACAGTCTAGTCCCCATAAAATGGATGGTGATATATTATATATATATAATATTATATATAACATAATGTTTTTATTTCAAACAAAGAATAATTAAAAAATAAATAAAATACAAAGATATGAAATAAAAATAGACGGTTAATAAAAATAGATATAAACTGTGCGTTCAACTTTAAGTATACAATTGTATTCTAGCTATTATGAATTAATTGTATGTGTGTGCATGTGTGTTTATGTGCGTGTGTGCATAGGCATATATGTGTATGTAATTTATAACCATATAATTATACACATACAATGCATTATATATATATATATATATATATATATATATGCATTGTATGTTTGTAATTATATGATTATAAATTACATACACATATATGCCTATGTATATATATATATATACACACACAGTACACATACATGTACATAACGTACATGTATACACACACAACACATGCATTACATTTTATTATATGCATACACACGCTCATACACACACACACACACACACACACACACACACACACACACACACACACACACACACACACACACACACACACACACACACACACACACACACACACACACACACACACACACACACACACACACCACACTCACAAGAGCTACCACCGACCTACCTTGAAACATGCTCCAATATAAACAGCCAGTACACACCCACAACAACCTACCAACTGAACACATCTCTCTCCACACAACATAATTACCCACCACCTGCTTACACTATGAATGACTGACGATCCCCCTCTATCTGCCCTCACTCCACCCCTAAAACATTGTCTACAACCCCCAACAAAGAGGCCATCAACAAAGGAATTAACCTCACCCTTCGATTGACATCCACCGCTCCAGACACAAGGAACACAGTCAGGTGAACGACACACAAACTATGGAGCCTCACAACAACGCTGTTCAACTCACTGACCTATATAAGATACAACTGCTTCGGCCTTACATCATGTTGATTCACTGTCTCACAACTGATGCTATCTGCTGATATTTGGCCACATCGGACACAAAGAGCGAATTATATTCACTGTTATCATCACAAACCTGGGTTAAAATGACCGGAACTTCGCGTAACCCCGGACGCTCCAGAGTAATTACACAGCACTAACTGAAAAAGCACACATACAGACGCATTCATCACGCATACATGCATGTATGGATCCTTTCACTACCATAGTAACTAACGTAGATAAATCTCAATGCTATCCTCTTTGCTCCCGATTGAATGCACAGCGCATATCTTCCAGCTGTGTCAACCTAAACAGCTGTGTATAGGCCTTGAAAATTCAATCAATTGTGTAACTTTAACATACATAAAGCTATACGTTGAATATAAGAGAATTTCAACCATATTTCCTCTGTAAAAATGCAGGAAGGAGTTTGAGCAGACAATGTTGACAGAATCTAAACTTTCAAACAAATAAGATTGTAGATATCACATCTGGTAAGATTCTGAAATGGCAAGCCCACATATTTTATGAAACCAAATTGCACATTTTGTGCCATTAAGGACAGGATTTTACCATAATAGCTATGAAGCAAAAACAACTAAATGAATACAAAATATACCGGTAATAACATTTCTTTTATCTGTATTCCTCAAAATGAATGTTATAATACAGTCTAGCAAAGTCAAAGGGAAATGGCAGAATATTATAATTGTTTTGTTTAAATAGGAGGTAGTCTGAACATGCAAAATTTGTTTAACTGGATACAGTCTGAAACTGGTGACAATACATTTTGAGAGCACCTTAAACATTCTGACTGCTTTGTTTTTATTTAGAGACCAATCAGACTGATGTTTGTATTATGTTAATCTTTTTCCTTGCTTACACAGTCAATTTTATCATTATCTTTGTAACATTTCATCAGTTGCTGCTGTCTTTATCCGACAGACTACCGCCGAAACATGGCAAATAAAATAAAACATTTACTGCGATAAACACAAAATAGATAACTATGATGCTGACTGCGAATATGCCCCCTAGTGGACAAACAAAACACCTCATTCTGATGGTCGCTGCAAATCTATAAGTTGAAACGACAACGTAATTACTTGGTTGTGATATAGAATATCCGCATAACATGTATTACGTAATCTGGCGGAATGCATTAATGGCTAAGCCCCTAAGTCCCTGTGAGCCTCATTAAGCCACAAACCACCTGATGCATGCATCGATTTTCATCGGAAACTGGTGGAAGTTCTTTGCATTTCTACGGACAAATTTCTCTCCATTTCATTTCTTTCTCCTCGATTGTATTGTTTTCTTTCTTTCTCCTGTCGTTGCTCCTGGGCTGCTGTCTCAACTCGTCTCTACTTCCCCTATCTCTCCCTCCTTCCTCCATTCCTTCCGTCCTTCCTTCCTTCTCCCCTCCCTCTCTCCCTCTTCCTCCCTTTTCACCAAACTGAACTCATTTCTTCTGTTCGGTGTGAGTAATCTTATAACCTAATCTAAAGCTGGTGCACCTAAGCACGATGCACCATGCTCGTAAGTATTTTTCTAGTATTTAATGCTGGGAAATACTCCCCAATGAGTCAAATGATTAGGAAAGAGGGCCCTGTTTCACTAAGAGAACGAGGTCATATGGAAAACCCGTCATTAAACAGAATCCTTTGTTAAATTTAATAAGCTTTTTTAAAATGCAAAGACCACCGAAATCTATTATAAAGAGCAAAAATAAAACGAGGTTATGAGCTGATCAGAATGTTGCTGAAACAGAAGCCAGTATGATTGCTGATGTGAGTGAACGCTCCACGCAGACCTCGACCAGATTCAAGAATAAATGTTGTTATCGGCATCGGGACTAATGCAATCAAATTAGCCAGCATTACACCGGACTTATCACATTCTATAGGCATGGAGTCCCACCGACTCCAACATGAGAGTTTGGACAGCGTAACAAAGAGACTTGGACTCACGTACGGCCCCTCAGAAAAATCGAAGCAATGATACAGTCGTTATTGATTCTAACTCTGGTAATTAGCACCAACAATGCAATCAATGCACCCATAATTACTAACAGGCTATAACAAATAGAGCCTGTACATTGACTGCGGTGATCTACGGACCATATCATTAACATTCTGATGAGCTCATAAGCCAGATTTTGCTCTTTAATATTTATTTAACTCCTTAACAGTGATCTTGTGTACTGAAACCTGTTAACACCAGGGTGCGCCATCGGGACACCTTCGCCAGTGTGTAACGGAAATAATGTCCTCGGCGAAACAATGGCAGCTTTTCGCATTTTTTTTAATTCCATAAATTTAACAACTTATTATGTTTAATGATGGCTTTTCCTTACTAGCTCCTCGTCCTAGTAAAGTGGTCCTCAGAATGAAGGTCCCATTTAGGCGTGAACAGTTAACCAACAGTACTATTTGTGATTATAATAAATTAGTATTCACACACGGTGCTGTAACGATGTCCACAGAATGAACAGCTGATGTCTGGGTTTTATCTGCAGGGGCTTCCAGAATCTAATCAAATCATTCTATATGTGGCATTCTCAACTCTCTGTACTTGTGTGCAGACTATTTAATAACGTTCCCTAGTCATGTGTCCGCTGTTATGTGTCCGTTACAAGCTCAGGTCAACTCTTGTATGTTACATTGCTGGCATGTTACAGGGTTGTCCTACTGAATCCTGTCATTGCTACGCATATCCAGTAACTCACAAATGACAATCATTTCTTACATTTTCTGCGGGATTACTTTCTACGGTAGTGTGTAAGCCCCTTTGTCTATCACATATGTCATACATTATCAACCATTTGACCAAATACTTAACTACTAATAATCTACCATAAGCAAACATTTAAAATTAGTTGTTGAAATCCATATTTCTTCCTTGAAATATAGTATAAGAATTAGCTGCGTATGTATTCCTTCTATGGCCTTCATATTCTGTTCAAGGGATGACATCTATCACAATCAGGATATGAAACGTTCTATGAAATAGTTTCGTAAAAAAGTCTGCTTAACATCTAAAATAGTTGTGTGTTGACTGCAATAAATTCTTAATTCCATGTAATACTCTTATGATGAACACAATCAAATATGTATTTTATCACAATTTTTCAAAGAACTCGGTACAAGAAAGGGAGACAGCTAAATATACCTCCAAAAAACACTATGTATTTAATAGGGGAAATTGTTATCATATAACGGCTGCATAAGATTCTCCATACGGTTGGAAGCCCTGGATATAATCAGCCTGAAGTGTTTCAGCTAACACCACAGACCACATGTGTGTTACAAAGCCATTTTCTCAGATCTTAATTTAGCCCACTTTTTGTCAGTGTTCTTTAAATCTACCGCTGGCAACGTTGAAGAATCAGACCAAACAGCTGCTTCAGAAAGCCTATAGCACTGTGCAGGTTTTGTTAACTGCCATTAAAGAAAGGAAAGATAGATATTACAAGAAAAGACACGGGGCAAGTGACAGGTATTCTATTCAGGATCTGGACTTTCTGTTCTTTGCTGGCAAAGGGGTGATACAGTGCTGCCACCTACTGATCAATGCAAGTCTGACTCAATAGTAGCTACAGGTAGTTTATCTTGGTTTATGTTACCATCATTGACTTTATGCTTCAATGTCGAGACCCTCACATTATGGTATTTTAATAAAACAGTACATAACGTATGTTTGTTAGTCGTAAAAAGTGAAAAAGTCAGTAGCCCTAGGTTGCATTCCTTTTTTTCTGAAATTGTTTACTGTACCCAGTTTGTTCAATTATTTCACAAAAACAAAATTTGTGTGAAATGAAACAAGTGAAAAATTGGAACTGATAGACTCAAAAACTGATGTCAAATTCAAATTATGCACGTGACCTGTGTCAAGCTTTGCTTTACCAACAATGGTTACATTTGTGCATTACACTATTGGGGCAGAATGACGTCTAACAAGTCAATCTTTCCCACCTGTAGTTCTCCCTTTAACAACTTTGCCCTATGTTTTTGTCACCAAAAATTTGGGGTCAGAATTCCAACAAAATCGATGACGGAATGTCTGACTTATCAACACATGTCTGCCATTTTGAAGGAAGCTTGAAGGACCTTGTGGCCAGGCAATATGTCATGTGATAGATAGGTCAGTTAAAGATGCACCGTGAAACCCATAAAAACATCAATGACTAATATATTCACCATAATAGATGACAAAAACAAAGTGCACAAATTCAAAATAGCATCACCTACCTTCATCGATCGGCTTCGCAGGCAAAACTTCAACCACAAGAGACTTGTTTGTGTCAACAAACAGACGGTAGTAGCCGTTCACCATGGCAACAAAATCACTCGCGTCATCGGTTAACATCAGTAGCGTAATAGGCTGGAGAACAAAATATCACAGTTGAGTAAAATATGACATTTAGTTTACATTCTTCCAAGATGCACATTGATATGTTTCATTACCTTATATATTTTTTAATGTATATTTAAATGCTGTGTTATATAATTTGCCTACTGTTAAAAAATTACGATAATGATTATGTCTGACCAAAAAAACTCTATATTTTAAATATATATATTCAGATACATAAATAAAATGTATTGCTAATATTATTTGATGATGTTGATGACCAGATATTTTGGTTGCCCGACTTCCGGGTAATATCCCACAGGTCTGTTGTTTTTTGGAGTGCACACAATGCCAGCATGTCAATACAAAAAAAAATAATGTTAAATGGTGAATAAAAATGCGGTGAAAACACTTCAATGTCATTATACACGATGGGGGAATTAACTCCCGGATGCTGCTTGAACGCTACCAGTGAGGTGGTATCTGTTATGGCTGGTGGGATGGATGGTGTTCCAGATGTACAGCTCATGAGAAGAATCAGTTGAGATGTGTATCTGTCTTGGAATATGGAATCATGAGATTTGAATGATATTTGCTTGCATCAGTGGTGTACAGGCCCTTAGCCACGATTGTGAAATTTTCCAGTTTACCCGTTCTCTTTTTTATTTATTCATTATGCTCATGAAAAAAACTATCAGTATTACAAATACATTGGTCATTGGACATTGGTGAATATTCATCCTCCTTCGGCACCCCCTTGAGGCTCGCAAAATACTCAAACTTCAAACCACACTCCTGTACTTGCATTCACACTTAGTACTACAAGGCCTGTTTTATGACAAATCAAACTGTCTTGACCTTGTTATTAGACAAATAAAACCACATCATGATTCAACAGACCATCATGGTATCTGACAAATAAAAATCCTGTTATCCAAAGACAAAAAGACCCAGTATTTGAAAAAGAAAAACCTGCTGCATTTAAAAAAAAACATTCCAATAACGAGACAATGGGTTATGGGCCTGGGGGTGTATTTGTGTGGGCAGTATGATGTCCAGTAAGACTGACCTGGTGTTTGGAGTCGGTCAGTTGGAGCTGCACCCTCAGCATGCTCTCTCCTTCAGTCTCCACTCGCACCGCCGCCAACTGCTGGAACTGGGCCAGCTCAGTCAACTGAAACCATGACGACCATCACATCACCATGACAACAGTGACATCACAAATGACAACAATGACATCACCAATGAGAACCATGATGTCACCAATGATGACAATGACATCACCAATGACAATCATGACATCACCAATGACAACAAGGACATCAAAAACAATGACAGCAATGACACCAAAACCAGTGACATCACCAATGATGACAATGATAAGTTTTCTGCTTCAGTTATACACCATAACTACAGGAGATGTCTAAGGGATGCCAATGAACGAGAAGAGGATCATGGGAAGTCAACATTGTTAACATGAATCTCAGTTATAAGGAGGTTCTAATTCTCCAAATTGTTTGCGGTTTATTTCAAAAGTTAACATTTCACGCCAGTTACAATTATTATGTACCACAAAAAAAGAACAATCATTATTAAAGAGCATTATAATAATGATTATTCTAGTGTACAATTGTTAACAAATTCTGTTATATACGTATGTATTATCCCCTACGTATGGGCACTGCCTAATAGATGAACAGCCCCACTTTACAGAAGTGAAGCCATCCATGAAAACTTATTTTCGGTAATGAACGTGCACTTAAAAAATGCAAAATACGATAATGATACTGCTGTTAGCTCCACCTAATGGATACAGACTAGATCACAATTCAACTTTTTTTCCATAAGGTGATACCATATTTATAATTTGAGCGACTTTTGTTTTATTTGCAAAGTCGGGCATATGTTGTCATAATCACATAAACCTTCCTAACACTGCAGACGAAGGGTTGAAATAACGTGCTATTCACAATCCATCTGTACCCACGAGGAAGGGCTAAAATGTCAATGCGCGCTCCGATATCTGACTTAACGTCTTAGAGAATTGCTCCCTCTGCACTCGCAGTTGGCCTTGCCCTGTTGTATCGCTGGCAAAGCACGCGGATTTGGGTTATTTTAGGGCCAATTCCGCACAGACAGAGGTTATGTATAATTGCCACAGATTGTGTATGATGATGACAGAGTCTCAGCAAGTTAACCTACCCGGTTGTTTTTTATGTTCGCCACGAGACAGATGCCGTGGCGATGCCCCACATTCAGCATCACTTCGATCTTTCGCTCCTGCAACAAACCATCACTTCTTAAGACAGCGGCCCAAAGACAGATTCCAAACTTCACATAATGAACAATACAGAGCGGCAAAATATAGTAAACATTTTGGCAGACAGACTTGCAGTCATATTCAACAGGAATAATAAATATGAACATATCTCATATATTCATATATACCACAGGAATCGATCTGGAGAAAGATCAAGTTCTATTCTTACTAGTCTTACATGTAATAATTATTTTGTATAGTATAATTTAAATGGGCTCATTTATTTGGGTGATTTTTCTAAAACCTATAATCTATTTTCCTCTGAAACGACTGCACCATTGGTGTGAGGTTATTCCATTCTGTGCATCGGTGAATTAATGAGTTTTTTATGTTTAATTAACATCGTTCTTTGAATATTTTTGGTGGTGCCCTCTTGTATGTGAATTCTCAGTTAGAACCGCCCTATCCGCGCAACAGTAGACTGTAGCAGGATGACCAGTCCACGAAAAATGGGGCACACCTACCCAGAATGTATCTAGTTTTGTAACGTTACAGATTCTGAAGAAAAAAAACATTTCTGAGCATGTTGATATTGATGGTTATATATTATGTATCCAGAAATATGTCGCGCAGGCAGTCCTGAATAGAATTCAAACAAGTTAAATGATAACATGATTACATACCTAATATTAAAAAAGTGATGTTCACACTTACCAGTTTATTTAAGTGAAAATACTATCATGCAAATTTATTAATAAAATTTTAATCAACTGATTTGGGCACATAAAATTTCGAAAAGGCACAGTTTTATCTCTGATGTGGGCACATGCATATCTTTTTCTAGATCGATCCCTGAACATGTATGGGGTCATGCCCCAGTTAGACTTCCTATTTCGTTAGACAAAAAAGGGCAGTGTATTTTTTAGAAATGATTTTTTTTTACAAAATTCACATCCTCTCACACAAGAGCATTTGAGTAGTCAGTTTTCTAGATGTGATTGTAGAAGCTGTTGGCAGTAAAATGGTGTATTTTTAGCTGATTTGACTAAGCGGAAGGATATTTGGCAGCAATTGGGCTATTTGACCCTTTAGCCGGAGTACCGCCTGCATCCATTCGTAAATATTGATGGGTGTCATACATACAGGCATTTTACGAGAGCTATAAATAATAAATTTAGACTAAACTCGACCAGCATGTCAATGAGATAATGATGACAGCAGGTAAGAAGTTTAAGATCACGTTTTCTTATAATCATACAAAAACAAATTGTGCTTGACTAAAGCTTATAAACAATGTCAATGTCAGGCAATGAGTAGGCAAGGCACAAGGATATTGATTAGACTGTTCTAAATGTCCAGTCATCAATGTACGATGTGTTCAACCTGGTATAAATCCCAGAGATTGTGACACTGTTTGCGGTCATAAATATCATGCCACTGATAACCCTGGTGAATTTCAGTGTCACCATTTAGTTAGAATATAATTCACCAGATGTCACTAGGTGTCAGTGAAAGTAACTGAAATGAATCTGCTGCCACAGCCAGGTGGTGTCAGACCAGTATTTCTTTATTTAAAATCCAAGGGAAACTTCAGAATGAAATAGCAGTATTTTTAAGCAGGCCATTTTTTATTTTTGCCTCTTAAAAAGTTATGCCAGGAGGCAAAGGACACATTTGCTTGCACACATCAATACTGTGCAAACGTTAAAATTTCTAGTTGCTAGTTGGTAGCACGTTTGAGTATTTGAAGACAGAACCTATTAGATTTTGCAAAAAAAGACAGGAAGCATCTTCCCTGCTGATTTGTCCTATATGCAATTATTAACATTTATTGATATTGTTCATACACACGTCTGCTAAAATGTGTTTGATACGACCCAAATTGTGTTAGATATTTCTTATTACTAGTAGTATTTTAAATACATATATTTACCTAACGATTTTGCAATTCTACACTATTTTATGTATTTTCATATAATATGTTGTGAAGCACCACAAAGAATTTTGGATCTTGTGCTATACCAAACAAAATATATTATTATTATTATATTATTATTATAAGCAGAATTAATTTTATGCTCAAACTCACCACAAATGTAGCAATGAATGACTTTGCACCGAAAGTCTTGAGTTCGCTGACAATCTTGAGGTAGTGTAGTTTGGCTTGGAGAGCGGTCAGTTGTTTCTGACCAGGAGCGGTCAAGCTGTGAGTGGCCCGCAGATAGTGTGACAGCATCTTGCGGATGTCCTTGCCCTTCGAACTGTCCAGCACTGTTGCAGGAAGGAAGTGGTCCAATCCGGGCTCTTTCCTGGAACAGGAGGGGACCGGTTATTATTTGTGTTTCCACTAGCAACCTGTTGCACTACATCATTCTATTGTTTTCTTGATTTGCGTAGTATGTGTCTACATTGTAAACAAATATATCTGGCAAAAAAATACTGGCCCACTCGTCACGGATATGACCTGTAATATTTAAAAATTTTAAATTTTATTGGTTATCTTTCCTAGGAGTTTCCGTTTATAAGATATGTGACAGATAACAGTCATAATATTAAAAATACCTGAGGTCTAAAGTGTTAATAGAGTTCTCGACAGACCGAGAAATTTGGAGAAGAGTCTTTAAGAGGGTGGACCAGATCAGCTGATGCGGACCCCATCCCCATGGGATTAAGGGGAAGAAGATAGATAACTTACGCCAGTGATTTGACCGAAACTTTGTTCGGCGAGGCATGGTTGCTGATCAAGTGTTCTTGTATCTGAAGTGCAGCAAGACGCATTGTCACCTCGTACTTGAGTTCCGACGAAAACCTCTCTTTCACAATGTCATTGCAGCACTGCGAACAACAAAGAATAATATTTAATTATAATATTTTTGTCCAATCAGTGGCTGTTAAATTAGTTATTCCATACTATAAATAATTCATACAATCTGGAGATGATACATTGTGATAAGAAGAATTTGTTTTATTTAACACATCAGACATTTTGAAAGTTATACGATAAAGTTATTCTGGAAATAACAAATTGTAATATATTGCACAAACAACTAAAACTTATAAATATGTGTACATTATTAATAATTCCGATCTTGCATCTCTCATAATGCAACTGATATCTTATTTGTTAGCCAATCACACAAAGGATCAATGATGTAGAATTTGGATATTGGAAAAGTGTACACTTCAGCAGTTATAATCATACAGGGTAACAACAGTATAATATGATAAATATGCAAAGTCAAAAACGTCCACAGTTACACCAGTATACTATAGGGGGGTGCATAAAGTACTTTGTCAAAAATACAGTCGAAAAAGTCGCTATTAAAGTCACCCTCAGGACTGGACAAAGGTGACCTAAATGGCGAAGTGACCATATTAGTGAGACTAATTTCCGATATATTAATGTTACAGAAATTGGGACTATCCTAGATTGACCTTATTTGTGAGGTGGCCGTATTAGCGAAGTGACCATAAAGCAAGGTTCGAATGTACTGAGCTTTAATAATTGTGTTGTACTGTTACATAATGCAAAAAATATGAAGGCATGATAACTGCATTATGCGTTTTTATACCATATACAATAAGTATTTAATACTAAACATCTTGGAAATTCTACAATGTTGCACAGAAAAATATGAAAAAACATATTCTTGCACCTTGAAGTTCAAAGTAACTTTACAATAGAGACAGAATAATGGTAATTTCCTTGTCTAAACCCACACTTTCTGTTTTTATTATTTACTTAGTTTCAAAGTATGGCAATAATATCAGAAAGCAGAAGGAAGGTATTCGCACCTGCGTAAAGAAATATTCAAAAGCGGTTGTGTCTTTGCGCAGTAAATCATAGGCATCATGAGGCACAAAGGCAACTCGAAAGAGACACCTGAAGTGCTGAGACCCAGGACGGGAAGCGATCTGAAACAGAACATGACAAACATATTACAGTTAAGTACATCAATTTTTTGCTTGGGAGGAAACGCACTTACAATACACTAATGAAGGCATACTAATATACAACATTTTTCCAAAACTACCAACACCACCATCAACAGAGTGCAGACCTTCATCAACAACTGCCTAAGAAGAATCCTCCAGATCCACTGGCCAAACGCAATCAGCAACATTGACTTGGGAGGAGGACACACCAACTGTCTGCCGAGGATGAGATCAGAAGATGAAGATAGGGATGGATTGGCCACATGCTCCGCAAACCAACGTCAAGCATCACCAGACAAGCTCTGACATGGAAGTGAAAAATAGGTCGGCCGAAGAACAATTGAGGAAGGGACCTACTGGCAGACACCAAGTAGATGGGCTAAACCTGGAAACAGCTGGAGATAAGGCCCAGGACAGAGGACTGTTGTCAATGGCCTATGCCCAGGAGAGATGGGCGTAAACAATTCCAAAACAACTGACTTTATTTTCATTCAGTGAAAATATTCTCAGCCGAGATAAACTTACTTCTGCAAGACACTCCGACTCTCGTAAGAGGCTCATCTTGTTCTGGGTAACTCCTTTCAGATTCTGAAGTACCAGTGCAAAATGCTCAATGCATGTGATGCCGAGTTTCTGCTGCATGGAGTCAAGGACATCCTGCAATACATGAACACAACATCTGAGTACACTTTTCTATAATAATAATTAAAACTTTATTTTGATAACAATCTGGGGCTGCTGCACTGTTCACAGGTGTGTACAAACATATGAAATTCTAAATAGCTTCAAATTAATTGAGGTAAAACTTGATAGTTGTAAATGATTAAAAAGTAACAGTAATAAACTGTAAAATGTCTAAAACTATGCAAAATGTCCTTACATATGTTTACATATATTGTGTTACTGTAGCCAGTTTTTATTGTAGACTCTGTAAACACTATTGAACAGTCTTACTTTGGATACCAGTGTCTAAATAAAGTTTATTATTATTATTATAAACAATGTTAATCTTTCTATTTACAGTATTAATTGTTTTTGCAGGTACGATATCAGTCTTTACATTTACTTATTTAAGAAAACCTTTATTAGCAGATGTAATGCTACTAACATACTTAAAGTAGTGTCCCACTCACCCTCACAGTTGTAGATGAGTCATACTTGAACGATTTGGTTTGGCCATTCTCAAGAAACACCTTGAGAACATTTGGCATGAACGGAACGTAGCTTTCGTTAGTCGCATTCTGAAAATGTCAACACCACATTATAAGATACGTGCTTCGGTATGTAGATCAAGTAAGAGGGCATTGTGGGTAAATACAGTGAACACTGCCTAAACACTGAGTATGCATTAACAAAATAAGACATCTCAGTAACACTGGTAAACCTTCTAACTCTCAATATGGCTGATCTACTGTTTTTTTTGCACATTCTCCTGATCTCCCGTTTTCAAATTCAAACAAAAAACTTTTACTTTTGATGACTTACTTTTTTCATTAATTTAGTTTTTGATTTATTATGTTTATTTTCATACGACTGTACAATATAATTTAATAAGTTATTGATTTATATTAGCTTAATAAAGCCAAAAACTTTAGTATTTGTTTTTAGCAAACAAGTTAGAACTTAGATGTACTTGCAAACAGATCAGAGCTATAGAGCATAAGTAAAATACTTTCGACAGATAGCGCCACCAACAAAACATTTTATATACCACACTATAAACCTCCCGCTATGAGAACCCATGTGAAAGGAGATCTCCCGTCATTTGTGAGTGGCAACCTGGAAGGTTTTGGGACCGTTTCACAAAGATGAATATTTTCATAAGGGAATCCATCATTAAATAGAATCTATTGTACAACTGAAGGAGCTTCATCAAAATGCAAAAAGCTGCCACCATATCACAGAGGACACTATTTCTGAGACACACGGGTGAAAGAGTCACAGAGGACACTTATTTCTGTGACATATTGGCAAAAGAGTCACCAAGGACACTATTTCTATGACCATGGGTGTAAGAGTCATCGAGGACATTATTTCTGTGACACATGGGCGAAAAGAGTCACAGAGGACACTATTTATGTGACACATGGGCGAAAGAGTCACCAAGGAAACTATTTCTGTGACACATGGATGAAAAAGTAACAGAGGACACTATTTCTGTAACACATGGGTGAAAGTGACCTGGTGACATTTCCTGGTATTGACAGTTTTCAGTAAACAATATCACTTTCAAGGAACAAAATCCATGAGCAAATTCAGCCTTATAAGTTCAAAAGCCCGAATTTATAAGTTGTCATTTTTTATTAGTGTCAAATCTAAAAAAATGTACAATTATTACATTACCTAATTCATATAGGTGGTTCTCGAAATAAGCCCCCGGGGTTTTTGAGAGAATCTCCCGAGTTACTTTTACATATTTATGTTCATACTTGTAACCGAGTAACCAAATAAACTTTCATTCATTCATTCAAGAATGTTTGTGAAACGGTCCCCTCATTGGGTTGGCCTAAAACGTGTGTGAATTATGACTTATATCAACCAGACCTGCCCCTCCCACCCCTATGATACTGAGCATTGTTATTTGATCTACACAATTTGTGTTATGACACATAAGAACCTGAACAGACAGTAATAAACTCTTTATAGCAAGGCTAACAACATTAATACTGCCGTGTTTGGGACAGCCTCTCTAGGAAAGACCCTCCTTGCTCTTTCCCCATAAACAATGTAGGTTCTTTTATTTGACTCTCCGTAAACAGATGACAACAAAGAATTGAAAGAGCTTCATTTCTCACATAAAATTTAGTTGAGACACAAAACGTATATCACCAAGAGCCAATAATAGCAATGTTCACAATGGTCCGCTGGGGTCACTTTATGATAAATATGAATGCACTCCATTGAATGCAGTCAAACATTATCATAAAACAAGCCAGGCTGCTCGACCTTTCTCTACAACCAGGTTGCAAGTTAGAAATTGCCATCAGGGAACAGATCACCATTTTATTTCTGGGTTCACGTCATACAAATGAGCGGTCGGTGATTAAAACACGATGGCCGTTTTGCAAATTATGTTCCCCACAAGAAAAAATAATAACGGACAAACAGGTAGGTATACTGTTAGTCTGGAATCCATTTAACAAAGATAAAGAGCTCATAAGAAAATCATCATTAAACTGAAAACGTTTTTAAATTTAAGGATATATTATAGGCCATTCTATTACCTAACCATATAATATAATTCAAGCATTTAGTGTTTAAATAATATATGTTATAGTCAGGCTTTTTGTAAACTCAAACATTGATTGCATGTCCAAAATCACCATTATGATAGCATCAACTAGTCACCAATGTTGGTTCTTAGTCAGTTATTGGTTGTATGAAAACAAACAATCTACCACAAATTAAATTGTTTGCAATATTCAGTGTCCTGGGACTTATATAAAGTATATATCACATGTCTCTGCATACCTGTTTGAAAAGCATACTTTAGTCGGGATATATTACATATCATGTTACATAAACTTATAACATATTCACACAGGAATGTTGTGATGTGCAAATATGCCCACTCAAATGTTCAGACACTCGTATAATATTACACATTATGTAATATTCATGAAATATTACGTACTATGTAATATCATACAAGTGTTTGTGCAACATTTTATCTGGAACATCTGACTTAAATATTTCAGCTGTCCCACCCTTTTTATATATTGCTCGGAGTATAGTATAACATGTCTGCTTCTAGCTCAAGCATTTCTTTTACCCTTGCAATTGTGAGAATACATGTAGACTGTGTTCTACATGAGGGGTGAATATTCCATTACACAGCTGTTAGAACCACGCACCCTAAGCCAAAAACAGCCCCAATGTGTATAAAACATATATAACTGATAATTTTGGAACATGAATCCAGTATTTACTACTAAATACTTCACAATTCTCTATTGTGGGTGCATGTAAAATAAGTTCATTCTAGACATGAATCCACCTTAGCCCAGATTTGTATTATAATTTGGCTTGCTTTAGCAATGTATAAAAAAGCAATATTTATTACAACCGTCTGATGAAACAAAGTCAGATAAAAACATACCAAGTAGTATCATTTTAACAAGATTTAACAAGACTGCCATCCAGAGCTACAAGCTCCAGACGGCATGAGGACAAGGAAGCCTTTGGTTTAGCGAGACCAACAATTTTCCAACTACCCACCCTCCCCAGATAGCTGTCAATGTTTTTTTTCTCAACATATTCACACTGCGAGCATTTATACACAATCATCAGATACTTTGTTCCAGTCATTTACTGTCCTCTGAGAGAATGAGTATTTTCACACATCTAACCTACATTGTTCTTCGACTAATGCCGCATTGTGTCCTCTGGTTCTACTGCCTTCTTTTAGTTTGAAGAAAATATATTTCTATCAATATCTTTATAACCATTCAATATTTTAAAAACTTCTATTTGATCTCCTCTTAGTCTCCTAGTCTCTAATGTTGTCAACCCGCATTCTAATAGGCGTCTTTCATAACTAAGATCTTTCAGTTCAGGAATCAGCTTAGTTTCTCTTCGTTGTACTCTTTCTAACTTCTCTCTGTCGTTCTTACAACAGGACCTCCATTACGATGTTTCATGGCATGATTTAGTTACAGTACATACCACTGGTACACAATATCTATTAAATGTAGTCTGCAATAAAATAACATTTCGCTGCATGCTCATATGTATTTACCCTATACGAATTTTCTAACAATTTGTTTGCAACGATTCAATAAATTGGCATCAATTTTTTAATATACCCACATTTTGTGTATATTTTTATATAGCAATGACTTGTTGATACCATTAAATCCTACCCGACCACACCCACCTTTATAGGTTTGGTTGAAGGTTGAAGTGTACTATCGTGCCAATATGAGAACTTTGAAACTGTAAACAATTTCCATTGAAACAACAGCTTGACCATGGGTGGATTAAGGGTTCACTTGAATTATGAAAACAAATTGGTAAAGGTCTATATTTTTAGTTTATTTCCTCAGTTTAAATTTGGCAGTAATAGTATTTCCATCCACTGGATTCACAAACCATGGACAGTTTCTCTAACATGATTTTTTGGGGGATAAACGCGTGTGTGGAGGGGGCCAACCATAACAATTTATTTATATTCAAATGTTTGACTATTTATAAATCCCCGTTATGTGACATAATACTAGGTGGAATTAACAAAAATAACTGAAAATCCTCCAACTTCCTCCGTGCAGTCTCAGTGGAGGTTCATACTAAATGTACCAAGACCTTTATTTAATTATTTATGGATGTTAAAATACAGACAGATGCATTGGTCCCTGGAGTGGGCTTATCAAGATATTGACCCAGTTGGGATGGACTGTTCTAGTATAGGCCTGTACAAAGTGGTGATGTTTTAACATATATTTTAATGGAAGAGCTCCAAACCAGGCAAGCAGAAAAAGGAAGAAATGCACAATTTTGTTCTCATTTTAGTTCTATTTTGCCATAATAAAATGAATGGCTGCATTTATCACATAAGTTGATGTGTTGTCATAAATGTATATTAATCCCAATTGAGCAGACAGACCAAAGCCGGTCTGCTTAAAGTAGTGATCCCTGGTTGCATGAACAACGTTTTATTTAGAAATGTGAACATTTAGTATACATAATATAACCAGAAATATAATTATATGAATAATTACTTGCACACACTAAATCACATTAATTCCACCTCTTTCGTCTAAGGTGGTCCCACATTTAAGATGTTTCTGGGGTGGGTCCACACCTCTGGGGGTGTTCTGGGGGGATGGAATGTCACATGCATTTAGACTATTACATAACAAGCAGACTACCTTTTCTATAATCTTGCTAGCATTGTTATGTCAAACTCAACTCATATTAAATGGCTAACGAGGACTGTGTTAGGATTGAGGTTATGCTCACAAATTAACGCCGAAATAGAACTGGCCTAGACAACCTAATCTAATCCTAGACAAATCAATTATGCTCCAGTTCTGCCGGGTTACCATGTCTGCAAAAATGTCATGAGTTTCTAACATCGTGTTGGCATCGAAGAACCAAAAAATCTAAAATATTTACACACATGCATATGTGCATGCACACATAAATCAGCTTAAATGTGTTCCTAGTCGCCTAATCATTGTCTTATCAGCTGGCACAGTGGCTAGGCTGTCACTCTTGACCAAGAGCAATTTGCATTTAAAATAAATACATTTTCTGTAATTTTATAGCATGTACAACTGTGTTCACTCCATGTTCCCCAGTTCACTGAGTTGTATAACTGAGTACCTGCCTATAGACTGTGGTGGATACACGTATAAGAGTGAACAGTTTTTGCATAGTAATTGCAATCTGGTTTTTAATATAGCACATCAGTATTCCACTTCAAAGTTTTTAAGATCACTGCTGGTATTGGGGGTTTAGAGAGTGTTATCCGAGCTTAGTGAGTCCACAACAGGTTTTTTCCATTTCCCTACATGGTTTTTTTTTTTAGTTCTCCAGGCCCAGACACTAGATACAGGGGACCTTGTTTTTAGTGTCTCTTCTGAAAAGCATAGGCAATGTGAGTTGAACAAAACTGCCCAAGTTTCAACACGCCGGCCGATACCAGTACCAAACCACCAACCTTTTGGTACCAGGATTTGAACACTGGTTCCTCCTGGTTCTGGCTCAGTCCAGTACTCTAACCATGTGACCACTGCACCCCATACCAATTAGACTAAGTAGACTAATAATAATAGAACTTTCCCAGTGCTTAAATCCTTGAGAACCCGAGCTCAAAAGCGCAAACATAAAGCACTCACCGAGGCAGAAGATCCACTCACTGAGACGGCCTCTGCAAAACGTACTCGCGACGGGTTGTTCTTTAACTTCGCTCTCTTTGCCGCCGTCAGCAGGGCCGACTTCCGCTGTGACTGAAACAATCAAGGTTATATCACATAAGGCATGGTCCCTCTCCATCACATAAGGCATGGTCCCTGTCATGTATAATGATACAGTTTAAATGGTCACCACCCTAACATACGATTTGTCAATGAAACAATTCAAAGATCACCTCAAAATCAATTTGCGATATACTTACTTTTTTAACTCGATTTATATGAGGAATATTCAACCGTGTTTCAATCAGTTCACACAAGTTATTTGTTTACATCATTCAATCATAGCCGGCATATGACATAACATGAGATCCATCCGTCAGGCTCATAGTCAATTGAACAATGTAACCAAACTATGAGAGTCAACTAAACTGCCTTTGAAGACAGAAAGTCAATGAAATCCTGACGACACCACTGGGTGAGTGACCACTGTCCAATATCAGAAGAATTATTGTCATCTGACCTCAGCCCCTCCCCCCACTTCCACTCTCTGGCAAACATTTGTGAACATTGATATGGTGATCAATATCAATACATTAATAGTATGGTCCAAAGCATAACATATTGATGTCCAACGCCATATGAAACTGCCTCTTACTCACCCCAAATTAAAGTAATTTCATCTGTTATCGGACATCAACATACTGAGATTATCCTTAAATGTTTCAACCATCTCAGAACTTGTGTAGGACACTGTTGAGGCCTCGTGCAGAAGTGGGGTGATCATCAAAATGGTCCTTTTGAATGCAACTATGGATAGAACCTTGAAACAAGGGATCATCTCAAACAGAATCCTCTACAACGGAGTCTTGTAGACCAGATAGTGCCATGTTTTCCGGGGCACAGTAAAAGGTAAGTTCTTATATAGCAAGGTATCCAATCCTAACGACTGCTCAAAGCACTTTACACTTTACCCTTTGGCAGACCAGTTCAATCGAACACCATCTCAACTTTTCTGGGAAGCATTCAGCCACATTCCAATTAACGTGCAGACTATTCGTACACAAATATCCACAACATACAGCTGAGTGAATTGGAACACGGTAGAGTGACCGAACTTGCTGAATGTTTGAAATGGCAGCACAGGTTTCAAACTCATATTCTTTTGAATGTCAATCAAAGGGGCTGGAGTTCTTGTCGTTTCCAAACTAGGGCAATTTCATTCACCCCACGATGCCTGTGTTTTAAGAAGAGGCACTAAACACCATTGTTCCCTTCTACGCTGTACTGGGTTTCTATGTCAAAGAAACTGCAAGATCTCACACAGAAAATGGAAAAAACTTAGCCTGGACTAACAAAGATAATGGACATGATCTACAGAAACCCATATGGGTGCTGCGTTAGTTGCTTCAAAAACACTAACTTGCTCTCACAATGCAATTAGCAACACAAGATCCCTGTCAAAGGCTGGTCCGGCGTTACACAAGACCACGTACACCATTTTGCCACGGTGGGAAAAAGTGTATCACCACAACAGAAGACGTTACCCACAGCATTAACGAAATAACAGTAAAGCCATTGACCCTACAATCATCAGGGAAGGTATTAAAAGACACCCCCACCCCATTTCACACCTTAGCGCAACCCTAATCCTACCTTTACGTGCATCTTTCAGGAACACTTCACCGGCAACAAACAAAACCGTGAAATTCCACCCTGTCGATGTCGCAAACGACCACAACAAACTCTGCTCAGCGACTGAGGTGCGACAAAGATAGATCGTCACGCATGACCGCTCACACCTGCATATCTTATCTCGGACAAGGCGCTGTTAAACAGATGACCACTCTTGATATGTCCACCATGAACGCTGCCCGATGGAATGCCCGCTATTCGACCTTGTTCGGTACCCCCTCCAGTTGGTAAGAAGGTAACAATACCCTCCCTTTGTCCCAAACCCACCAGTTTTGTGATGACTCACAATTTCAGCAAGGTAGGACTATGGTACATTTTCGGATAATACCTCGGTTTGTGTCGATGTGAATGCGTGAACCATCTGAAGACCCCTGCTGTTAAATAAACGTAGAGTAAGACTTGTAACTGAATCGCACATATACTGGTGGAATAACTCTGTTTAGGAGCTAGTTAGCATTGTTAATGTTGGACTCGAATACAATGGTCTATAGACTATTGTTCTGTCGCATGAGTCAATTATTATGTGTCATCAAAGAAACATGCTTCTGTCATGTCAGTGACATGCTGGTGACAAGCTTAACTATGGCCATGTTAGCTTTATCACTTACACACCCAGACTCCAGAATGTGGTCAGAACTTTGATTTGTGAAGAAAGTGTTATAGTGCTGAAGGCCTATCTTCACGTAACATACATGTATATTGTTGTCTCACAGAAACTGCTTAAACCTAGCTGTTACACAGATGTTTATTAAGAACAAAGAGTTTGCTCTGTTATCTGGTATTGGAAACAAAATCAGCAATAATCCTGTATCTGCCACATTTTTGTGTGTGCATGTGTGTGTGAGTGCATGCGTGCATGCATGTGAGTGTTGTAATCCAGTTTCTTGTTATTTATTTGCATCATATATGCAAACACACAACACATGCACACATACACACACACACATACACACATGCACACACACACACGTGTGCACGTGCACACGCGCACAACACACACAACACACACAACTCACACAACACACACAACACACACGCACATGCACACACACAAATCTAGCAAATACAGGATTATTGCTAATTTTGTTTCCGTTTTATTCACATAATAGAGCCAACTCTTTGTTCTTAATAAACATCAGTACAACTGCCAAGTTTAAACAGTTTCTGTGACAGATACCACATCACCAATTGTTCACATAAAACAACTTTATTCACAGATGTTCATCTATAACACAGTTAAAAATTCTGATACTTCGCAACGAGTGACAATTGACAAACATGCCGATTCTGTTACACATGGACACCTGTGAAAAAGAAAGGCCTATCTTCCAGGGTTCTAGTTCAACTCGGGTTAAATTCACGCCTTTCACAAAATGTATTCGAAACCTTCATCGTTTATGTAAATAAACATCTCCCATTGCGCCATTGTGCCGTCGATGAATGACAATGCTCCCCAGACATAGTTCCCACGAGGCGTTGGACCAAATCACACCATGTTCTGATTGTTCAATGGGATGATGCACATGTCGAATAGAAGCATAGAAACTTGTGTTAGTCCTGGTTAAACATACAATTTAATACCTTTGTTACCACACACCTTAATCAAAAACTTAAGGTCTGGCTGATAACAAATTGTATAGGTACGAAGTAAAAAAATAACACAACATAATTGGGTAGTTTCTGTGTAGTTACCCTGAGTTAATATGACTTTTCCAAAGCACAAACCCTCTAAAATACAAGTACATCATCATTGTCATCAGTCAGTAATTTGGTGTGTCTGTTGCAGGCATATTGCGATCATGACCCTACATTTCCTATGATTATAGGTGTCTTAAAACAGTTTTCGTGTGCTCTTTCCTACCTAGGTTGCTTGCCCATCGAGGATTTTCATTCGTAGCTGAGCTCTGCCTCTTTTCCTCTCAATCATTCCTGTTGTCATAAGACACTCTAATTTTCACTTTCGCATTACATGACCTATAAACCCTGCTAATTTATTTCCTAATTGTAGGGAATCAACAGGCAGGGCTTTAGCACTGGAAATGGAATATAATTCTTCTATTATCACCAGGAACGATTGTTTTCTTCTGAAAAATAGCTTTTAGCTTCATATTTTTATTCTGGTACCATGCTCCTGGATGTCAACCATTTGTAATGTCCCAGCATGCAGTAGGAGTCACTGCCATTTGTCTTTCAGGGACCAATCATTGAATCTAAATCATCATCAATAATTTCTGGTCCCAAAATGCACAGACAAGTGCACCAGAAAATATTGGACGGAACACCACTAACATTACGTTACGAACACAGACCACAAAATGCTCTGTTCGATCAAAAATCTTGGGACTTGATTAAACCCAGTGATGCACAAAACATCAATTTTAATGGCACCCGCAGGCATTTGATGAGTGCTTTTGTGGCACCAGTGTCAGTGGGGTCAGACCACAATTGTCCCATTGGCTACAATAGTAAAATTTTACCTGGCAGCTTGAAATAACTAGAAAAGATAGCCACATGCTGAAGCAACCTTGTATGGCCCATTACCTGGGATTATCCTCTCAAGCCAGGGGTGGTAATACTAATAGCATTAGACTGCAACCCTTGGTATATTGCCAACACAAGTGTATGAAAGTTCCCTAAATCAACTGTACTTTGTCCCAGTTGCTGTCTTCAACAATCTTGATAATGGGAACCTGATGATGTCAAAGGTCAATTCCAGGAAGTTGCAGTTAGGCCTGATTGCCTCTGCAGTAGCTGGTGTTAAATATTTTAATATTTTGTATTGTATGTACATTTTGTGTGCAAAACATTCCAATAACAAACTATGTTTCAGGCTTCTTGAATGCTATTTCGCGAGCAGTACACCTTCAATTCAACACATACAAATTATATATTTCTGTATTAATAATTAATGTAAATTAGCAACAGACAAGATTAGTTTAAACACTAACAATCACGATTGCTTCTAAATTTTTTGTTTCTCCGTTTGTTGTTTTGGAACCTGATCATCTGTGCAATATGGAGCATGATGGCGCTGTGGTTGGAGCTTTGAATTTCCAATCTAGAGATTCCAGGTTCAAATCCTGTTGCTGCCGTTCATACCTTGGGCAAATTTGTTCACTATACGTTGCTCCAGTTCAATGAGCTGTATAAATGAGTACCTGGCTACAGACGGTGATGGATATTTATGAATGAATAGTCTTTACGCAATAATTGCAGCATGGCTGAAAGCTTCCCCGAGAAGTCGAGATGGTGTTCGATTGAACAGGTCTGCCAGGAAATAAAGTGTAAGGCGCTTTGAGCAGTCCTATGAACTGGATACTGCGCTACATAAGAACACACCTTTCTTACCTGGTTCAAGGGCCCACCGAAAACGCTCTACACTCCACCCCTGCCTATAGTGTTCATTTTATCACCAACTCAACTGTAGATACTACGTAACAACCTAGTCATTCATACTCATTTTCACAGCTGAGTAAACTGGAGTAACGTGGTGTGAATTCAATTGCCCAATGTTTGAAAAAATGGATGAAGGTGGAATTAAATTGACATTCCTGCACCTCAACTGCCAAAGTAGCACCCCAAAGTGACAGATTATTCACTTTGTGTAACTATGTAATCAGCCAGTGATTGCTAATTATTGCAATTTCAAAGCACTGCAGTCAAGCAACCAGCTCCATAAAAATACATACTAAATGCCATACAAATTTGTTTTATAATCGTATAATGTCCGTTCCTCTTTTCCTATATTAATTTTTTTTAATATAATGCTCTTAATACTAGAATAAATGTATTGAAAAGTATACTTAAAACCAAGTTCACAAAGTATGGAGAGTTAAACCCGCCAAATGTTCAAATTGTAAACCAAACATTGACATGCTAAACTGCTGCTACTGCCTGTAATTGGCACATACTGCAGAGGCAGATGTCCATATCTGCAAATATCTTTGAAGTTCCTTTGGTCCCACACACCAAACAACAAGTCAGGCACAATACAATTTTTTCAGCAAGCTCCCTGCTAATAATTACGACCATGGCTGAGACAATTTTGCATTAAGGAGGACATGACTGAAATATAAGAGCTGATGGTGGATAAATAAAAATTGTGGTCTGTCCCCAGAGACACAGGTGCTGCCACCAACTGAATGTAGGAGTACTATGTTACACATTGAATATGGTTCCATTCATTCTTTCAGACAACTACAACACTTTGCCCCTATAATTAGGTCAATCGTCTCATTAAATGTAAATCACAGGACTAGGGGTACTCTTAGATTAGAAGTGGAACTAAGATAAGAGATGAACCACATAAGATAAAATTTATGAATTCTATGTCAAGATAGAAACCGATATCATTGTACGAATAAAATGAGTAAAAATAACTAAAACCCAAGATATGCAAGATAAATTTATACAGGATATTTTTCAGTTGTACATGTGTAATGCATCCCTCCACAATGCCCACACGTTGCTGTCTTGGACTTTGTCATGTGCATTCGTTGCAAAAACAAGTGAATTGTTACTGTTACATAACTTTTCAGACCATTATATATAGTGTAACTATGTTGATACTAAAATATAATTGTATATGGTACGGGCAACAATTTTCATTTCCAAAGTTAGGCATCTGGGGACTCTTGACCCTTTCTAATGGCTATTCACGGTTACGTGTTTGTGACAGCAGGTGACTTTGTCATTATTTTCACCCTTCGTCTCCATTGGTTTGTTGGTTTACGTCTCATATTCACTTAGAGAATCGGACTTCAGAGGAAGTACAACATACACACACCTTGCTTATAATTGGGAGTCAGCAGACAAATTTAGGAGTCCAGATTTTTTCAACAGATATAACATTGTGCACTTAAATAAAATAGAGCAAGCACAGGTAAGTGGTTTTATTTAATTCCATTTTAAACTTATTTTATTTTAGTCCATTTTCATCTAGTAAATATTTCAATTTTTAACCAATCACAAGTGACATCTGCATTCAGTCTGTAATCCAAGATGGCCATAACCCTAACAGTGGCTCAACAAAGGTGTAATAATAAGGAATGTGAAACAAGATACCTGGAAAACTGAAACCTGATATATATTATGTGATAACTAATCAACCTTGATAAACATTACAAATGACCATTTGCAGAATTTGAATGAACGCACACCTTGATGACCAAACTTCACATCTGATGGACATTACCACTCAAACACCAACTGCGTCTATAGAAGTATCGAAGCATGTGATTACTGTGCCCAAACAGCTCAATCGTATAACAACATCAGCATCTACTGCCAGGTATGCATTCATACAGCCCATCCAACTGATGCATTTGGAACCAAACCCAGCTTCTGAACATCAGCAAAAGGATTTGAAGCTGCACGGATGGCCAAAGTATCAACAGGCAGACTCATCATTGCTGACCAGAGGAGAGCTGTCATAATCGTAGGCTTCTCTGAGCTGGACTGACTTTCAACAACTAGACCAGAGGCCAATTGGGATAGCCACCCTGTTCCACTTATTATACCATGGAGACGCACCACCAATGTGACGAAGTGGTTGATGGCACCAGACTGTCAATCAAGAGGATGATGGTTCAATTCCACCTGCTGCTGTTTCAAAAGATGGGCAATTTCATTCACGATAGTGTCATGGTAGCTAAATATGCTTACATTCCAATTTTAGTTGATGTGAGTTATGCTACATATCACATGGACCAGGCCAAAATTGAGCGGTTGTGCCACCGTTTAGAGTCAGTTGTTTCACAGTTGATCTGATCTACAATTGTTCACGTTGGGTCGGTGGACTTGGTAAATAAGGAAACTAAAAAGTTGACAAATTATGTTAGTGAATTGTGTTACAGCAACACAAGCAAACCTGCTGATGTGTGGCCAACTATCATTACTATCGACAGATACTATTGCGATGCAATGATAGTTCATTTATGGTATTTCAAATTATCTATTGCCTGTTAATGCTGGAAGTGTGCGCCGCAGGACAACAACCCTGAAATTACATGGTGTTTGCTTATTTGTTATGTGTGGATATGGGTACAACAATATTGCAGCACCACAGTGAATTCCTGTAACAACTGCTATGGAAATGTGAGTGTGATGAAAACTGAGACACGAACAATTCTGATGATGTGCTTTAGCAGTGGAGCAGAGTACTGCTAGTATGGTCAGTGAAAACCTTCGGGAAGCTGTCACCACGAGACCATCAGCTGTAGATGTCAAAACCAAAACAAAGACAGGATTCTGGAATATCTGGACTATTGGCAATATGGGCTTGCCATCGCATATCACAAATGAAAGGGCAGCAATTGCAGTCCACATCTTAGGAATCAGTGAATGCAGATGGACAGCCAAAGGCGAAACAATTCTAGTCTATCAAACAAAATGGCCAACATCACAAAGGCACAATCTTGATTCTCAAGCAAGCCCTTCAGAATTGCCCAAGGGCTGGTGAATGGTGACACAGAAACAACTTCAGCCCTCTTTGTTCATCCACAAATAGACATCAGCCAGCATTTAGCTTGATAGAAAGCTAAGTGGGCATTCTGGGTAGTGACAAACAGGGACATAGATGGGATGCCTAATAGGAAATGCACTCACCCAATGACCATTATAACATCCAGATGAAGAGCCTACCAGGGGGTCTTTCTGTTCATTAAGTAGTATGGCTCCCTGCAGGCTCAGTGGAATGCCAACAAATAGGTTTTATTTGATTACATGTTTCTTATACAACCAAGCTGACATGGGTTACTTTCAGTTTCTTCTGTTTATCCATGAAAGTCCATTGCGTTTTTGAACAAACAATTCATCCTCAAGGTTTACCCCTTCTTGGTCATTGATCCTATATCACCCCATCTCCACCACATGTATCCATCCCTCCCTTCCCTCCTGCATTCTCCCCTTCTTTGCCCTTCCAATCATGCCAAGTCTATCTTCCCACAATCTTCCCCACACAACTGTGGTCTTCTGCTAATTACACACTCCACTCCGAGGGCATCTGCTATCTTTTTTAACCAATCCCTCTGCATGTCTTCCATATTCTAAAATAACCATTCCATAACCTTTTGATTTACAGGGCAGTCACTGCTCATGATGTAGATAATATATAATCTCATCGCAATACACAAACAACTCTCAACAGACGTGTCACATCAGTAGCATGTTCGCAACAAACAAACACACAGATACGTTTCGAATAAATGAAAAATCACACACACCTTCCATTTGCTGATCGATGCGTGCCAGAAATCCATAATTTGTTTTGCGACGGCTAAACCTGAAGCAATTCCTCGAGCAGGTGGAACTTCCACAGGCGATGTCTTCTCCACACGTGTATATCTTCACTCCTTATTTATCCACAGTTGTTCCCATGAACAAATGCACCTGTATTCTGATTTACGGGTGTGTAAATATGATACACACAGCTGTATCCATGTCTGTATTCGTACCCGCATCTGCCAATCGTTAATGTAATATCCTGTCCACGTTCCAGGTCTGGCTAGGTGCATCCACGACGCACGAGCTTCACACAACAATGGCAAATCGTCCTACACATCTCCTCTTTCTAAACCGAATCGATCTTCCCGTGGCTTGGCGGTGTCTGTAAATGATATGAGTTGACAGACACACATACACGCACACACCCTTCCCCGGCCAATGGTGGGAGGTGGCAACTGCTAAGGCTTGTTTTGACAGTTCCGCATCACTGGACACAGGCTAAGCTAAATCGCACATTATTCTGTAGTGACAGACGCCAGTGTGATGATGTGGGCTGGCACACCTCTCGACACCTCCCTGTCGCACCTGGTAACACACGCCTGCCACACTTCCCAGTATGCATCACACCCCCCAGTACGCACAACACTGCTCATTTGCGCCACTATTTTTTGCATCTCTTCAAACTAAAATGTTAAAACAGCATGAATCAATAGCAACGCTGCCGCCAAGTGCAAACCAGCCGACTAGACATTCAACAGGTCGTTAGCCTCTTCACTAAGGGGACAAAAATAGTGGTAACGTATCATTTTATGACACAGAAGTCACCCCCCCCCCAACAACACACGAATAAATCTGCATCAGTTTATGTCCATCGACCCTGACCGTGCATTAAGTTAGGTGCCAATCGGACTCCCCATAATGCTATCATCCCTATGGACGGATACTGATCTGCCCTATGTTCATTCTCTCTCTGATGAATAATCCTCCTCTGACCATATATCACACAGAATCGAAATACCACCGGATTAAAGCAGCAAGGAGATTACCTGTAATCTCACATAATCCTGACCATATTCCCAAAGATACTCGCTAAATTAATGCAATCAATATTTGCACTGTCTTGACTATAGAGACTGGACATGGCAATAAATTGTCTCAAGGTTGCTAATACAAATACCATGTGACAGTCATGTGACTGTGACACCACAGCCCCTGGTAAATCCATGATTCCATAATGCCTTGGTGTTTATCCTGCAAGTAGACCTCTGGAATAAATACCATTTGCACGAGTGCATTGTTATGTGTAATTATCGCATGTTGCGTGCTTAGAACTGACGCAGAAATCACAGGCACAGTGCACTCTCTGTCTAATGCGCTGTCTTACTGGCTATTGTTCTATCTGACATCCCCCTGCTGAGGACTAACAGAAGGGGCTTGCCAACCTGTTAGTAAATCGACTCTCACTGTCCACAATAACATTCAAATTCTCATCTACTGAGTGACATGTTCACGTACGCACATGCATGCCCACACACACAAACAGTGGGGCGCCATGCTAAATTATTGAGTATTCAAAACCTGACAGATGTCAAAATGAATGCAACAGTGGATAAATTAAGTTGAGTGGACTCGGACCAACAACACAGCACCCAGAAAGCTTACATTTACTACAGCTTATCTCACCTTAAAGGTCACTGGAATTGTTATTCAGAACGTTTACATAAATGCCACAATGTCTGATCAAAAATGCACCATAAAAGCAGCTCTTATTTCAAAATACTTTTTATTAGTACATAAAAGCAGTAGTAATAGTTGCTAATATTCAAAAATCAATAGAGCGAATGTTTTACCACTAGTGTGATGTGACAATCATTTCCTAGACCTGAACGTTCGTAAAACTGAAGAACTCATAATAGATTTTAGGAAGAATCCTACTCCTCCCAAGAGACTATTCATTAACGGAGAGTGTGTAAGGAGAGTAGGTGAATCCGTACAAGTATCTCGGCACTATCATTGATGCAAACCTCACATTTGGTGAAAATACAGCGGTAATTAACAGAAAGTGCCAGCAAAAGCTGTATTTCTTACGCAAGCTCAGGTCACTCAGTGTCAGCATACATGTTCTTCAAACTTTCTACATATGCTACATAGAAAGCTCTATTACATTTGGGTTTCTTGTGTTGTACGGCGGCCTGAGTATCGTGCATCGCAACACTCTGGCACGAACAGTCAGGGTTAGTGGCAAGGTGGTGGGGAAAAAGCAGACCAGTCTAAAGGATCTATACAGGCATCGGGCAGAGAGAAAGGGAAGGAATGTCTCCTCAGACCCCGAACATCCCCTGTTTCCACGTTATAAACTACTTCCTTCTGGCCGCCACTTTCAACTCCCTCACTGCAAATTGAACCGCACTCGAAACTCTTTTGTTCCCTCGTCAATAAGACTAATGAATGAGTAACTGACCTTCGTTCCCCTCCATCTCTGCCAGTCTGACAGTGAGTGAGCCCGAGATGATTTAACTTTTTTTTTAAACTGTTGTAACTTATTTAACATATTTATTTATTTATTTAACCGATATAACTTTTACTACTATTATTATTTTACTTTTTTTTTATATTGCATATACATTTGTTTTATTTGTTTTAATATGCGTAGACGACGTGCAGAACACTGCGGACTGATCTCACAAAATAGATGCTAATTCTGACAAATGAGTGTAATGCTGTAACTACTTGAGCTAGCAAAAACTGGCAGGACTTGGGCAGAAAGTATGGAAACACCCAGAAACCCATGAACTGGTCTTAATGACCTCTGTAAACAACAGACTCTTCTTAGAATAAAACTAATTGCAGATTAAAAAGGTTATCTAAGTTATATTCACTCTCATATAATGATCAATTGTTTAAAAAAAAATTTCCATTCACCTTTAAGAAATTACATGCGTCTTAGTACTTACAATCTGGTTGGGTGCGTGCAAGATCAAAATCATTTCACAATAAGATGTGTGTTTTTGGACAATTCAAAATAATTCTCAGCTGACCAAAAACGTAGGTACAGAACAATAATTCACAGACACGTCCGAATATTTACAAAAACAATCGAGTCCTGTTGCTGTGTCTCAATTGACTACCAGTGCAATTATAAGTCTTTATGGCATCACTTTGAGAAGTTATATTCTATAAAGATTTGGTGTCTGATTAGACAGGAACGAAGAAAAATTATTACTTTGGAGGTATCCAGAAAACATAGGGTATACAAAAATAATTTTTTTTGTCGATTTTAGTAAATCCGAAAACATACAGCATTCGAATACAGTCATTTAGATAATGGAAGGATTACTTACATTGTCTGTCTGTGGCTGACATACTGTAAGGCTCATGGACGTTTTGCAGGATCTGAAAGTAAAGCAGGGTCAGATTCATGGAACTCTGACGGCAACAAGAAGTAATACTCAAACCATGAAATTTGAAAAATGTTAGAGTGCTATAAACAGCCCTCTGAAATAATAGAGGAGCAGTGCATTATTTTTTAGGCGAGCGATCGCTCTCGCTCCCTACCGCTCGCGATAACTGCTCATCTAGGAAACGATTTATCGCCTGCACTAATTGCCATTATCGCTTGCATCACCAGACCTGCTGCATGTGGTGCCCTCTAGCGGCAAAATATACACCCATTTGTTTGAAAGAAAGTCTGTTCTTGTCACGTAAATTAGTATTGGCGCGCAGTTGCAGATGTTTCCAGAGCTATGACTTGGAGTTTGCTTATTGCTCAACAGGATTCTTGTCAGTCGGGCGTCGTTTGACATTCACAGATCATTAATCAGCTGCAATTTTTCACACTAGGTAGCTGTGAAATCGAAACCCAATCGAATTAATCTTGTGTAATGGATACCGCTAGCTTCAATTGCATTTTGGCATGACTGGGCAGTGGCGTCACCAGACAGACAAACAGGAATGCCACCTAGCGGATAAAAAATAAAACCAATAAATCGTTCGCGCTAAACTATTTGGCATATTTAGGTGAATGATTTATTTCTCGCCTGGTTTTTTTAAACGTGAAGCACTCCAGGAGCATGATTTCCTTTCATAAACTGAAAGTATTTAAAAAACCCACATGTGTGACTGATCCCTGTAACGTATTTCAAATCAAATACAGATTGCCCCTTTAGCAACGAACTGGTTTTCACTGAATGTTTTGCAGATGTTTTGCACCACATCTGCGTGACATTTTCTTTACACAGTCTACAGCATGTTTAACACAGCGATCATAATTAATTAATCAATCATGTATTTATTTTAATTTATGTATTATTACAATCAATCTATTGTTATTATTTTAGTAGATTGTATACATGTTTTAAACTTTACAGAAAATATACTTTCAAGATTTTATTTAGTAGAATTGTATATTTTTTGCACATTAGTATTTTTTTTAATGTACGGTTTTATATGTTATTAATTTATTTGCAATAACCATTGCCCTAGAACAATTATTTGGGTGCGGCGCTGTATAAGAAATGTATTATTATAATCACTGTTATTATTACGGCCTGAAGACTGAACAGAATTAGAAAGGTCTAACCACTAGACCATGCACGCCTAATGGGAAAACTCCTGTATTGCGGGGTCAGTGGTGGAGTCACCAACTGGATTTCAAATTGGCTTACTGACAAAAAGCAGAAAGTACTAGTAGAGGGCAAGTCATCAGAAGAAGTGACAGTCGAGTCTGGGATACCACAGGGCACCCTACTGAGCCCACTTCTTTTTTTATTATATGTCTATGATATAGGAGAGGGCGTCACCTCTAACATCCGGCTTTTTGCCGACAATTGTATTTTATACAGGTGTATCAATAACAGTAATGACGCAGAAACCCTCCAGTCCAAGCTCCAGAGGCTGGTGGACTGTTCGGCAACTTGGCAGATGTATTTTAATATCAATAAATGCTCAGTTATGCATATCACCAAGAAGAGAACTATCCACCGATCTCAGTATACCATCAATGGAGACAGCCTGGGAATTGTACACCATCACCCGTACCTAGGTGTGGAGTTCTCTGATGACCTCAGAAGGAACATTCACATATTTGTCAAGAGCAATCTGTATAAATGCTCAGAGAAAACTAAACAATCTGCTTCCTGTACACTAGTTCGTCCTAACCTCGAATACGCGAACGCTCCTTTGGACCCATACACCAAAAAAATTAACGAACTTGAGAAAATACAGTGACGAGCAGCGAAATTTGTAATGGGTAACAACAGTCGTATGACTGATGGTGCAGTTGACTGTTTTCAATAGAGCAGATACATGAACAAACAAACACTTGATTAAAAATATGTTCAAAATTATACTGTTTGTTCAACATCAGCATATTATTTCCTGCAACAATGTCATAGTATTCTTAATTTAAATTTAAACTGACAATGAGCAATGTTGGATTCAACTATAAACTTGCAATCATTTAAAATGTAATTTACTTTCTAGCTACGTCATTGTTTGAAATTGAAAAAAATATGTTTAACTGGAAATTGTTATTGTGAACTCACATAAAGACCTGTATAAAATATGCAGCAATGATATATGGAATCTTACTTTGTGAAACAGTGTAGTTGTACTCAACCTATGAAATCATTTCATCTGACCTATTGTGGAGCATTACAATTGATTTTTTTAAATACCACATTTGTAATTTATTTAAAAGCCCGTGACTGTAATTTATTTTAGAAGCACCATAACTAAGTAATTTTTAAGCGATGTAATTGCAATTTATCTCTTTGAAAACAAACAACTCATTCATGCAGTTGCAACATTCTAAAAAATAAGAGCTCACTTTTGAACTGTTGGAACTGCTACAGATATCTGCCAGTAGGTGTCACTGCACTCACTTGACTAGTTGGATGACGTGTTCTCGGGCCACCGTTCTTACATCCTCCCCATTTATTGCGTGAATGTGGTCGCCCGGCAACAGTTTGTTTCGACTCGGTCCATCTGGGGGGCGACAGGTGAAATAACAGTTTAATCGGAAGTAAGATGACAATTTAATAAGACATACCACATTTTGACTTAGGGATGGTCGCAGAGTTCGCAAAGCCCAAACAAGTTGCCATTTTTATGAATCAAAATTGCTATTACCATCAATTTGCATTAACAATCGTAGCACCACGGTAGAAATTTTTTTGTCCTGCTATGCATGGTGACAATCAAATTCCCCCACCTCGTATGTGATGTTTAACACAGTTTGGAACTTTGTGAACGTCTGCGACCATCCCTTTTAATGCACTGTTCTGAAAAGGAATGTATGGCAATTTTCGCCATGCTGAACAAAAATACAGTATAATAATTCTTACATAGCATCCCATCCAAATAATGTTCTGGGGCATTTTACAATGGATCTCACTTCATTTGTATTAAGCACTCTCATCTCATATCAAAGACTATGGTAAGCCCATTACTGGCCATTCTCCCACACTGAGAAGTGTTTGCTGGCTGGCAAACAAGATAAAAATGGCATAAAAACAGGTTAATAGTGGGGAGGGGGGTATTTAAAGGGAAGGAGTATTTAGAGGGAGTGAGGTGCCATTGAGCCAGCCTTCAAGGATGGTTCTGAAGGCAGCTGGGGAATCTGCAATAGACCTTCTGTTGGGATGGAGTACCAGACATAGATGGTACAGGGAAAGAAGGAGTGCAGATATGTTGCACACAAAATTTCAGAACAAGCAAACAAGAAGATGCAAGCAAGAACAAAAGACCTTCAAGATGGAGAGACGGCCAGGATCAATAGATAAAGAGAACCCACCTTCAGTGACGAATCGCACAATCACTGGCTTCTCGCTCCCAGCGACGAACCCGAACCCTATGTCGGGGTCGCGGGTGAGTTCAACCTCGCGAGGCTGGGGACACGACTCGCTGCTGCTATCCTCTCCCTCCTCCTCACCCCTCTCCGCCTCCTCATCCTCATTCCCATCCCTGCTCTCGTGAGGTTCTTCCCCTGTCGTTGTTAGCTTCGTGTGGCTGCAACACAGGATGGCTTCGATTACAGTTGAATTAACTACAGTTACACAGCAGTGTAAACAAACTCCATTCCATTACAATTACAGTCAAAACTCGCTTTTCAGTCACCTCAGTAATACAGCCACCTCCCAATTAAGGTCACCCTAGTCCCAAATTTATTCCATACACATTAAAGTATAGGAAATTTGTCCCATTAATACTTGTATACAGGTAACTTTTGCCCAGTCTCAAGAGTGACCTTAATAGTGAGATTTCACTGTACAATACAATTACAATCGTTTGCCACTAAATACTAAAAAAGTCAGTTCTTATATAACATAGCATCCAGTCCTTAGGACTGCTGAAAGTGCTTTACACTTCTCCTTCAATCGAACACTATCTCAACTTCTCTGGGAGGCATCCAGCCATGCTGCAATTAATGCGTGAAAACTCTTTGTACACAAATATCCACCGCTGTCTATAGCCAGGTACTCATTCATACAGCTGAGTGAACTGGAGCAACGTTGAGTGAACGAACTTGCCCAAGGTTCAACACTGCAGCACAGGATTCAAACCCGGGTTCTCTCAGTCGAGAGCCCGAAGCTCTAACCACTGCACCACTGCGCTTTACAACTGTGTACTATATCATCTTAGTAATAACTACATTTTATATCAACTAGAAAGAACTACCAAAAAATTAACTGCCACAGTCTCATTGTCAACCAATCCCTTATAACTCTCACTCACTTGATGTAGTATGACTTTCCCGTCCGATTGATCCCCTCCTCCCAGCCGTGGGGAAGGGAACTGTGGGATGACCAGTTCTCCTTGGGAGGCACCCATTGTGTTGATCTCGCCTGGTGGCTGAAACATAACACACACACATCAAACACTGTGACATCATCCTTCTAATCTGGGTAGACATCATTATTTCATTTTCAGATTCATAACAGACAAATAAAGTAGGAAAGTCAAACCTCACTTTACGGTCACTTCAGTAATATAGCCACCTTGCAATTACGGTCACCTTAGGACAGTCACAAAATATCTCCATATACAGTAAAGTATGTATAGGAAACTATTCTCACTAATATGGTCACCTTGCTATAGGGGTCACTTTTGCCCGGTTCTGAAGGTGACCTTAATATTGAGGTTCCTCTGTAATGAGATTTTGTGCTGGTAACCACTTTTAGAGATTTTTGCATGCTAAAAAAATTACATGAACAAGGAAAAGATCATTTGCAAATTATCACAATTTTGTTAAGCCCAGGTAAATATTTAGTTACTCTTTGGCACTAGGTAGAATATCCATGTCAGAGAAGGATGTATCCCTAGTGTACAACTTAGACAGAATCAGATATTTGTCTTTTCAACGAAAAATATAGAGCATTTTCCAATTTAATTATCTTGAAAAAAATTGTAGGATTTGGCAAAAACTTCACTGCAGGTTGGTGACAAAATCAAAGTGTGTGTAGTTTAAAACCTTCTTGAATAAAGATATCTTGATTATACACAAACTCTGTAAATGAATTAAAAATGTGATGAAAACTTCACATCAATATTCTATATAATATATATCACATATTCCTAAGAAACAACACAGTATCTTCATGCTTAAGTCTTGCCACATATTTGCAATTCCAGCGACAAGAATAAACATGTTTTCCTGGCAAGTACGACAATGCAGTCTCACATAGAAGCTTGTTAGTACCAATGCCTCAGGTGCCAAGAATCTATGGTTTGTTTCTTAGTCTTGGCTTCAGGAGAGATGGAAAGCTGGTGTCTTGGGGTTACTATTGAACCAGGCAGAATGTGGGGATGGCTAGTGCTGCCATCCCTTGGGGAGTTCTACAATTGGAAGTATTTGTTGAATCCCAGTAGTCGATTTTTATTAATTATATAGCTCCATATATTAACACGTTAACTGTGGGTCAATGTGTGTGCATCTCCTCCAAGGCTCCATGGTCCATTCACCTTTTTCAATAATAATTCGCTTCTTTGACCAATGGTGTCTGATCTACCAACTTGCAATGTATTTCACAAAAATTAATAATAATTATTATAATAACAACTGTGTAATGTGGTTAGCTATTCTAACCCTTCCTAGAGGAATATTACAGGTTTCTCCTACCAGAGATAACTGAGAAGTGATCAGTTCGGCAGAGGGCACCAGTCATGGTAGACAGCAGGTTTGTTGATCCATGGAAGGGTGCAAGTTGGTTTCTAAGAATGGTACACGTGGGTACTTATTTGATCTACCCTCTATAGCAGGTTTGGAAAAAATGAGATGCTGAAAAAAATTAGAAATTTGCTTTCGTGGTTGACACTGAGAGTGTGCTTCTATACTGGCATGTTGGGTTTGGGATATATATACAATCCAGTCAACCGTTTGTGGTTATCACCTATCTAAACTAATTCAGGGTCACACCTTAAACATTGCCGACAAGTTAACAGGGGTGATTATTTGTGTGACACACATGCAGTATGCATTCTAAAAGATGAACATTACATATATAATTTCAGAAATTTCATATGGAAAGGGAGAAAGTTGACGTGCATTGCTTATTAGGAGCTTTCCCCCAATATCAATATAACGTGCATAATATTAATAGTAACCATAAATGTGTAGCATAATTATAGTAACTAAAGAACATGCATTACATTAATTACAAAAGTGAAATCTCCTCCACTTTCCATATAACAATAACAATAATTGGTTCTTTGGTTCCCGACCTAAACATGAACATGGTCACCTAAAGCCGCTGACAAACTCCCAAGTTATCCCTTATGATGGTATATTTTTTGCCAGTATATCTAATCAACAGCCACACCTAACGTTGTCTGCTTGAAGCTTGAAACAATCACTGGTGTCGGCCACACAGAGGAATGTGCCCCTCCAGTTTGTTCACCTTTCCAAGAACTGGGAGCAGCAATAATAGCCTGTTACAACTGGGCATGGTTCTAGGGACAAGTAAAACACCCATGTTACCTGGGAGCTATAGTGGGAAGGGGGAGCAACCCAGTCTCTATTGGGAAACACCTGGGATTATACAAATGCCTGGATAGCAGAAACTTAGACAATGTAAATCTTGTTATTTTACATAATGATGATAATAAATACAGTTCTTTTTATAATAATGCAAATGTCTGTATAACAGATATAAAACGTCTTACAATGAAACAATTAATAAACTTATATACACTTATTTATGCCAATATTTCAATATTAAAATGCTACAATAACTGTTTCAAGTTATGTCATCTTTACGTCCAGTACGAATGCTTCATAAATCCTGTATGAATACTTCATAAAACCGGTACAAATACTTCATAAATCATCCCCTGTGTATCACCTCTGGCATACGCTGTTGAACTAAGGACGTGGGTCCTAGGTTTCTGACCTAACCATGAAGACAACTGCCTAGATTGATTGACTGACTGACTGACTGACTGACTGACTGACTGATTGCATTTTATTTATCCCTACAGCAGAAACACATACAGATATACATACGAATACTAAAATACAAATTTTACAATAACAATTTACATAATATCAACAAAATACAAAATAAATCGCCGTGGGATGGGAGACTCCACACTAAGACCAAAATGGTCGCTATCGTGTGAGCTACCCAACGTAAATAATAACATATTCTTTATGCATCAGCATTAGAAATAAGTCAGAATTTGCACTTGTCCATCGGACAAGTGAGTTTTGAAATCTAAGTAAGGTTTTGGATGCAGCATCATCAAATTCAGTGTACTGCTTATTCTTGTTAAACTTTTTTGAATAAATGAAGAGTTTTGCCATCTAAGCCTTAATATCTTAATTTGTTTAATTATATAGAATGATTAATCACATGTAGCAAGGCACAGAAGTATAGAAAGTTTATATACGCAAATACGCAAGCATATAAGCTAATAACAGAAAGTAGATCATCATAAAATACAAAGGGCCCCTGAGGTGGGCAGCCATAGCCTTATAAAAACAATCCCACATGTGTAGTGGGGACATGTAAAAGAAATGACGATCCACGACTAAACTAGAAAATTAAACACTAAAACAAAGTAGGGTGGGCGGGTGGTTAACGAAAGTGTGTCTCCACATTGGAGTGAAATAAAAACAGCCTTGCCGCAGCGCGAGAGTGTTCAAACTAAAGTTTGTTGGTGTCACGTGGCAGGGATCTAACATGACAAGCATATAAGTTCCAGTAGGAGTCACAAAATAGCCAAGCAACTGAACAGCAAAGCATGTCTCCAAGATTAATAACATGTTAAAATAAATGTTAATAAATACATCAATAGTGTCAAATGCTGTGGACAGGTCAAGAAAAACAGAGACGCAGAATCAAGCTTACAAACTACCATGCGGGTATTTTTGCTAGTAGCTATAACACAACTTCTACCCTGCATTAACAACACGGAGGTGTATTAAAATTGGAAATTGAAAACCATATTTTACCATTAGCAAAAAATTCTACACAATATCTATAGAATATATATTGCTATATAAAATATATTCTATCGGATTCTTGCAGAAGATTGTATACATATAAGAGTATTTTTTCTATAGAATTTCCATAAAAATCGATATGGCCGTAAACATTCTATAAAAACTATAGAAATTATATAGAAATTAAATTCTATATAAAATTCTGTAGAGTTGTTTGCTAAGTGAGGTGACTGAATTTGACAGTAAGTCACTGGTGATAAAAACATTTCACAGGTGGGATTTCAATGCTCCTTTAAAAGCATAAGGATCATCTGTCACTGGTGCACAAATACGAGACACCAACTTCCTGAGATGGGGAGATGGTATCTGAGCTGCCTCTTACACTGTGCCACCTGTCTGCTCTGATGCCATCAACATAAACAGATTAGATACAATTTACTATTTCCACATTTGTATAGAAATCAGGGTGGACCAAAATCAGGCCCATCTTGATTGTTTACATAAATCAATAAAATGTGACACCTCAAAATGTTAAATCATTATTTGATATCATCCCTGACGTATTTACATAATAAAATTGTTGCATCTTACTAAAAACTAGTAAATAAAATTATGTTGTGTTAACATTTTACAAATAAAACATAAAAGATTATGAGTTTGTGGTTTGGTTCACACCCAGTAATAATGTTCACAAAACTCTGCATATCATAAGTTGATAACAACATACCACATGTTCCATACATCAATGGGTCAACAAAGTGTGCAGGACAGAATGGGGACGTTGAACTTGTTTTGAGTGTAGTCTTTATTGTGCACGTCTAGAGTACCCGGTAGGTATGAAAATGAATCATCTATTCTCTTTCAGATAAAAGTGCATTCCTCGAGATCAGGTATCTTCCCACCTTTGTACATTTGTAAGCGAGCAACCATTTTGAAACACATCCATTCACAGTTTGGATCGAACTTTGAAAAGATGTCATTCTAGTTCACGGCACAAAATAAACATCACTGGCTCAAATCTGACCACCTTAATTTAGTGACCGACATATTTAAGTGACCAGCATATTAACAATCACTGATGCGTAAAAGCCACGAAGGCTGCAAGCCAATAGTACTGATAGTTTTGTTCCCCGAGTTGAAACGTACATAGGAACCAGAATTGTCTTGGTTGCTGAGCAAGTGTTTATCACTATTATCTGCAGTTTGAAGCCTTGGCATTTGCAGTTTTGAAGGTTGAGTTATGAAGGTTGAGTTATGAAGGTTGAGTTATGAAGGTTGAGTTATGAAGGTTGAGTTATGAAGGTTGAGTTATGAAGGTTGAGTTATGAAGGTTGAGTTATGAAGGTTGAGTTATGAAGGTTGAGTTATGAAGGTTGAGTTATGAAGGTTGAGTTATGAAGGTTGAGTTATGAAGGTTGAGTTATGAAGGTTGAGTTATGAAGGTTGAGTTATGAAGGTTGAGTTATGAAGGTTGAGTTATGAAGGTTGAGTTATGAAGGTTGAGTTATGAAGGTTGAGTTATGAAGGTTGAGTTATGAAGGTTGAGTTATGAAGGTTGAGTTATGAAGGTTGAGTTATGAAGGTTGAGTTATGAAGGTTGAGTTATGAAGGTTGAGTTATGAAGGTTGAGTTATGAAGGTTGAGTTATGAAGGTTGAGTTATGAAGGTTGAGTTATGAAGGTTGAGTTATGAAGGTTGAGTTATGAAGGTTGAGTTATGAAGGTTGAGTTATGAAGGTTGAGTTATGAAGGTTGAGTTATGAAGGTTGAGTTATGAAGGTTGAGTTATGAAGGTTGAGTTATGAAGGTTGAGTTATGAAGGTTGAGTTATGAAGGTTGAGTTATGAAGGTTGAGTTATGAAGGTTGAGTTATGAAGGTTGAGTTATGAAGGTTGAGTTATGAAGGTTGAGTTATGAAGGTTGAGTTATGAAGGTTGAGTTATGAAGGTTGAGTTATGAAGGTTGAGTTATGAAGGTTGAGTTATGAAGGTTGAGTTATGAAGGTTGAGTTATGAAGGTTGAGTTATGAAGGTTGAGTTATGAAGGTTGAGTTATGAAGGTTGAGTTATGAAGGTTGAGTTATGAAGGTTGAGTTATGAAGGTTGAGTTATGAAGGTTGAGTTATGAAGGTTGAGTTATGAAGGTTGAGTTATGAAGGTTGAGTTATGAAGGTTGAGTTTTGAAGGTTGAGTTTTGAAGGTTGAGTTTTGAAGGTTGAGTTTTGAAGGTTGAGTTTTGAAGGTTGAGTTTTGAAGGTTGAGTTATGAAGGTTGAGTTTTGAAGGTTGAGTCATGAAGGTTGAGTCATGAAGGTTGAGTCATGAAGGTTGAGTCATGAAGGTTGAGTCATGAAGGTTGAGTCATGAAGGTTGAGTCATGAAGGTTGAGTCATGAAGGTTGAGTCATGAAGGTTGAGTCATGAAGGTTGAGTCATGAAGGTTGAGTCATGAAGGTTGAGTCATGAAGGTTGAGTCATGAAGGTTGAGTCATGAAGGTTGAGTCATGAAGGTTGAGTCATGAAGGTTGAGTCATGAAGGTTGAGTCATGAAGGTTGAGTCATGAAGGTTGAGTCATGAAGGTTGAGTCATGAAGGTTGAGTCATGAAGGTTGAGTCATGAAGGTTGAGTCATGAAGGTTGAGTTTTGAAGGTTGAGTTATGAAGGTTCTGTTATGAAGGTTGAGTTATGAAGGTTGAGTTTTGAAGGTTGAGTTATGAAGGTTGAGTTATGAAGATTGAGTTATGAAGGTTGAGTTATGAAGGTTGAGTTTTGAAGGTTGAGTTATGAAGGTTGAGTTATGAAGGTTGAGTTATGAAGGTTGAGTTTTGAAGGTTGAGTTATGAAGGTTGAGTTTTGAAGGTTGAGTTATGAAGGTTGAGTTTTGATTGTGTTTAGGGCTGCTCATGGAAGACTAGGCAATGTAATACAAAAAACTGGAGGAAGTCCAAAATATATTCAGCCAAAACATTGAAGGAAATGAAGATACCCTGTCTGCTATAAGAAGATAAACGCTGAGATGGTACTGTCATATTACAAAACCTAATAGCTTTAGAAAAAACTACTCTATGGCACAGTGAGAGGCAACAGAAAGACTGGCAGACAGAGTCAGAATTAAATGGATAATATCAAAGAGCTGACACTTCTCAATTTCTATGATATTTGCAACTGGCAGCAACCGACCTGCGAAAATGGAGAGATACTGTACGATTACGATCAGAGATGACCCAGTGATAATTGATCATGTATGTGCAGTTAATGGACAGGTGGGGCAAGGCACTTTAATCACTCACTGTCAAATTGTTAACTCTTCATAACAAATCTGAAGTCTCAGGTAATGTGATTTTTATATGTAGAGAGATATTTATATATATATATATATATATATGTATATATATATATGTATATATATGTATACATATATATATATATATATAAGTATTAAAGATACAAGTTCTGTAGGAAATCTTCCGCAGTAATAACACTTCATTTTACTTGAATCCTTAATCGTCTTAAGTTTTGATATAATTTAGCCTCCCTATCCCCATAGGACATATGTTGTGATGTGAAGGGTTATACGTAAAATTGAGAGAAGAAGGAAAGGGGAGAATATAAAGGAAACAAATTCAGGAAAGAGAGGCAGACAAAGAATTAAATGGATAATATCAAAGATGTGACACTTCTCAATTTCTATGATATGCAACTGGCAGCAGACGACCTGTGACTGTGGAGAGATAATATTGAGATTACCATCAAAGATCACCCACAGTTATGGGACAGGTGGGGTAAGGTACGAATGCAAACAATTCCAGCATGGAATACAGCTGGTTTAAATGAGCATTTCATAATGCTTTCTATCATCTGTCAATCGAACTTACTACACTGGACATATAAAATGTACAGATACGCATAATAAACTATCATAAAATGTAAAAGGAGCTAGAAAATCTGTCTGGTCTGAATTGGCAAAAGTTTACACCTTATGCTATAATGATAACCCTAACCATGGGACTATAGAGGCTGGTAGTATATTTGCCAAAGCTCTGGGTTCAAGACCATGGGCAATTTGTTTCAAGATGCAAGGAAATGGAGAAAAACTGCAGTGGGCTCATTAACTCTAGAGAAGGAAACTCTTAAAATAAATTACTCTTATTTTACCCTTCATATAGGGCTATTTGGATTTAAATATAATTTTAATTAATCAACCAATTATGAAATATGATACACGTGATCATGATACATAAATATAAGAGGGAGGTGGTTTATCAAGAGCTTAAAATTACGTTGCCCAGAACAACAGTATTAAAGGATGTGACACTGTATTATGGTCCAGTTTTAATCACTCAATGTCAAATTGTTAACTCTTCATGATTAATCTGAAGTCTCAGGTAACAAGATTTATAAATATAAATCATGTTACCATATACATAAACAGGTAAATGTGTATATATATATATATATATATATATACACTGTACAAGTATTAAAGATACAAGTTCTGTTCTTCGCTTATTAACATTTATTTGTGTATTGTTCTTAATACTAGAATGTATATGTTGAAGGTATAATGCCTGCAAAATTGTTAATAAGCCAAAAGCAGTGCTTGCAATTTTAAAGTTGCGATGCAAAATGTAAACATAACAATCACCTTGTAAACAGCTAATACTGGCTCTTATTTACTTTCTAGCACTTGCGCCAGTAGGCTCCCTCTCTCAAACTTGCTTGTGTTTAATATGATCAGAGTAGGAAGTACGACTTGACAAAACATTCTCCATCCGACCCCAATACAAATTATCTATCTACCAAGTGAGCAAGGATTGGCGGTCGAGCAAGTAGAGTACCTAACTGTCAGTCAACGAGACTGGGTATCGATTCTACTTCAAACTACTATTTCAAAACTTGGGAGAATTTCATTCACCCTTCGATACCAGCATCCTTCAGAAGAGACACTAAGCCATTGGTCCCATCTACCTGGTGCTAGAGGGAGAACAAAACCCCACACAGGGAAATGGGAAAAACCTGTTGTGGAGTCTCTGAGCAGTGGTCTCTAACCCACCTTGTAAATATACGTACACATGTATATACATATGTATGTAAGGCACAAATGCACCCTGGCCGAAGCCATCTACACATGTTGTGCCAGGTACGACATACTCAAATTCACGGTTAAGACTCTTAGTCTTATTATGATCGCTTCGCAAAACATTCTGCAAAGACATACATCCAACCCCAAGTCACATTTCCTACACAAACTACCCAAACAAACCAATAAGCACCTAGCTATACTCACAGCGTATAGTTGTCTTTGTGGAAGCATGTACAACGCAACTTCTGTAGGCAGCCAGAGGAGAACACCATTACTGCTGCAGCAACAACCGTCAGCCTCACATCACAGGCCACACTGTACTACCGCCAAAAGCACGCCGCGTGTATACGTATACAACCACTTCGTCCTCTGTATGTTGTCTCACAACTTTCCCGGCCTAAGGCTTCACAATCCAACGCAGGTGATGAGTTAATCCTCAGAGGATATCCGCAGCAGACAAGATATCACAATATGTCATCACAGCCACAAGGACATGAGATATCCACTCGGAACACATGAATGGCTTTCATGATTAGTTCCACAATGACAGGGCTAGTGGCTGTTGGCCTGGTGGCACACCTGAGATCAGGGCTACACCGGCCAATCAACTGAAGGGGTTCCACAATCAGAGGTGCAAACACCAGCCTACCTCAGGCTGGTTACTGTTGCCAAAGTGTCTGTCCTAATTTAACTGTCATTGTCCCTTTCATGGTCCAGTGGCGTGGTCGTCACGATTGGCCGAACACTGACCAGGCTTTACATGTACAATGCACAAGATACACTTCCTTGCATGTTGATGAATGTGCATTGTGCGTAAAAGGAAATGTTCACACACAAACTCAATTCCTCCCAGAAATATTATTATTTAATATTAAATATAAATTAATTTTGGGGATGTTTAATTTATACTTAATATTCATCCCAAATTTAATAATGGATTTACTGAAATGCACTTTTACAAAAATTGTGAAATGCAGTTTTATATATTTTTTATTCTACAGAACATCAACTTTAAATTGATACCTCATTTATTGAAATACTATCAGCAATTTTTGATTAATTGAAAAAACAGCAGACTTTAAAAAGCATCGTCAGTTTGACTTATAGTGTCTCAAAGTGTGTACAGTTTTATAATCTATCACTTTGTAAATGCTTGTATTTTATTAGTTTTGGATTGTTTTCTGATGAAAATAAACCAGACAGTGAAAAACGTGATTAATAAGGTATGCATTTCTACCAAAATAAACAAACTTATGGGATAATCTAGACCGGTATTTTCGGCTCACGTGGAAAATACTGTAAGCCAGTGTGACTTAGCACCCGATTTGCTGTGCAGGTTTCGTTTATGCAATATACGCACACCACAATTCCTATGTGAGCCAACGGATGGGCTGGGCGGTGTAGACAGACGCAAGGTTGAAGAGAGGATTTAAGTTGTCCTTACAATGTAACGAGACAAAGCAATCAGCCAGTCTGAAGACAGCGAGTGCTATACTGAGTCGAGTAAGCCGGCTGGATTACAAGTCTACCCCTGAGACGAATACAGATGAACAGATCTACCGAGACGCAAGTCACATGGGTGCTCCACTAGTGACACCTGGCGGTGAAATGTATCACCCAGTGCTGAGGTTTACAATGTGCCATCGTGTTGTAGAAAGGTAGACATACTGACAAAATGTATCCAATCATGCATTCAAAAACAGATTGTCGAAATATCACACATTGAAAGAATATTCTATGAAATAATCAACAATGGAATAATTACTTTGTGTACATTTAGGAAGACAGGAATAGTATTGATTAATGAAAAGAAAGAATTAATAATTTGTTCCATTATAAAAATGAATATAATATCTTATAGAATAACGTTTTACGTTACTGTATATTTAAAAAAGTGATTCCATCAATGTCCATTGTGAGATTTAATTTATTTGATTATAAAATAAATAATCCTTTATTATTTATTAAAAAAAAAAAATTATTCAGTTACCATGCCAACATGGTGACTTTGAGCAGTTCTAAGGACTGCATACAACACTATATACAAATATACCTTTACTTTTACTTTTTACAAGTGCAAAACAGCCATACAACTATCTGGCATTCTTGAACTAACCATGGCAGTATGGTGGACATGACCCCCAATTAAACCCCCTATGTTACATGCACTCCAAGACTCCAGAGAACACCTGTTATATAACTATTACACCCAGGCAGGTACATAAGAGTTCAAAAATGGCCCACCCCCAGGTGTCCCCTGGGGTAACTACAGTCTACCCCCTCCCCTGTGTGCTTGCTAGAGCAATCACACTAATTGTTTATCACCAAATTACAGACAGGAAACAGACATTTGCATTCTTGTCAAAGTTACATTAAATACTTCATACATCATACCTTAACATTTGTGCATACATCCTGTTTTTCCACCTGTTTACCAATCATAAACATTATAGTGTTTTTAATAAAAAAACTAGGTAATGCGTTCCTAATTTTTTAATATGTTTTTAATACTACAATAAATAACCAAACGAATCCTGTCCACAAAGTGGTGTCTAATTAGCACGAAACATTGCTTGCAATCTGAAAATTGTACCTGTGAGTTACTAAAATTCTAAACAAAACATTCAAACTGCAAAAAATACTCGTAATTCTTTTGGCAATCATTGTGGAGGTACCCGCAAATTTCTTTGAAGTTGGATGGTTCCCACACTTCTGACCCCAAATTGGGATGAAGTACAACCGATTCAGCGAATTACTTGCTAATAATTACCACATCTGACTGATTTTGGGTAATGGCACAGAAAACGTCACTTTAAGACAATGTGCATGTTAAAAAATCACAATTTGTTTCTCCTTCATATTTTTTGGTTATTTCTTTGTATTCAAATTAATTTTATTTTTTATTTATTCAATCATCATTGAAATTGTCAGTCAAACATGAAATCGGTGCCAGAATATCTTTTTTATTGGCATACATTTTTGGGCCACCCAGAATTCCTTTCGGGTCTAGGAACTACCGGTAGCGTTCACATGTCAGATATATGTGCTATGCATTAAATTAGCATTAACTATGACCTGGATATTGGTGTAATGACATACCAGATGGTAGACACATTTATCAAGGTTGTAATACAATAATTGTTTACTGTGTGGATTTTATTACATCGCAGGATATCAATGTTATTCCAGCAACATATCTCGCATTTGCCCCAGAGTTTCGTTCTACAAAAATCCAAAATACTTACATTATCCACCACTCGTGTTTGTTTTTCTGATCCTCAAAGATACCCCCACCCGCCCTCTGGATTTCTAGGGTACAGCCGTGTATACAACAATGCAAAATATGATATTATATTTCTGTAAATCACATTTTGCATAACATATTTCATCCTGAAAATGCATGAGACCGTAACTCTCTCAATTCAGGGAGGTTGTCATTCAAACCAATTTCAGTTGATTGCATGTTTGATTAACAAGATTTAACAAGATTTAACAAGATTGCCATCCAGAGAATTAACTCTAGATGGCAGGTGGACAAGGAAGCCCTTTGGCTTATCGAGAGTCCAACCCTTTTATCTACATATATCCAGCTCTTCTGAGGTATGTGTCGATTTTATTTTTAAACATATTCACACTACTACCACCCACACAATCATCAGATAATCTGTTCCATTCATTCACAGTCCTTTGTGAAAATGAGAACTTTCTTACGTCTAATCTACACTGCTCCTTTACTAATGTAACTTCATGTCCTCTAGTCTTTCTATCTTTCTTAACTGAAAAAAACATATTTCTATCAATATTTTCATAACCATTCAATATTTTAAACACTTCTATCTGATCTCCTCTCAATCTCCTGGTCTCTAGTGTTGTTAGACCACATTCTTTTAGGTGTTTTTCATAACTAAGATCCCTCAGATTTTGTATAATTTTAGTCGCTCTCCTCTGTACTCTTTCTAGCATATCTATGTCCTTCTTGCGGTATGGCCCCCACGCTTGTATACAATATTCTAAATGAGGCCTAACTATTGTTTTGTACAGTGGTATTATTAGTTCTTTTTCTTTATATGCTATATTTTGCCTAATCAATCCAAGGATTTGATTTCCTTTTGAAGCTGCAATTCCACACTGCTCTGAAACCTTCATGTCAGCACTAATTATCAGCCCTAAGTCTTTTTCTTTTACAGTAGTACTTAGTACAGTTCCCCCCATTGTATATTCTACATATTCGTTTCCATGTCCTGTGTGAAGGCATTTACATTTCCCAAAATTGAACAACATTTGCCACTTTTCAGACCATTTGATCAACCTGTCAAGATCATCTTGTAAATGCTGCCTATCTCCATCACTTTTAATCCTTCTAAACACTTTTGTATCATCTGCAAATTTCAACACCTTGCTAGCTATATCATCGTCCAAATCGTTTATACATATTAAGAATAATATAGGTCCCAGTACTGATCCCTGTGGAACCCCACTCAAAACTGATTTCCAGTTTGAAGCCTCCCCATCAACAAGTACCCGTTGTCTTCTGTCAATCAGCCATATTTCTATCCAGTTAATTATACCATTTCCTATGCCATGGGCCTTTAGTTTAAGCAGTAATCTTTGATGTGGCACTTTGTCGAAAGCTTTTTGAAAATCTAAGTAGATGATATCTACTGGTGATCCATCATCTACCCACTTAGTGATATCTTCCAAAAAACATAACATATTTGTTAAGCATGACCTCGCTTTTAGAAACCCATGTTGAGATGGGTTTATCAAGTTATGTTTAACAAGAAAATCCACCATGTGATCTTTAATTAGTCTTTCTAATAATTTACAAATCACCAATGTTAAACTAACTGGTCTATAATTATTTGACTTGTTTCTCAAACCTTTTTTAAATAACGGTATAATGTTTGCTTCTTTCCATTCTAAAGGAACCACTCCCTCTTCTAATGACAAGTTGAAAGCTGTTGCAAGCGGTACGCTAATTTGTTCTACGATTTCCAATAGTAGTTTGGGTGGAATACCATCCACTCCAGGTGATTTAATATCCTTCATAGCCCTAATTTTCTTAGCTACCATTTCTGGGGTTACAATTAACTGTCTTAAATAGTCTGATTCTGCCCCCTTGAACCTAGCCTCTGGTGCTGGCAGTGAACTAGTGTCTTCTCTGGTAAACACTGAACTAAAATACTCATTCAGGTCTTCTGCCATTAAGAATCCTTCTGTTATTATATTTCCAGTACTATCTTCAAGAGGACCGACCTTATCCTGAACTTCCTGTTTGCTTCGAACATACGCATAAAAACTCTTGCTGTCATGTTTTATATTACAAGCTAATTTATGTTCATAGCTTCTCTTTGAATTTCTAATTTCAGCTGTAGCTTGGTTTAGTGCTTCTTTATAAATGTTGTAGTCTTCGTCATTTCCAGTACGTCTATATAATTTCCACATCATTTGTTTATACTAAATTTTTCTAATGGCTTCTTTCGATAAGTATTTCTTTCTGGTCCGTTTCCCTTGTTTTTTGAAGGGAACAAATTTATCTACGATGCACTCTATTTCATTCTTTAAGATATTCCAGCATTCTGTTGATGTCTTATTCTTCAGTGTGTTATTCGAGTCTATCTTTGCTAAATATTTCCTCATTTCCTTATATCTTCCTTTGTGGAAATTTCTCCTGAACTGCTTTTTATTATTTCTTTCTGATTTTACTTTGATGGTAAAATGTATCTGGTTGTGATCACTACTTCCCAGAGGCTCACATAATTTAACATTGTCAACCAATTCATTATGTGAGGACAAAACTAAGTCTAACACATTCTCTCCCCTGGTTGGTTCTAGCACATGTTGAGAAAGGAAACTATCTTGTACTAAAACTAAAAACTTGTGGTCCTCACTACCCATACTCTGTAGAGATTTCCATTTTATATGTCCATGGTTAAAATCCTCCATAATAACACAGTCCCGTTTGCTCACTTCCCTTATAGCATTTTGTATTTTTCATTCTCTTCTATGCTTATGTTTGGACTTCGATAAACTAATCCAACCGTTAACGTTGAGTTTCCTGTAACTATGTTACACCAAACAGCTTCTTCGCAATCTGCTTCTCGGTCTAATTTTATTTCATAAGCCTGGATAGATTCTATAATATATAAAATAACTCCACCTCCCCTTCTTCCTATTCTATCTTTCCTAAACATTACATATCCTGTCAGTCCCAATTCGGCATCTGATATATCGGTGGTTGCCCATGATTCGGTTATACCTATTATGTGAGGGTCAATATCTTCTACCATAATATTTAGTTCATTTCTTTTGTTTACTATACTCCTTGCATTTAAACAAATACATTTATACCCAGCTTCAGAACAGACTGTTCTTTGCTGAATTATTTTTGCTGTCTTTATCTATGCCTCCAGTTTCAGGCTTCTCTGTGAGTCCCCCCTGCGAATTTAGTTTAAATAGATGCAACCTGTCCCACTGTCAACAGATCGCAGCAGATTCTCTGAGAATACTGCTGCCCCCTTTCCACTTAGATGGAGGCCATCTCTCATGTACATATCTTCTCTCCCAACAAAGTACCCCCATAAATCTATGAATCCCACGCCCTCTTCCTCACACATCTGCTCAACTAGTGCGTTGATCGCCATCCTCTTACAGTTTCTGTATGTTGCCCCCCTTCCTCCCATTACTGGCAACATTCCTGAGAGAACAACCTGTTCCACTCTTGTCTTCTTTAGCTTCCTCACTAGATGTCTGTACTTCTGAACTATCCCAGTTGTTCCCTCCTTGTCTGCATTGTTTGTTCCTACGTGTACTAGTATAGACCCTCCCTTGCCATGCCCCAATACCTTCTCTACCCTTTCGGTTACATGCTCTATTCTAGCCCCCGGTAGACATACAATAACGTCCTTCCCCTCGCATATAGTCTTGTCTGGTTTTCTCAGAATTGAATCGCCCATAAACACTCTCTCTTTTCTCCTTGTCCCCTCAATAACTGCCTCGGAGTAGCTCCTCCGGTTTGCATATGTCTGGTTGTTGTCTATTCCTCTTGCCGTCTTCTCTCATGTCACATTCTATTCCATTACCTTCTTTCCTGTCGCGTTTTCTCTTGTCCCATTTCCTCCTGTCATCTTCTCTTCTAGCATATTTACTCTCACTTCCTTTCGTCCCTTCATCTTTCCTCCCATCACATTTTCTTCTCTCCTGTCCCGTCCCTTTTCCCCGGCTACCTCCTTCACTACATGATTTTGAACAGCCAGACAACACAAAATCCACCCAGCTCTGGCAGTCGTTGCAAATTAAGTGTCGTTTTGCCCTGAGTTGCCGCTTGCAAGGTGCCATATAAGAATTTATTGATGTTCAAAATAGTTTTTATATAGTCTTTGAAAAGACTTTTTTGTGTACAATTTACACCAGATTGTTTAGGTTATAGTTAGTTATATTTGTTAACACACAGTGACACACCGTGCCTTACCTAGTTACGATGTCGATGACAATGCATTCAAGTTAGGCTTAACTACAGAGATAGGTCAATGACATTTTAACATCAAGGAGTAGGCTGTATGTAGAGTGAGCATTTCAAGTTACATATTCTGCTGATATTATGTTGTAATCTGTTAATCTCGCCCTACAGTAGTGGATTTTTCCAACTTCCAATATTTAGGAAAAGTTCATACAGACATCATAGAGAAAATCACAGCACTAGTATATGCATATATGTGCTTGATATCAATCTTGTCAAATCTTATTAAATAAACATACAAACAGATTGCTTATAGCAACTGAACTCAATGCTGAAAACTGCCTTCAATAAAAACCAACAAAAATTTTAATAATCACCTAAATAATGCCTTTATTTTAAAATGTTATGATAATTAACGTATACATAATTTTTATAGAATGACTGTTCATGACACCTAAAATAATTAAATTCTACGGAATCACAAAAAATATACAGTACATAAAAAATTAGTTCTGCTGTCCGAAAACAAGTTTTTTATGGAATATATGTATGTGGACAAACGTCTAACAATAATTGATGTTTGAAAATGTGCAGTATAGAAAACAATTATTGTTTAGATTTTTAGGGTTTCCAAAAACATACAATGTATGAACACCTACAGTAATTACAGCACAACTGTCATCTACAACCATCACACCTCTGACAAACCCATTACCTTCCTTCGACAAAATTCACGAGCCTCTTCCTAGGTCTCGGCGAAATACAGGAGGAGCAAACTGTAGTTGACTTCCTATTCCCCATGTGGGAGACGAGGGTCTGTAGAATACAGCCCCTGGGATCACATTATAATCCTCCCAGATCCTGGCAGCGAAAATCCAGTAACCTTTCCCGACTCATGTTGCAGTTCGAGGCCAGGCAGACAGTGCTCTTCATACGTTCTGTTGCTATTGACACGAATGATCACATCCATGCGCTTGTTTACCGCAATCCGTTTAATCTGCCGCTGATTCGCAAAGACAAGCATTTCGACACGGCGTCAATCGATAGTCATGTGACAGCGTGGCCAGTGATTAGTAGCTCAAGTGAAAGCTATTAAGAATAAACTTAATAAGCGTCCACTGGCCAAATGAAGTCATATTTCCATTGCCGTGCGGTGCGCGTCAGTGACAATCCATAACAATGGCATCCACTACGATCCGTACATAACCTGGCATAATGCCAGCCGTGGAGTATGACAGACGTCCATACATAAACAGCATGCTAAAATATCCCTGGCACACACACCAACAAAGATGCAGTACTCGCAATGTTTCTGGCGTGACAAACTATTAATCACGCCAAATGATGCACACGTCCACACATATACAGTCCTCCAACGTTGCGTTTGATTCCCATGAAACGGGTGTCATCATTAATCCATCATCCATAGTTCAAGAAGTCGATACCGAATCGCGAAGGACAAAACGTAGGAATCGTGGTGGTCATCCGAAAACGTCGTCGCGCGTCGAAATGTGTCACATCTCTCCCAGATGCAACGCCAGGAAGGAGTACTCGGTTCACGTGTGTCTCCAGTCCACGGCCAGCATGCAGATCACCGTCTATCAGCACATGCAGTGTGAAGCCATCAGTTACTGGTGCGACACACTCTCCACAGTCTTCACACTTACTCATGAAGCTCCAACATACATACCCAATGAAAACCGCCACACGATACATCACACAGGCCTCCTGATACCCACACAAAATATTCCGCAAAACAGCATCCCTTGTGACAGAAACATCCACCCACTGATGGTACGGAGCCTGCTGCAGGTTGGGAATTTATCACCTGCAGTGTAATGAAACTGGTGACATCATTCCGCATTACACCCTGCCACTGAGTCCATAAGACACTCGATATCGCTATAAACACATAACTTGCTGCTACTAAAATGGTTTATGTCCTTTGCATAACTTAAGAAGCTCAAGTAGCGATAACGCAGTGGGCACCCGGTATTGTTCCTGCGAGTGCTACTGGGGATAGACCACTATTTCACTTCCGGGTTCAACATACACAAATACACTGCCAGTGTTTTTCACTTTTAGATGGTAACCATTTTCTAGGATTTTGCACCCTGAAATTTGTTTATACGTGGATGAATAGGAAAATTATATGTTTGAGGACAAAACAGTTTTGCTGGTTAATGGCACAAGTGGTTAGCTGACAGTGTGTCGGTTTATTGCTTAGGGATTCTCTGCAAACACGTTAACAAAATCATCTTGTCTTGGATAAATTCTAACAGAGAGCATTTCCTACGTTAACTTTCTCAAAAACAAAATTGTTGTATTTTTTTTACAAAAATTCTACACCGTATCAACAACATACCAAGCATCAGTTGTGTCAATATAATAACACCCAAATTGCTATTTTACATACAGGATATTCTCACCATTTTTCAGCAGGGAATAAGGAACAAATACAAAAAAATGTTAACACTGAAAAAATCTATCCCCTGCAGAATGGAAATGGAAACTGGGATTGGACGACACATGTCTGGATAGACCCGGATCCATCCCATAACCATCGATCCATCTCTCTCTTGAGTCATTACTCTGCGCATGTCAGCGTTTATATCAATACTACTCAGCACACTAAGCTGCCACACAGAGTAATGAAATGATACCATCTGTTATTGGTCTTACGAAAGGACACCAATTTGTTGGAGTGTTTCCTCTGAGACCGTGAAGGACTCTGGATGCACAATCACTACAACTCAAAGACGCGAATAACATATTTAACGACGTTATTCAGGAAAGCTGTAAAACCATTTCTGTGTTGTCATGAGTATCGCTAAACAACTGACATTTTTATATGAATTTTACTGCATTACATGTATATAATATTTTCCTTGTAAAGTTCCTTTTATCTTAATTTGTTAAGATGTTTAATAACATTTATCATATACAGCTTTAAGTTTGGTTTTAAATTTAGTAGTAATAAATTTATAATAATAATCCTTAAAACAAAATGCACGATTTGTGTTATTCTATTGTCATCGTTGAAACAAACATTTCTACTTCCGCTAATCAATGGTTTTCTGTTTTGGCTATCGATGCGTGAATATCTTGATCATAACAGCATCGAAAATACTCCGGTTTAGATAATGAAAAACAGTGCGCTTGAGCAAGTTGCATTACAACAAAATTAATTACATTAGCATATTGCATGTAGACAGAAGAACACAACTAAAAAAGGATAGATTAAGACAGCCAGCCCACCCATATCCTCTAACCCCCTACACCACAGAATATAATGCGTCTCATTTCAAAGTCATCTCTCTTCAGTGTTTTTTTTATACATTCTTGAGATCACGAAAGAGTTATACTCAAGTGTTGCTAAAAAGCTGTTATGGGAATGCTGATTAAACAGTTTGATCAATTCATGGATCAATAAAGTATAATATTTTAACAAACACAAAAGATTTACGTTAATTAAAAAATATATGGACACTTCACAAATATTGAACATTGTACCAGTTTGGTAATGTTACACATTTTGGATATGCTACACTTTTATCAACGCAGTCAACTAAAATACAGGTCTTTATTTTGTTCTGTTTTCAGTTTTCCACCACCCCTAGCTGTTTACATGTCATTGCTCGAGCCAGTATCAATAATGGTAGATAAACATGTTATCACAATATCTGTTATCATTTATAAACGTTAATTTGTACTAACATGTACCCCAGGGTCAATGGCACACCCTGGTGATTGTGCAATTTGAGATATTAATGGACCTATGACAGTTACACCTTCTACGATACACTACTGTGACATTCCTCCGTGAATCATTCACAAGAATATTTTTTAATATATATTCCACTTGGAGAATTATTCAACTACATACTAAAAAAAACGTAATTATATTTAATTGTTATGTGTATCAATACATTATTATTGTTATTATTACTGACGTTGTTATTGTCATTCGGAGGTGATGGGAATGCCATTTCTCGGTGTCTGTGACGTATAGGAGTGAGTAACGAGTTGCGTCAAGTTGCCACGTAACATGCTGCTTGCTTGAACATCACTGGAAGCGCGGCTGTGAAATGACAGAGATCAGAGTAGATGCACAATGGCGTAGCCATGTTGAGTGGATCTCGACAGGCTGCAGTTAAAGGGCATCAGATAGTCAGCTGACGTGCGCATTATTCGGATGTGGCATCGTCAAAGAGCCCGTCAGAAATAGACCAGAGATACATATGCCGTGACGGATCGATGGTTGAGACGTGTGTGATTGTGTGCATGTTTGTTTACGTCTGTGTGTGTGTGAGTGGGTGTGTATGTGCATGCATTCGTGTGTGATTGCATGGATGCTTGTGTGTATATGAATGTTTGCATTTGCATGTTGATACATAAATTTGTCTTGCTGTAATAATCCTATCATTAATGTAATCTGAAAGGTAAGTTGACAAAACTATTGTAAAAATATGTCCATGAGTTTACTAATATTACTATCATCATTAGCAATTACTTATATCTTGTATGTTTTGCCAGCATTTTTCCATGTTTGTAGTGTTTATGTGTTTTTTAGCCATATTTTGTAAAATCATATTTTACCAGATTATATTAACAAACATGCAGACAGATAGTGTTGACTTTAATCATTAGTAACTTTAAAATGCACTTTTCCATAAAAACTGAAAACAAGAACTACATGACAATTCAAAGGAAACACTTCTGCTAAGGCCTACAGTTGTAAAACCAAACTAAGGAAAGACACATGAAGCCCCATCCAAGTTGATGGGCTTGTGCTGCCATCTAGTGACTATCTCAGAATAATTCATTGACCAGCTATAGAGGAAATGAGCCTACAATTGTACTTCCAAACAAAATGTGACCATTTGGTAAACTGGTAACTTAAAAACATCACTTTCAGCAACACACGTGAGGTTAGATATTGTAAATTTACTGAAATGAGGTTTTTATTATTTAAATGTTATAGAACCCTACTACCCTGCCAACAAATCATTAGTATATAACTCTTTGTGAAATAGTTCAATTCCATTGGCATTACTTCATTTTAGTACATAATTATGCCATTTGGTCCACTTAGTGAAAACTTTTATGGATTAAGTCTGTAGATACAATTTCTGAGCAAATATTTCACCAGAGCTTCAATGTGTTGACTTGAATACTAAGCATTGTTCGTCGCCCAGGTCCAGTGTTGTCTTTAACCGTCGCAACTTAAGACATGTCTGGACACATGTTATCACGTTCACAAGAGATAATAGTTCCTTCTCAAATTATACCTGCGTTATCATGTCAAACTGCTGCACGTTTGATTATTGTGAAGGTTAACAGCAAATGATGGATCAACATATTTTATGTTTGCATTTCTATTCTCCTCCTCTTCATCTTTATCATCTACTTCTTCTTCCTTGACAGTCTGTTGTCTTCTCCTGCTGCCACACAACATCTCACCACCAGCAAATGCAACATAATTGCAAGGTAAAGGGAGGTCTTATGTTTCGTTAGATCATTATCAGCAGGAAGTCTGCTGAATCATTTCTACTTTGCCAGAACTTTAGTTTGGTGTGTGGGCATCAGGAAACTTCAAAGGTATTTATGGGTAGAGTTGTGTGCCTCTGCAATAATCGACAATTACAGGCAATGGCCGCTGTTTAGTATTTCAATGTTGTGTTTACAATTTGAACTTTTTGCGGGTGCAACATTGAAATTGTAAAAAACTGTTTTGAAGTGATTAAATGTAATATGACATGCAGAATACCCTGAAAATATTTATTCTAGTATTAAAACAATATATATATTGTTTTAATACTATAATAAATATATATATATATATATGAATGTTGATAAACCACGAATGAACGCCATAACAGTAATACAAAAACAGGATGCACTCACTAAATTACATTTCTTTTCATTGTTCCAAATTCCTCAACCTTTCACTAAACAGTGAAATGCCGCTCCCTGACCTAAAGAACCTTATTTGCCCTTCCAAATTAGTTCCAGCCGACAAACAATGCACACACACAGACTCCAAACATTCCACGTGGGCGAATATGTGATGCTATTGTAAAGCTTTTGTCCATATTTATGCAGAAAGAAGATTTAGGGACTAGAGAAAGCAAACATTGACGCTCTTCTCAAACAAACGATGTAAGCAGACGAACAGGTTGAACAATGTCCATAAAATGCCATATATCTTCACATGTCGTACCGCTGCCAAAAATGTCAAATTCATTCCATGCATGTCATCTCTGCCCTCCAGCGATACAGGGCAAATCAACTTAGCACTGAATCGAGATGCAACAGGGCAAACTTAGCCACTCAGTAGAACAGTCGTGCATCAACTTAACAACTCACACTGCGTATGCGACCCTGGGCCACTGAACGCCAATAAATTTACCCTCAGTCCATGACCAGAAAGTATGGATAGATGCCATGCAACAATGGACATGACGATAAAAAGGTCACAATTGAAATGTCAGTGTCAAAATACAAATAATATAAACAACTCAAGATATTTGGAATACAGAAGTAGTTAGGTAATGATAATAAGGACATTTAAAAAATGAAAAATAACATTATTAGGGAAGACAGTTATACTCTATAAACATTTTACGATGTTCTTCTGAGGTGTTCAATCCGTTGTCTTGCTTATTTTTGTTCTCGTTAATTAGTAGAGATGCCTTAAGACAACTATATTTTAATTGTATTATAGCAACAAGCCAATTCACATTTTTATTTTCCATGTCCTTTCAAGTCTCTGTTTTAAATAATACGTAGAAACCAGTTTCACAACTTCGCCTAGTTCCACTCCACAAAAATACCTTCAAATGAACAAACTACCTGTACAATCACCCTTTGTATAGGTGAAAGGGAAATAAAGGTGTCTACATTCTTGATGACATATGGTGTTGCCAATCAACATGAGCATTCAAGTCCAGGTAGAAAGAAATACACCACCACCCCTTCTGCTAAGGTACAATAGACTTGTTATCTGCAAACATCATGGGAAAGACCTATTTGCTCCTGTATGGCAATATGGTCTTTTGTGACCGGAGCTCTACAGTATAGAGACACTGTATACCTTACAGTGACTGAAAAAATGTAAAGCACCATCTCTTACTTTTCATCCAACAATGTCAAAATACGATGTTTAAAACCATCGAGATGGCTTTCTCTTCATTCCCAGTCAACTGACATCAGCTGGTTTTCTTCTATTCTCAGTCTAGGTACCTAAAAAGTCAACTTTCACGAGGTGCTTTAGAAGTTGCCATGCAAAACTAGCAGCAGGAAGAAAAAGGCGAAATGCTAGAATTACCTGCAAACCAAAGCAAATGTTTTCAGAAAGCGTACAATTACAAAAGATAGCTGCCATTGGAACAATAACCAGACAGGTAAGGCTAACCTCGGGTCAGTTTTGGCAGACTCGCTGACATTCCTGGTAAACTGCACCTACAAAATAAGGGCAGCTACTTTGAGCGGCCATTGTTGTTGAGTATGTGAGGCTAATGTACTGTATGGCTAGTGCCCAGTGACCACAACACCTCGCTACTCAGACAAACCAAACAGGTACACAATCGAATGGAGAACTTCCTTGCAAGAAACCTTCTGCCAACTCATTCTAGCCATTTTCTAAATAGTTGTTCTCCCAAAATATAAATCTCTGGAAGAAGTAATCTTCCTGTTCTCAAATGTCCTGTTATCAAAATTGCAACACCGAATCATTGCTCAGCAAATTTTTGGGTATGCAAACTGAAAATGTGCACTTTTTATGTGCCAGTAGGCATGAAGAGAATTAAGTAGCTAAATATTAAACTGAAAATCATAAGTCATCTCAATCTATGGCTGTTTTATATAATTTGGTCTGAGTAGTAAACTAGAATTTTGCTGCTGAATTTTTTGCCAAGAATCTTAAATTAATTTATCAAAACTTTAAAATATAGAGCTACTCTATGTGCACTGCACAGATAAACTTAGTAAGAAGCCACTGATATATATATATAAATTACATATATTTCATTCTTCACAGTACAGGCGTATCAAAAAAATGGGTAAAATTGTGATCTATCCCCACGAGACATTAAATCAGACAGGCGAGTGGAACAGGTGACACAGAAACAGGAACACATCATAGCGCAATGACCACGAACAAATGTGAACAATTACACTTTTGAATTCCATTCCCATGTCTGCGGTTGGTAAGGCATAACTTTATTTGATTAATGTCTGTAATAATATGTCTTCAGACCTGTCGTTCGTTACAAATTGCCTTGCGAACAAGAACAAAATATTTGACTGATGCTATAGATGGGATGTTTTGACATCAGCTACAAACTAATAACATAGCAAAGGAAAACGTCCATTCAAGGCGTATTTATAGCCCGATCTTGTGAGAAATCGACCATTCATTATGCATTTTCTCATGTTTACGAGACACCAAAATGATCCACACAATATGTGGGAATATATTTATCAGTAGGTTTGTTAAATTAATTTCACTTTTTATGTATATCACAGGTAAATAACGTGTCTCTTCCAAGTTTCGATACTGCGGCCGAACCAGTACAGAACCACCGCCTGGCCGGCACCCGGATTCAAACCTCGGTTCCTACCAAATTAATGATAGTCCAACACTAACTGCTCGACAACTGTGCCCTACAGTGTCGCCATCTAGTGTTAGTTGGTCTTATGAATGCCACTGAACATGGCTGAAATGTAATGAAAGAAAAAATAAGTAAAGTAGTCATCTAAAATGTTGCAGCATGGTTAAACTTCATAACCATTAGTACACAGTTCTTATTTCTTGGTAGCATCTTGTTACTTCCTTTCCAAAAGCAGTATCTTTCCTCCATTGAAATACTCCCTGGTACTAGGCTAGGTAGTCAACCTCATATATTCCTGTGCATAGCTATACCTGACGCTCTCTTCCAGGAAACTACAGCCACCCAGAGCCACGCTGCTTCCACGCCGTCTGAAGGCTCTGCTTTTTATTACGTTTACCGTCATTTTTTACAACATACCCTAATTGTGCTAAAAAACCAAAGTTCTACATGGACTTATCATTATTGTCTTTTAAAAAAACTACTTCTGCCTTTGCTAACAAGACCACATGCCGTGCCTACCAATTCTAGTAACTGACATGCTGTTTGTTGTCATGATCAAATTTCAAGTTTTTACGTCTTGCACGTCTACTGTGCATGTGCGTGCACGCATTGACAAATGGCTGCTGATAATGCTTCACTTTTAAAAGTGCTAACATTTACAAGAAGACGAAAAACTTCCAGGTTGACACTAAAAAATCTAAACGTTCTTTCGTGGACAGTGTAAATTTAGAATACTACGCCCTGGTGTGTCAACAGGACACCGGGTGGCAGCACTTCTAATCATTCGAATTTCCACTGAGAACAAAGCTTTAAATATGCTTCACTGATGATAAGAATCATGTTACGAATTCCACAGATGCACGACATTATCAGTATCTGAGCATACATTTAATAATATATGAATAAAATATATCAACACGTGCATCATGAAAAAGTCTATATTTACTTTATTTACCCTGAGACTGATGCTAAATGCGTGTGTCACACACCAAATGTGTAAAATCTGGTATCTATGAAATGAACTGTCTTCCCACTGGCTTCCCTGTATCCCTTGTATTTCTTAAAGACTAAGTGAAATATCCAGTCCTAATTAGGGCTGCTAAAAGCATTTTACATGTCACTTCCTGGCACTCCTGTACAATCAAACACCATCTCAACTTCTCTGGGAAGCATTCAGCCACCTTGCTATTATTGTGTGAAGTCTATTCGTACACAAGTATCCACCACTGTCTACAGTCAGGTACTCATTCATGCAGCTTAGTGAAGTGGAGTAACGTAGAGTAAAAGAACTTGCCCCAAAGGTTCAAAACTGATTTGAACCTAAAATAATTCTATTGAGAGTAAATTACTATATACCACAGGTTGCTACACCTCTATTCGATGTCCAATCTAATGTTCAAAATTAATTCTTTTGATGATTTCAAAGCAGCTAACTTGTTACACACATAAACACTTTTGTTTCCGTTTGCCAGTATCAAAGAATCAGGATTATACACTGGCCATATATATATACAGAAATGCTGCAGGAAAAAGATCAAGGTGCTAAAACAGTTACCACATACCAGATACAACAACCTTGCCAAAAACCTGCCAGAGTAATTAATCATGGCAAGAGTTATCAGAGGTGCTTCGAATGAGATCTCAATTCGCTCTCGTCCAATTATACAGCCCTACAGGGATAATCTGTGATATATGTTGATGTCGTATTCAGGGAATCTAATCTGCTATAATCTTGTGCAACAGAAGGGATTAAGCTGAAGGACTTAGGGCCGATATCACTTGTGACGGAATAAATATCATGGTTACCCAGGATGCAACAGATAAAAGTTGTTGACACTTGGCCTCTAAGCTGACTGTGGGTGTTTCGCTGATTGCACAACCGAGGAAACATTTACTTCGTTTAGTTTCTCTACAGGGAGGCAGACATATGATTCTGCCCCCCCCCCCCATTAAATGTGAGTGTGAATGTTTGTTTTGTGGCCAGTGGCGGGTGGAAATCTAAATTTTATGAGAGGATTAATGTGTATTTTTTTCAACTGTGAAATGTGTGTGTAATTGGAGGGAAGACATGGTTTTCTGTTCCCCCTCCCCCGTCTTGGGATGTCATCATTTCAGCCAAGACAGCGGAGAGAAGTTGGAGAAGGTAAATTGACAGCAGTGGCGCGACATAAAAAATAATTTTTTTAAACACCACTGTCCCCCCGTGTTCGGATGTCATGAGTTCACAGCCCGAGACAGCGGAGAAGCTGAAGTTACAGGGGCGCAGCGGTGACAAATTTCCAACAGCACCCCCCCGCCTCCTTCTTCCAATGTTTCAGTCGAGCCAACTGAGACAGCCACATGGTGTGAAGAAAGATATGAAGACTGCGGATGCGAAAATTTTTCAGATTTGCTGAAGCTGCGGTTGCCCCCACAATTTGAATTCCGTTCCCACGCCACTGGTTATTGTCACACATATATGACACTATGAATGCTTCAGAAATTACTCATATTGTATGGACTGAATATTATTATTATTATTACTATTTGGATATTATCAATAATATTTCTATAGCTAGTCACAGATCTTCTGTTGCTATGTACATGATTATGAGAACATTTAATCATTTTGTTTCGTTATGCAACTGAGCTCGGATTACCCCATGTTTGGATATTTCAGTTCCCTTGTCACAGGCACCAGGTAGAAGGAACCTATATGATTATTGGTGTCTTTTCTGAAAGGCACTAAGGCAAAGTGTGGTGACCGAAATTGTCCAGGTTTTGAAAACAGCAGTAGGGAAACTTGAGCCTTGGCACACTCAATCGACAATCCGGTATTGTAGCTGTTAGACCACTGCACCCCAAAATCAATTTAACAAAAACTACTTATATCCAAAAGATCCATATTCGTCCCTTCCATTCATACACCAAATGTCTGTTAAAAATTTTATGGTTCACATTTAATGAAACTGTTAGACCGAATAATCAACATATAGAATTATACCATGATAGACTGTGTACTGGTTAAGATTATTACACAGAATAAACTAAAACCAACGAGAAAGGAATTTCCATAAATTAATTATGGAGATCTATTATGTGTATTGTTAGTTAACGAGAGCTTTGTAAATGTGTTTTCTTGGAAACATTATTCTGGATGTAATGTGGATGGTTTCTTTGTGCTTGTCTTCAGACTAATTATACAGTATACAACAGGATGATGCAGTACTTGGTCCCTTATACCTGTATATATTTGACTCACTCCCTGGGGGGGCCACTCACCAGTAAAGCAGAATTGAGCGCTTGTCTAACTGATGGTGACCCCCTAAACATGTGTTAAACTTCTGTCAAAAAGATACCAATAGTCATAATGAGTTTATTGAAACTTATGTAGTGTTATGTACTTTTTCCTTGGACACTTTTGTGCAATTTAAGAAAACGTCTACCAGTTTAAACAAACCTATATCTTTTCAAGCTGATCGATTCAATCCCAACATTTTGACATACACATGTAAAAAGGCACTGTTGTATGATATTAGTTCATTATTTACTGTCACTGTACCGTTTTCTACTCTTTATTGTAAAAAAAAACATTTTTATATAATGTAAAAAAATTACCAATAAATGTGATGTGATGCCCTAAATACACTGTACATGTGTTAACATATGTTAAACAAAAAACATTTACCATCAAATGCAGAATTTGTCTCATATACTGAGTGCCCCCCCCCCAGGACCCATTTCAACTTGTCACTGTTACCTCAAATCATTCAGCTACACAACAAATACATTGTTGTTGTCACTGGGGATTAACCTACTTTTGTATCCATGAGAGATTTATGTCTCACCTACCTTGGCTGTCTACGGTTAGACGTATGTCCCTGTGGGCCTAAATTACGTGCGAATAGATATATATCAAACAGTAACATTGGTGCAGTTAATATAATGACCTTCCTTATGTCATGGGATTTTCACATTGTAATTTCACCAAATCTCTAATACCCACCAAGATATAAAAAGTACCCCTGTGGGTATCAAATGCTTGGGAAAATACACAATATGGATATGCTTGTAAAGTAAAAATAATTGTTTTACATAAGATTTTTGATTTTCATGTTGTTCTTCGTAAAATCTCTAACACCACTGGCTCCACCTAGTGACATATGCAGCAACGTGGTTTCCACCTACCTGTTGCTTTGATTACTTGCTCCGGCACCCATAATTACTTGGTTATCCCGCCTGCGTGTCCTGTGATATCACGCGGAGATCCATACAGGCAATACCATCCAGATTCAGCAGGTATCCACGGGTGTTTACCGACAACATGCGGCAAACTGAATCTACATGTTTAGTGACATTCACACACACAAATCCGCAGCCGAGCGGTCAGTATTTCGGCCACTGCCCGCTTGCCAGGCGGTGTTACTGTCACACGCTGACTGGACACCGCAGGGGTCTGCGTGAAATAAATCTCACCGCAATCATTGCGTCTGTTTCACCAATCCGTGTGTGCTTATCCATAGCATTGTCTGGCGGTGATTACGCGTGGCTATAGTCGGATTTAAATAACTCGTTAGTGTTAGTCCGCCACTGGGTGGAGCTGGTAGAACTGGGTGAGATTATCCGCGCGCTGTATGGTGTTAATCCGACAGTTGAACTTGGTATGCGCACACACCGTTCTGGCAACTATAGAGGCTCACTGGTAGCTGTGATCAACACCTGCTGAATAGAGTATGCCTCCAACCTACAGTGTTGTCATAATCATTCCCCGTGACCATTGGTTGGTAGCAGGGGGGTCACTCCCAGATAAATGGATCTTGCATGAGCTGGGTGTGGCACGAATGATGGTTGGCTCACCTTCTGGAGGTGTATAAATTAATTCCTGCCATTCTTATTCTACTTAGTGAAAATTGAACACATCCTGATACTAAACCTCCAAAGTGAATCACATGGTTTTGCCGTTGTGTACTTATAGAATGTCACATATAGTGGACACAGTGCATGTTATATGTGAAACCATTAGTGACATTTGCTTTGAAAGTAACTAAACATCTATGTGTTCTTAATTACTGCTGTAATTAAAGTGACTTCTTCTTTGCCATTACTTATAAATATTATTATTGTTAACGTCTCATTTTAATGTATGACCTATTCATATTTGTACTTCTTTTAAAGGATAATATCTACATGTGCTTATTTATATATTATTTACTTGTATTCTTAATCCATGACTATTATATCTGCATTCTTTACATACACATATTTATGTTCATATATAATTAGATATGGACTCTCGTGGTCTGAAATAATTAAATTAATATTATCATATCAACATCTGCAGTGACCCCCTCAATTGCTCTCAGCTGCTTATAAGTTCATTTATTAACTGCTGTTATCTACATTATCTACCAACTGGCTTACACCAGCGGCTTTTCCTGTTTGAAATGCTACATGCCATTGTGCTGAATAATGAAGGCCAACTCTAATATCTCTGATATCTCTGATATCTCTGATATCTCTGATATCACTTGCCAGATCCAAGGATAGGTTCTTGTTTTATTTCATAATTGATTACTTGCGAATAAAAGGTTTGCCGGATAAAATGTCAGATAAAGGCCCCTCCTCCAATTAACTTTTAGGTCATCTCTTTTCGGGTAGGTTTCGTAAAATTTGAACCACTTTAACAAGTTTGCTCGTTCGTACAATTTAGTTATTTTATTTTCGTTAAATCATCAGACAAACTAGTAAATCACTTTTTTTACTGGGTCAGGTCAAAATTCAGTGAAAAGAGGCAACATTGCTTTGGCTAAATAGACTCTTTATAACTGTCATGTAGGGTAATGATTTCATGACATAAGGAGTTATTCCACACAGTAGATCACAGGCTATTGGTCCATGGAAGGCAATGAACATCGGAAAAGGTGAGTAGACCTCGCCAACTGGAAGGAGATGCAATTTCAGTGACTCTATGTTAGCATATTAATAATATGTGTATATATATATTTAAGCAGTCTGTTATCAGGTGTTCATTTTGTACAACTGAGTGAACTACAGCAGTAGATATTGAACAAAATTAATAGACTTGCCACAGCATCAAGAAGACGGAATCCTGTCACCACCGGTTTTAACACTCGACAGTAACAATCTCCTGCTCTATGACTGCACGATCTCACCCCCCGCGATCTACCAACACCACCCCACCATTAGCATCCACACTCCATGACCAATGAGTGAACTGCATTAACATTCACCTCAGTGAATTGTTACATTTTACAAGTTCCACATTCAAGTGAATAAATTATGTAGATGTATGAAGTGGGAAGAATGCAAAAATTAGACTTTGTTGTATCAACCGGGCCATGCCATCCCGCCAACCGACTACCACCAGGGGACAGTTTCAATGACACTCTTACGCACTCATAAGCCCTATTTTGCGCACGATTTCACTCCTTAACAATCTTGTATTCTTAATCTTGTATTCTGAAATTTTTTAACACCATGAGGCGCCACCAGGACATTTTCACCGGTGTGTCACGGAAATAGTGTCCCCAGTGATATAGCAGTGGCTTTTTTGCATTTCAAAAAAGCTCCATGTGCATATTGAACTGTCTAATGATGGAGCTTCCTTATGAGTTCATTAACATTGTTAAATGGTCCCCAAACCTTCCCATATGGTGGAGATCTCCCACTGATTTCCCTCCATATTTAAACATTTTCTCGATATCCCAAGTTGAAACAAAAATTTGTGTGATATTTAATGTGATTTTTTTAAATACTTTTAGTGATCTTGGGTTTGAGTAAGTTGATCTACATCAAGATTTTACAGATATAATTTAATGACAGATTTCTATGAATGTAGATACATTTATTAAAGCCAAAAACCTGAAAATCATCACAAGTCACATTATAAAATTGTGACAAGACGAATGAAAATTTGGTAATTCATACTCATGATTCCAAATTATACAAACATTGTGACTGTGCAAAGTTCTGCATAACAGTTCCAACAAACTGTAAATTATGTCAACAATGTAATTTGTTTAAACATTTCTCATTACCTTTAATTTGTAAAAGTGTGTTGACAACTGATATTGGAAGATTACAAAATATTGTTGTAAAGGGCGTGTGTTAATCTTTAGGCACTGAGATCTATCACTGTTAGTGGCGCCATCTAGTGAATGCAACAAACATTACATTTCCAACCTGGTGGTTTGACATTGCCAGCACATAGGTAAAGCAAGCATGTTCATCTAGGCTTAATCTGATATTCTGGATATGTTTCATTCAGAGTTTGGCTTTTCTGGAAAGTATTCAGCCATGCTGTAATGGCTACTGTGTACTAATATATTACTATACGTTCACATTCATTTCATAATTATTACAACATATCCACAATTTTCTATACATCCAAGAATCCTGGCAAGGGCAGTGTTGGCAGTTGACCACATTACCACTGGCAGAAATCCTATGCAAAGTACGGCCATTAGCTGAAACAGAAGCACAGTTGGTGATGATTGTAACCGTGAGAACCAGCAAACACCTACATCCCTTATCAAGGGGCAACTCTAGGAAATTCTAATACAATTATCTGTCTGACCGTTCCCATGAGCCAAGAATGGAGCATTCTCAAAGACAACAACTTCTACTTCCCAAACATCACATATAACATCAGCCACGATTGGCTAAAACCCAAATCACTGATTCATGAAATAGACACGTAAGGAAGGACGGCCCATTCTACTTAACTTAACGTGTGCAATAAAAAGGATTTATTAGTATGCAGATAAATCTTCACCTATGCACCCGAAGACCATTACCTGGGCATCATCTAGCAAGTGGGAACAGGCCGGTATGACCAAACTGTCTTAAGTGACCATTAACCTATTAAATTATCATGCTTGCGTGAATCTGTTTCTAACATGTAATAGACGTATGCTGCCTCATTATCCAGCCACAGACTGCTATGGATATAAAACTACACATACGAGTTGGGGACGGGATCAAAATTCACAAATACCTCATCTACACTAAGGGGCTGATTCAAAAGTCTCCTTATATTTAATCCACGCAAGTTGAAAATTGAAACACATTGGAGAAATATACAGTGCATCATTTTTTAGGTGAGTGATCACTCTCGCTTCCTACCGCTCGCACTAATCGCTCATCCAGGGAGCGATTTATCGCTCGCGCTAATTGCCATTATCGCTCGCGTCACCAGACTTGATGTGTGTGGTGCCCTCTGGTGGCAAAATATACACCCATCTGTTTGAAAGAAAGTCTGTTCTTGTCACGTAAACTAGAGTTGACGCGATCTCTGCTCGGGTCATGGGTGTGCAGCGGTAGCTGTGGTGCCAACAGCAAGCGTCTGTCCCATAAACAAAACAACTTCATCGTCAGCGTGGGTCCGCTGCTGTCATTTTCTGTAACATCATCGCTAGAACTTCCAGTCTCAAATGTTTTATCAGCATGCAACTTTTCAATCTTGTGCCAACACTTGATGTCCGGAATTGACCCGATCGAATTAATCGTGCGTAATGGATACCGTTATGGCATGACTAACCTCGATTGCACTTTGGCATGACTGGGCAGTGGCGTTACCAGACAGACAAACAGGAACGCCACCTGGCAGATAAAAGTAAAACTAATAAATTATTTGGCATATTTAGGCGAGTGATTTATCGCTTGCCTGGTTTTTTCAAACGTGAAGTACAGAATATAGATAACATATTTTAGAATGTTGGTGTGACTTTGTTCCACCAACAAACCAATCAAAAATATTTATTTCTAATGCCACAAAAATAAAAAGATTATGTTTGGTGTCCAAAAACATAGTCATTATGGAGAGAATGTATTCAAATACAAAAATAACACGTCTGGAAAAATACACTACAGAAATAAAATTATTTTTGTAGATTTTTAGTATGTTCAAAAAATAGTGTCCGAATACATACCGTCGTTATAAATAGTAGATACTTTTCAAAAGACCCTCAATGCTTACGATTCGTACCGAAATAAATAAGATTTATTCATGCACATGCTCCAAGTAGCTCTAATCAAGAATGAACTGCTACACCCATCATATAACACAAGAATACTGCCAAGGTAAATGTCACGGATCCAACACGACTGACGTACAACCAAGAGCTCAGCTGTAATTTAACAAGATTTAACAGGATTGCCATCGAGACGAAAAGCCCCAGGTGGCAAGTGGAGTGGGAAGTCTTCTATTTATTGACAGTCCAACTGTCTGGATAGCATGTCTGTTTATAGACTTTATTTCGGATTCTGTTATATTCATACTGATAAGGTTTGGTAATTTACTTGTTGGAATCCTTTAGCTTACCGCGCAATGATGATGATGATGATTGCAAAATGAAGGTCCTAAGCACTCCAGATAACACAACACAACACATAACAGATAACGTACAATGTAGCAACTAGTTTTGGTGTTAGTGGAAGTCTTCCATCCCAAAGCGTTTGTTTTCCTAAATTATGCAATATTTTTTTATTCACTATTATTGTATATATATATTTACAGTTCAATATTTGTACGGTTCTTTTTGTATAACTACTTACTTAGTGGCATAGTTCTATAGTAACACATTGACTACTTCCGAAATACTGTTTTTTAGAGAAAATACCATTGGCAAGTGCACTAGGTTATGACACCAACTCTGACAAGATGCTCTATCTCACAAATTCCTTTCCACACTAAATCCTTCACCAACCAACCATCCAACCAACCAACCAACCATCCACCCATCCATCCATCAATCCATCCTATCAAGCAACCATCCAATCAAACAACCAACCAACCATTGCAACCAACCAATCCACCAGCAACCAACCACCAAACCACTCAACCATCCAACCACTCAACCATCCAACCAACCACTCAACCATCCAACCTACCACCCAACCATCCAATAAACCAACCAACCCAAACTAACCACACCAACTGCCCACTATCTTACTCTAGTGGGTCCTGTCATATCTTATGCAACTGCAGTGAACACATTGCAGCTTAGCAATGGAGAAGACTAGAGACAATGTCCATCATGACACCTAGGTGACACCCAGCCTCCTCTGGAGTGACTGTTTACAGAGATAAGATGCAATAGCCACTAGTGAGAGGCAGGGGAATTAATGATCTGTCAAAGGTTGAAGAATTCATTAGAAGAGTGTAGCAACTAGATAACTACTAGCAAATGAAGAGTCTGGCAGGAAACTCTTCAGCAAGAAGGTCATAAGTGACTAGCTGTCCTTATGATAACATTAGTCAAAGCAAGTGGGTGACAGATGATTCAGTGGACGATAGGGAGAGATGACATCACCATGGCAGCCAGTCAAAGAACTCTTCCACTGCTCACAAGCGCGATATTGATAACTTTTTCTGCAATTGCACAAGAGCAAAAACAAGAAAATCAATCACACATCTTCGTACGCACTGACGTAGTTTGTAGACATGCTCTGTTGATAATGGTCTGGGACACTATGCTGGTGATTAGTTTACCGTTTTTTGCTCAACGCAACCTTTTAAACTGTTTAACGGTCGATTTGTCAATGCATGCAAAATTTGTGAGCGTGACTCTCTGTTGTCAACTTGATAAAACCTGAATCAATGGAATTTAAATCAGATCCAAAATTTGAATTGACGAGTTGCCAGTTTATGCAACAAGCATCCGTGCTATATTTACAATGCAATTCCATTTTCGTGAGTCCATTAGCCAGCGACAGTGCAGTATTTCTGTCACACAATCACTAATAGTGAGAGCCGAGCATCAAAATCACTTCAAGACGATGACTTGTTGGTTTAGAGTAGATACTGAGTTGGAGATGGTAGAACTGTAGCATGTGGAGTCTTATTCAAATCCGCCATTACAACAGCATTCATACATTTGCAAAATGTTATCATTATCATAACACATCTAAATTAACAACGTTAAATACGTTGTTGTAATCTAAACCATTTTGTAATGTAGTTACCACAAGAAATTGTACGAAACTGGAATATGACATATCAATAAAACATCCAATAAAAAATAATTCAATCTTTTAGTATAACACTGGCATATTTAACTCGTCACACTGTGTACTTTCTACAACAATCAGACATCAAAGACTACAACAGTCAAACTGTTTGTACAGATATTATTTTTAAACAACCGAGGAGTTAAAAATACTAATTCAGTGTCCCAACACCCAACGTCAGTGGCAATATCCTAAAAATTATTCGCTCAGTTCGGCTAACCAACGAAAATCACTGCACGTTCCTTTAAACATAAGGAACAAGTAATTATATCCAAACCTAATAAAACTATCGTTCTGAGTAACAAATTCAGTCCACATAAACGACGTAACGAAATTCTTCCACATAATTGTGTGTGGCCGACCTTTTCAATCACAAGGGCGTCACGCAGTCACACAAAACAACGAAGCCCGGCCAGTTAAAAAGCCCCGAATCCACCTGAGACTGTCACATGACCAGCCAGACTCGAGCGGATATTAGCGGGCGATTTAATGCGACATTGGACATTTACTGGGCTCTAATGAGATATATATATATGTGAATGTCTTTATAAATCACCTGTAAATCACCTTCTCGGACAGCAAATTTAGACATGACAGAGAGAGAGAGCCAGACCGCAGACAGATGCACACAAATTGACAGCTGCAGATGTCCAATTAGTGATCAAAGAACAATTTGATCAGGTACTTTGGTGCTTGATGCATTATTGACATGAGATGCTGCAGGCTCTGTAGGCCTGGCAATGTACATCTGTACAAAACTATTTCTCTGAAGTTGACAACATGGACCATTGACCAAAACAAACACCATCAGTTGTAGCCTGCCACAGTGAATCGGGTATTAATATTAAGTCACAAAGGCCTATTCTGCACTCAAGCCAAAAATATTAAGTCACAAAGACCTACCGGTACTCTGCATACAAGCAAAAAATATTAAGTCATAAAGGCCTATTCTGCACACAAGCCAAAAATAATTATCCAGGTCATGTCCCATAAATTGTTTGTGATTTTTGCTGAAAAGCATGTACACCTTTTCACCTCACCTTTCAATGTCCAGTTTAATTTTCTTGACAAATAATCCAAAAATTTATAAAACATGCATTTTACAAACCCACAAAAACAACAGAAAAGCCAAAATGTATTCATTTAACAAAACATAATTTGTTTAAAACTTTGCTTCAATTTTAGCAACAAATAGAAAAAATTATGAAGATATTTCAACAAATGAGGTATTGAATTATAGCTTATGGTACAGAACTCAATCTCACAATTTTGCGACCTGTTTGCTGCTGCGGGTCACTAGTTTAAGGTCATCTTGAGTAGACATACTGACATACGTCATGATTCATGAATAAAGTGATACAGACCTCTGTTCTCTCCAGTGGAGAGTACTTAATCTTTAATTACAACTACTGTCAATTAGGGGTTTGCCACACAGCTAGAGGCTTGGGACCCCAAAGCTAAAGCTAGGTGTTGAGTTGCAAGAGAAAAAATTCATTCATATAGTAACATTAATAATAATAAGATAACTTCTTTTGCCCCTAAATCCTCGGAAACCAAGCTCAGAGGCGCATCGATACAAAAAGGGTTAATCGATATCAGAATCGATAGGCCATATTAAAGTCGTCAACAGATTGATCGATATGCCAGGGAGCTAAGGTGATATTCAACGTTATAAAGGTAAGTTTTTAAATGACTGCAAACTTGTGTTATATTTTGAACTGATCTAAAACTCAGAGGGAATATATTCCATTTCCAGAGAATCGGTGCTGCAACAGAAAATGCCCTACTTCCAATATTAGTACAGCTGTATTGACTCTAGGAACAAAAAGTAAATCAGAACTAGATGATTGAAGTTGGATAGGTTTTTTTGTAAGTATTGTGTCAACTGACAAAGTCACCCAACAATTTTAGTCCCAAGGACTTTGCTCCCCCTTCACTTATAACTTGGTTTGGGGCGTAACTGTGTACCCCATGCATATGAGTAACAAGGGCAGTGTGGCCCTGTCTGAAAAGCTTACAGACAAGGCATGTCATTCGTACCCACAAAATCAATTCAGCTACAACAATAAAATGTTCAAATAATATCTGCAAAATTCTCTCGAAAATATATCAAATTTTTTACAATTCTAACACCAGTAAGAGAAGATGGACATATGAAATCATAACAGTTGCTCCGAAATGCTACAGCATGGAAGGGTTTCTTTCTAGAAATGTAGTTACATATTTAAGCTGTTTATAAAACAGGCAAAACAACCCTAACAGTCAAACAATGTTTCATCTACATCCATAGTATGCCCTAATCTATGATATTCAAAACAATTAGCAAGGGATTTAACAAGATTGCCTCCCAGAGAATTAACTCTAGGTGGCAGGTGGACAAGGAAACCTTTTGGCTTATCAAGAGCCCAACCCTTTTTATCTACGTGTATCCCACCCTTCTGAGGTATGTGTCGTTTTATTTTTAAACATTCACACTACTAGCACCCACACAATCAGCAGATAATCTGTTCCATTCCTTTACAGTCCTTTGTGAAAATGATAACTTTCTTATATCTAATCTACACTGCTCCTTTACTAACGTAACTTCATGTCCTCTAGTCCTTCTATCTTTCTTAACTGAGAAAAAAATACTTCTATCAATATTTTCATAGCAAATAAATATTTTAAACACTTCTATCTGATCTCCTCTCAATCTCCTGGTCTCTAGTGTTGTGAAACACATTCTTTTAGGCACATTTCGTAACTAAGATCCCTCAGTTTTTGTATCATTTTAGCCGCTCTCCTCTGTACTCTTTCTAGCATATCTATGTCCTTCTTGCGATATGGCCTCCACGCGTGTATACAATATTCTAAATGAAGCCTAACTATTGTTTTGTACAGCAGTATTATTAGTTCTTTTTTCCTTACACGCTATAATTTTGCCTAATTAATCCAAGGATTTTATTTCCCTTTGAAACTGCAATTCCGCACTGTTCTGAAACCTTCATATCAGCACTAATGGTTAACCCTAAGTCCTTTTCTTTTACAATCTTACTTAGTACAGTACCCCCCCCACCCATTGTATATTCTACATCTTCGTTCTCAAGTCCTTTGTGGAGGCATTTACATTTCCCAAAATTGAACAACATTTGCCACTTTTCAGACCATTTGATCAACCTGTCAAGATCATCTTGTAAATGCTGTCTATCTCCATCACTTTTAATCCTTCTAAACACTTTTGTATCATCCGCAAATTTCAACACCTTGCTAGTTATATCATTGTCCAAATGGTCAATATATATTAAGAATAATATAGGTCCCAGTACTAATAACTGTGGTACCCCACTCAAAACTGATTTCCAGTTTGAAGCCTCCCCATCAACTACCCGGGTACAACCCATTGTCTTCTATCAATCAGCCATTTTCTATCCAGTTAATTATACCATTTCCTATTGTGTAGTCTTTACCATTTCCAGTATGTCCATATGAATTTCACATCATTTATTTATACTTAATTTTTGTAATGGCTTCTTTCGTTAAATGTTTCTTTCTAGACTGTTTCCCTTGGGTTTTTTTCAAGGGAACAAATTTATCGACAATGCACTCAATTTCACTTATTAAGATATGCCAGCATTCTGTTGCTGTCTTATTCTTCAGTGTGTTGTTCCAGTCTATCTTTGCTCAATATTTCCTCATGTCCTTATATCTTCCTTTGTGGAAATTTCTCCTGTACTGCTTTTTACTATTCCTTTCTGATTTTATTTTGATGGTAAAATGTATTTGGTTGTGATCACTACTCCCCAGTGGCTCACATATCTTGATATTGTCAACTTATTCATTCTGTGTGGACAAAACTTTGTAGATAACACATCCTCATCCCTGGTTGGTTCTAGCACATGTTGAGAAAGGAAACTATCTTGTACTAAAACCTTGTGATCCTCACTCCCTGTACTCTGTACAGATTTCCATTGTATATGACCCTGGTTAAAATTCCTGTTTGCTCACTTCCCTTATAGTGTTTTGTACTTTTTCATTCTCTTCTATGCTTATGTTTGGACTTCAATAAACTAACCCAACTGTTAATGTTGAATTTCCTTTAACTATGTTACACCAAACAGCTTCTTTGCAATCTGCTTCTCTTTCTAATTTTATTTCATAAGACTGGATAGATTCTTTAATATATAAAATAACTCCACCTCCCCTTCTTCCTATTCTATCTTTCCTAAATATTATATAGCCCATCATTCCCAATTCGGCATCTGATATATATTAGTGTTGGCCCACGATTCACAATAATACCTATTATGTGAGGGTCAATATCTTCTACCATAATGTTTAGTTCACTTCTTTTGTTTACTATGCTCCTTGCATTTAAACAAATGGAATTATATCCAGCTTCAGAACTGTTTTCCAGGCTGTTCTTTGCTGATTTATTTGTGCTGTCTTTATCTATGCCTCCAGTTTCAGGCTTCTCTGTGAATCCCCCTCCCCCCACTGCGCATTTAGTTTAAATAAATGCAACCTGTCCCACTATCAACAGATCGCAGCAGGTTCTCTGAGAAAATGGCTGCCCCCTTTTCACTTAGATGGAGGCCATCTCTCATGTACATATCTTCTCTCCCAACAAAGTATCTCCATAAATCTATGAATCCCTTCTTTACACATCTGCTCAACTAGTGCGCTGATCGCCATCCTCTTGCAGTTTCTATACGTTGCCCCCCTTCCTCCCATTACTGGCAAAATTCCTGAGATAATAATCTGTTCAACTCTTGTCTTCGTTAGCTTCCTCACTCACTGTCTGTACTTCTTACTATCCCAGTTGTTCCCTCCCTGTTGCCCCCCTTCCTCCCATTACTGGCAAAATTCCTGAGATAATAATCTGTTCAACTCTTGTCTTCTTTAGCTTCCTCACTAACTATATGTACTTCTTACTATCCCAGTTGTTCCCTCCCTGTCTGTATTATGTGTTCCTATGTGTACTAGTATAGACCTTCCCTTGCCATGCCCCAATACCTTCTCTACTCTTTCAGTCACATGTTCTATCCTAGCCCCCCCCCCCAGTAAACCAACAATGATGTCCTCCCCCTCGCTTAGTGTCTTATTTGTCTTTCTCAGAATAGAGTCGCCCATGAACACCCTCTCTTTTCTCGAGGCCTCCTCAATCACTGCCTCAGAGTAGCTCCTTCTCCAGTTTGCATTTGTCTGGTTGTCGTCTTCTCTCCTTTCACATTCTCTTCCGTTCCATTCTTTCCTGTTGCTTTTTCTCTTGTCACCTTTCATCCTGTTATCATCCATTTTATCGACTTCGACATTTACTCGCACTTTCATTCGTCCTGTCAACTTTCCTCCCATTGCATTTTCTTCTCTCCTCTCCTACCTCCTTCTCTACAGTCACTTTCTTCCCTGTCACCTTCACACCTGTCAGGTTTCCTCCCATTGCATTTTCTTCTCTCCTCTCCTACCTCCTTCTGTACAGTCACTTTCTTCCCTGTCACCTTCACACCTGTCAGGTTTCCTGCCAACAATTCTCCGATTTCGCTTCCTCCAGTCACCTTCCCTCTTCTCAGTCTCATTCCCTCAGTCTTCTTGCCACTACTCTGCTCCTTCAGCCTCACACTATTCCCAACTTTCTCCCTGTCATCTCTCTCCATTCCACCTGTCTCCTTGCTAATTCTCATCTCCATCCCCTTCACAATATCTGTCAACCTAACTACCTCCTTCAGCAGACATTCTACGTTCCAACATCCCATTTCACTGAAAGGTGAATCCCTCTTTCTTAGTATCTGCCCATGACTTCCCACAGCTGGACAAGGCAAACTCCACCTAGCTGTGGCAGTCATCGCACACCAAGTGTCACTCTGCCTTGACTTACCACTTGCAATGCGCCATATCAGAATTTATTTAATAATAATGATAATAATCTAATTAGCTATTCAAAATAGTTTATGCCTTTCTACGGAGTCTTCAGAAAGACTGTTTCCTCCGTATAATGTATGGCAGAATGACTAAGTCTAAGTTAAGTGGCCTTCTACTGCAACATAACTATATATTTACATGTGTATATGTTGAACCATTTCGCAATGGTTCATGAGTCAAATTGAAACTAAGTTATTATGACATTTGGTGGATATTTCTATGTGTGTAGTCTATATACTGCAAATCTCTTATTCTCATATATTCAATAATGTCAACAATACTCTGAATTAGACTGACCTATCACCTAATGCCCAACTATCCTACGACAGACATATGCTATGTGGCATAACACTACAATTTATCAACAAACCTTCTAATATCGTTCACGAAAGCTAAGGTAGTTTTAAATACTTTCTCTGACTAAATTTTAGCTACAATTGTTTCTTAATATGTTATGTTCAGGTAGTTTGTGAATAATACTGATGCAATATTATACTTATCTGATCAATATTTCCACTGCATTTCCTATTTTTTTCATGCACCACAAAATCTCAATGATCCAGTCCCAAGATTTTCCCTCAATAAAATTAATATATAAAATACCCCCACTGGACCTCCTCTTTTTCCTATTAGTTATGTCTAAATTCCTAAACATTGCATAACTTGTCAGATCCAATTCAGTATCTACTATGTCTTTTGTTGGCCCATAATTTGGTTATACTTATTATGTCAGGGTCAATATCTTCTACCATAACGTTATATTGAATAAATGCAACACTGAATAATTTATAACTTAGTACTTCGATTAAATGTTCTTATTACTGAACATAGACCTAACAACAAGGACATGTTTCATGAATATTCATGAGCCAATCTTACACCTAGCCACTGTCACCACAAAGTCAAATCTAAGTTAAAGCCAACTGTTATACAGGTGCATATATCATTATATAAAATGACCAGTTACATAGATGGAATCCAGACAAACAGATCTATCACTAGTCCAGATACAGCCACGAAATAATGTCTTTTGGGTCAGTGACTTTGTATTCAGTTGACAAGCTGCAGAATAACTCACCATGCAGACTGAATATAATCTTATTCACTACTGTTTACGAATCAAATCAATCGTTGTTACGTTCCCATCATTCTAATGTTGCAATCTCAGCCTTCAGGGACAAAGCTGACTTCAGATTAGATTTCCCAAACAGACAGGAGATAATCCTGACCTTAATCTGCTGTAGTTGTTGATAATCTTCGTGTCTGCCAACACTTGGTATTAGTATTGATGTTTTTCACATATGGGGAATGTTTTCCAAAATGATCTGTGACAACATGTCCTTACTCAAGGGAAGCACATGTCCAGGACCATCAGATAAGGAAGAAGACACATTCCCACATTGTCAGAACAGTGTCCTGAGACAGTGGTTGTTTAAACCAGGATGATATCCTTTGAGATTTCTGACAATTCTGTTATGTAAATGTCGCCTACAGTGTTGTAAAAAGACGTGGAAAAACTCAAAAAAATTCTGGCTCTCAATGAGTTCTTTGTTTATTTGTTGTTTGGATGTTTCTGCTGTAGATGGTAATCTTGTTAAACCTAGTATCTGATATTTTAAAAACACAAAATGTCATGAAATCACATTTGTTTACATCATAACAGAACGTGCACTGAATAACCAAGTTGAAAACAGTATAAGATCATCATTAATCTAATCAAAGAACCAGATCAAATGCACTGGAACAATACAATACTCTTAAAACAAACAAAGCACAAACATTCACTAGCAAAATGAAAAATGCACCAACCTATTAGACACTTTCCACATCATATTTACTCAAATATTTCATTATAACAAAGAAGAAACAATTCACCCATTCCTATTATATTTATAAGCTGGCCTTTAATCCGGTCAGCTTCTACTGGATTATCTGACCAGGGTATCCATTTTGGTTCACCTCCAGTTTCCATCAACACCTACTGTCAATCAATACTGGGTGATATAGGCTTCCTCCACAATTAATCTTGACCTATTAATCCCTAGCTAATGATGTCCAGCATGAAACAAATGATGAATCACTGGTCAGGAGATGTCCAGCCTTCATGGTAGATAGAGATATCTTGACCATGGACGTTTTGCCACCGCAGATATTTTGGCCACAAGAAATGATCAGGGTGGATGTCGTGAACAGGGTTGATATCATGAAAATTATTGCGGAGATGCTACATGGAATTAGGCAAAACAATATTACCAATTACATCATCATGACAAAAAACCTTGTGACAGATTCACATGTCTTGGCCAAAATGTCCATGGCCAGAACATCCTACAAGCATGCCCATTTTTGTGTGGAAATCGGTATTATTTATTTGAAATTCTCTATAAACCTGCATTACATCTGCACAAATTTGCATAACATTTTGCATTGGTTAACTGGTCCTTTTGCGATCAAATCACCACCTCGCAGGCTATAAGCATCAAACAATACAGCTGTACATCAAACCAAATCCAGTACATTCTGCTGGGAATTTGCCTAGAATCAATTTAAGTATTTTCCTTTCGACTCCAAAAAGTTTGTAATGAATCCAATTTTATTCATGCATTACAAACAAATTAAATATGTGTTTTATTACAGTTTACACTCAAGTCAAAGGACATCTGCAGCCTTAATCCTTAAGTGCTTTATCCATTTTTTTCCATTTAAAGAACATTTGCATTAAAACTGTACACAGCCGTAATCCTCCTAAAATCCATAACTGTACACAGCAAATCCCTAAAATGCGCGATTCTGATCCTGCATTAATTTTGTCATGACAAGAGTCCTGCTAGGAGACATTGCCTAGAGCAGCACACCAACACTCAACATCCCTGACAACCACTTAGGCTGAATCTGTCCATCTTTCATCAATTCTGTGAGAGTAATTTGTCCAGCCTAATCTGCCATGCCTTGCAATTATCCATAGGGCCTGCAGCTGCTCTGTAGACGTGGCAGCAGCTAGGAACCCTCACAAGAACCTGAACAGGTGATTATCATGGCATGCTACAGAAGGCAACTTCCTTCCATTTCTACATGGCAATGATATATTCAGCAACGGAGTCATCTTTCATCTTTCAAAAAAATCCTTTGACAAAAAAGTTTACATTATTTAAAACGTTCATATAAATATTCATATCATTATTATTATTAAAAAGTTCATATTATTATATTGTTATTATATGATTTATTTATTATTATTAATCTGAATTCACCTACAAAAACGTCTTCACCTCAGTTAATTTGGAGAGCCTGTCTAGTATAACTACAATATATATATATAATATATGTAAATGTGTGTACATCAAATGCACATTAATGCTATAGTGAAATCATCGGTTAATCTAATAAATTCTTCTGCATAATTCAAAAAATCATAATATGTGATAACGTTATTTGCACTTTCACGAATCACCCAATCCAACAATCAAAGTCAATTAAAATCATTTTTAAATTTCCATTTACTAAGATCAATTCAAGGTCTTTAAATGTAAGATCCATATTAATTGTCAAAAAGAAACGAAACGCCACATTAAATATCAGCATCTTTACATATTATGACAAAATTTATATATAATAAGAATGTTACAGAGAAGATGTCTTTGCTGGCCTTGTCATGTGACATTTCCATAGACGATTCTAACCATTTAATATTGACCGTTATCAAGTATTTAAACATGAAGCTGGTGACATTAAAAGGTTTGCCATATGATGTCCGTGTTCTGTGTAATGTAACATGCATTAAACCAACACTGTCTTGTCCACATTTTTATACTATTTCCTTAATATTACAAAACTATGTTGAAGATACACTTCACACGGAATTGTGTCTAACAAGCCAGAAACAGTGTTGCCAATTTCAATGTTGCACCAGCAAAATGTTTACATTTTAAACAAAACATATTGAAAAAACCTTTATTGGTGGTATTACAGAGGCAGATGGGGCTAAAAGCAATTGCGTTTTGATGTTCTGTACAAATCATGACCAGTTTCAGCAAAAACTTTGAGCTAATATTAATAATTAACACTACTAACATGAAAGGATAATGCCAGGTAATGGACTATATCAAAATTAGGCTGGACTCTCTCTCTCTCTCTCTCTCTCTCTCTCTCTCTCTCTCTCTCTCTCTCTCTCTCTCTCCTCTCCTACCCTCTCCCACTCCCCTCCTCCCTCTCCCTATCATTTAAAAGAATACACCAGGAGAGAAAAACAAAAAGAATTCCTTTGCCAATTTGTTGTCAACCCTAATGACAAGACAACCATGTCAAACCATTTTTAAGCTCATACCAGACATTCCTCAACAATAACCAATTTGCGCAGCGTGTCATTTCATATGCACCAGACCCAGTTCGACTTGACACACATTCACCGAGAAAAAGACACAATCAACAAAGCCTCTAAAACTTCCCCAACTGGTTTCTAAAAGAACACATACCTTTCTATCCATTCATATAAACACGCTATTTTTACCCACAGACAGAATGGCCTTGCACAACTAACTGTCAACCTAATCACCCATGTTGACAGGTATCACAGTCTAGGTATGGGATTCGACACAAAAAGATATACTTTACATTTTAATATCTTTTAGCTCCCTGTTCAGGTATCTAGCAAATCATGTTCTGTGATGCTCAAATTAAGTAATATGTGTCGATATAATAAAAAATCATCAAAATAGTTTACTTTTATCAATAAATTAGGCAACTTGTGAAAGCATGAATTAAATCATTTACCTTAAATGCTAACCTTAAATAGCTAGACCACTTTGCAATTTTCTGCATAATTGTTACCAGATCTGATCCAAAATAACTGAATATTTTTTGCAATAATTTCAAAACTTCAAAGTTGATACTTCATAGTTTGACTGTTCATGAAAAGAGTTTGCAATGAGACTAACAAAAGTTTACTTGAGGGACGGTGAAAAGAATCTGATTTTTTACAATTTATTTCAAATTTACGATCATAATGTTGGTGAAACTAACTTAGAGAATATTTGTTTACGTATCTGTGCACAGTTGTTTTTACACTTAAAATAAAAAACTTAGAAGTGTACTGAGTTCAAGCCAGTTCATGAGCCTCCAGAAGTTTCCATATTTATGGGCCAAGTCCAGCCAATTTTTGTTAGTTCTTAAGGAACTTCACACACAATAGTTTGCAATGTTTTGCACGATTGTACGTTGTTTCATAAATCGGTCAAATGTCCTCATATGAGCACATGGGCCACAGCACCGTTTGTCATGCATACCTAGTAAAGCAGCTAGCTCTATTCAAAGTGTGTCTTAATGTGTTCATAATTATTAAATAAAAACTTGCCATCCCATATGTCTAATGGCGTATTCTTGTAAAATATTGGTGTGTTATTGTCATAAATATATCATCACATTTACTTAGTTTTTAATAATTGTTTAAATAATTGTTGAATAAAGTTCCATTGATCCCTAAATTGATATTGTATTTCTCTTCTTTTCTTGTATGTCCAGGGTGAAGCTGGCTTCAACACTTGCACCGATTTAAATAAGTTTAATAAATAAATAATTTTACTTCTATCAATTGATCATGGTTTCTCTTTCAATCACTTCAAGTTCCTGAGCCCTGATATACTCTACCATGCCAGTAGTTTGCTGGGCACAGATCCCGGCGAATGTGGGTTGTAAGTCCCCCTTTGTCCTATCTCAATAGGGCATTTACTTGGAGGTATTTCTGATCCAGACCCCTGGATCCTCCCCATTTACTGTCAGGGCAGTTGGATGATTGATGTCAGCCTGAAAACGGGTGCAGTTGGAAATTCTTGGTGAGCTTCATCATGGTGCATTTGGAGACATAAAAACGCAGCCCTCCATTCCAATAATCAACCATGCTACAGGCCTTATTACGTAACATTTTTTATAATTCTCCTCCTGTTGATCAAATCTCTCTGATCTGTCCCTGACTTGCATGCCTGCTCACTGTCCCATGGGTTGAAATGTCGGATCTAGACGTCTACATGAAATCCTGAACAATTAGCATTCTAAGTACATCACTTCCAAGTTGAATTCCTTTCACAGTAATTTGTCCGACCCCTTTCACCACATGGCGGGAGTCCATTTCCTCTTCTCTGTTACAGCCAAATTACGGTCAATCACAGAGCGATTTAAAATGTGACGAGCCGAATGGCAAGAATGCGAAGAACAGGCCAGACATCTCTGAGACTGGCCCCTTTGTTCACAGCGAAATAAGAGAGACTTTCTCCTCGAATACAATTGCCCTATGAATAAAATATCAGTTGTTATCGTGCCTTGAATCTATCTTTCCGACTTCCACTTATGGATGAAATAACAACATTCCTAGTGATGCTGGGAACTGGCACAATCTTCCCTTGATTTTACATCTGAAATTTGAGCTTCTGTAAAATAATATCATCCCATCGAGAGAATTGAATGAGATGTGGTCAGAATGGAGACAGTGTGCCACGTGCCTGTAGCTTGCATTACCACATATAGAATTACCACCTGACTGTAGAATTACCACATCATTATTATTATAGAATTACCACCTAACTGTCGAATTACCTCAGGTATAACCCTACATAATTGCCACCTAACTAGAATTACCGTCTAACTACATAATTGCCACCTAACTAGAATTACCACTTAACTACGTAACTGCCACCTAACTAGAATTACCACCTAACTACATAATTGCCAAAGAACTGAACACAGAACTACCTTCTACTAACATAATGGCCATATAAATATGGAATTACTTCCTAAATGTAGAATTTCTATAGGTTTAACTGTTTAAAGGGAATAAAAACCCCTAGTGTTTGACTTCATATTCTATTATATCTTCCTGTATATTTCCATTTCCACCAAGACAATAATTTTACCAAAATTCAATATATTAATAGTTTCATAATTTACGCTGTGCAACTGGTCTTTTTCGAATATGCACATTTTGTTCACGCTTTTCGGTACATGTCTAGGTGCAATGTCAGAAGCACAAATGTGACATGTAACAGAAAAGCTAAATTAAAATATGTTGGCCCCTTTAAAAAGATAATTTCTTATGTAACTAAGTCAAAACTGTAACATATGTGACTTGGAATGGGCCTGCAGTGCTGATATGAATTGTCAGTAAAGCTCTGCAGGAATGGCAATATTGTCAACAAAAGCCAACTTCAGAGAGAGAGAGACCACCACTGGCCAATACTCTGAAGCAATCTGTCGGTTGCCGACATGTAATGCCTGTACAAAGCATTGTCAATCATTTTATTATCGCTACGATGACATGCACCAGTGTGCTTAATTCCCCACACATACAGGTATGTCAGGTTGTGATTAATGGCCAGTGCATGATTAGAAGGTCATCTAAACATGTAGGCGGATGCCGAAGGTCACACTACTGCAAAATAGCTCACTGCAAATCTTCTTCATCTTCATTATATCGCATTACATGAAGAGAATGACAATTTCCATATATGATCTTATGGATATTTCTTTTCCCGCAGAAGTGTCCTTAAAATGAACCAATGAGAACTATAATTGTGACTGAATATACATATTGTCTTGTAGTCTTAAATATAGATTGTTGCACTAACACATTTTTCTTATCACAATAAATTTAGGAAGGACAATATTTCAAAGTATGATTTTCCTTTCAGTTATTTAAAACAAATATGCTTCAACATTCATCTGAGAACATCCAGGGGGGTAGGTTGGTTTTGTTCATACACAGGCAAGAATATCACGACATATATCCAATATGTATTATAACCGTGTGATATTCATTATACACGAAGAGATGTGTCTAAAATCAATCAGTCAAGCACGTAACTGCGCAGAAGCCGTGTCACTTAATCAATAACTAATCTTGATGTCATGGGCATAATCATAATTCTGTGATCCCGTTGTCAAAGCTAATAGAGGTCACACTCAAACAAATAATAATTATTAAATGATGACATGTGCTGACGCCTGCTCACTCAACGATGAGGGTAGCCAAATGCCTTTTTATTGCTATATTAAATATATAAACCCACAGCCCAAAAGCTGCACAATATTTCCCAGGGTTCAAAACATGTCCACATGATAACATATTCTCTCCGGCAAATTTCTACTTCCTCCAAGATCTATCACAAGATTTTAGTCAATAATATAATATGAAACACACACATACCCCATTTGATTGGCTGTGCATGAAATAAACTAAAATCGGAAAATCAAATCCTGTACATGTGCTTTAATTAAATGCCACACATGTATGCGGAATATTTCGAGGCAATAGTAATTAACAGAAGCACAGATCAATACGAAGACCAGAGATCGATCTTTCTGTCAATGTAAGCAACACAATTTTCAGTTTTCACATGGACCTCTTTGATATTCATGAATAATTTAGCAGAAGCGTCCGTACATTCTCAGGAATGGTTCCAGTTAGGCCACTTCACAAATGGACAAGAGTGACAGGAACGGGAGAAAGAGAATGTCAACTTCGCAAGTTTAACGAGATGTCCATAACCGTTCACAGCACGTGGACTGTGTATCTGCTGGAAGCATGGGGTCCATATTTTCGAGACTCCCAAATATGCCACTCAAATTTTTTTTTAATATAGCAACAAACTTGTTGTCAAGGTCATCAGATTGGTCACTCACAGAATATCTAACGCCAAAATAACATGGCAAATTTAAGGATATAATTAGAATGCTAGTTTTCCAGCCACTTGGATTATGTGACACTTCAATTGGTATAATTACATTTAGTATTTATTGGATAACATTTAACCCGGTATTCCATGGGTGAACCCGTCCCCCAGAGACAGTTTGTCACAGGTTAAAGTGTTAATGAAACATTACCATTGGCAGAATTGTAAATAAATAAATATGGGAGCCATGTTGTAATAAGAATTAATGTAAAATTGGATAATCAATATTTAGTCAATAGAGCATAACATTTTAGTAAATAATTAGACTAATACATTATTAGTATATATATATATATATATATATATATATATATATAGACTGGAACCATAAGGCTTTTTGGTAAAATGTACAAAACATAAAAAACGCTATATTTTTTTTTTTTTTTTTTATTACTAATAACTTATAAAACAGTCCAAGCCAAGTAGTTTTTAATATAAAGTCGACACAGTGACATTCACAAAGTTACGGTAATATCATTTTTGTTTATTTTTACATCCTGTTATGACTTAAGCACAAAGAAAAGTTATTTTCGTACAACATAAGTACGGCAGTAAATTCAATAACAACACATCTCAGCTGGGGGTCTATTTACATTCTTGGACAAGTGGTTAATTATGTTTCTTATCAACTCAGAGCAAACTTCCCACAATATGCTCAAAGTTAAAGCAGGCATGCAAGATTTTATCGCCTCCAACAATGGATGCAACTCGCCATGGCTGCCAGCTATGTACTTCTATTCAACGGCAGACAAAAGAAGAAATCTGTGCTGACTACAATGTCCAGTGTGGGAATATCTTGAGCACCTTGTCAATTCCAATCTAAGTGTAGCAGTTTAGTGGCGACTTAATAATACTCTGGGACCCTTTGCAACAGTAAAATTAGAGAAAGCCACAGAGGACAAGTTGTGGAAATGTAAACAGAGAAGACAATAAGTATACTTGAATTAATCGGAGATCTGAGAAGCTGCCACTTAAGACGTTGTTTGCTTGTTAGCAGCTTGTTGTTGACTGTCTACTTGCATGGATTGTAGAATCAACAGAGAGGTGTACAACTATCACTTGGTGTTATACCAGGTGCATTAATTCACACAGAAGCCACTAGGTGGGGACAGACTGCTATAAACATTCACTTACCACCAAACAGACCTCTGTTGATTGCATTTATGATACATGTGTGAATTTTTATGACTCTGTCTGCATCAGATAATTGAGCTTGAGTTTTCTGTACTATTGTGTTTGATCTTTTAACTGATGGTAACAGGCAGACACTGATCACTCATGGATTAGCACAGTGACTATTCTACAGAATGTATCAACATTACAAAATCAGTCACTGGGCTTGATCTAAATTGAGAGATATATTTTTGTAAGTGCTGTTCGTAAGCTTCACGAATTTCAAACACACACGCATGCATGCGTGAACACACGCATGCATACACACACACAGTGACAGTTAATTGAAAATTAATATACCATTCAGTTTAAAGAACAATTTTGAAAATGTTTTTGAGGGACCCAGAAAACCCTATATATAACTGTCATCCCTGACAAAGGTGACTGTGATTTCACCCCAAAACCGGTAGTAAAATTCTAACAGCATACTTGACCACAAGTTGCAAGTGGACATATATATATACTTGATGACCACCACGTGTTTAGTGAAAACATGTGGCCCTAGCTTACCACATTTCACACATTGCAGGATTAGTGAAAACTTTAAACCAGCATTGGTGCTCTCAGCTTCACGATACTTTTAAAAATGCAATTATATTTGTTCTGAACATCCTATACCCTACACCCTACGGTACTGTAAACACCCTACGGTACTCTAAACACCCTACGGTACTCTAAACGTCCACAACCACAATTACCACAATGGTTCTTGCATAATTAAACATTAACAATGCATGCACGGTGATTGAAAAAAGGCACGTCTATTTTTCACACCAGTGCTTAACCGCCTAAGGGGTCAAGTTATTTAGCCTGTGAGACCGGGTCTGCATGCTTATGTAACTCAATAATAATGTCCTTCTTAAAAAGCTCAAGTTTGCACATTCTCCCAGGAGAACGTATGTCAGTAACAAAGTTGGAAATATACCTCGGGAAATGAAATATCAGATCTATATATAACTGTCTGAAATCAGATCTGTTTCCTGATTATTTTGCTAGAGATTGTGTCTGATGGTCACTTCGTCAGCGTTAAATTTAACCATTGTCCTATGTTACATCCATAGAGGTGATGGTGGTCTACAGATCTATGGTCAACTTAGTCACATGACAGTACTGTTTCAAAGTAATGACATCTGTGGGTGATATCAGCGATACAACAAAGCTGACAATGGTCAACAGAGAAGCAACAACAGGTAGTGTGAAAAGGATAGGGAGAAGGAGAGATAGAACGACAGAGGAGAAGGAGAGGGCTGAGAGGGAGATGGCGAAGGAGAAGAAGAAGAGGAAGGAGGGGAAGAGAGTGAGAAGGAGAGGGACAAGGAGATGGAGGAGAAAGGGAAGAGGGAGAAGGAGAGTGAGAAATAGGGAGAAGAGGGAGAAGGAGAGTAAGAAGGAGAATGAGAGGAAAGAGAGGGAGAAGGAGTGGGAGAGGGAGAAGGAGAAAGAGAGGGAGAAGGAAAGGGAGAAAGAGGGAGGAGAAGGATGAAAGGGAGATGGAGAAGAAGTGGAAGGAGGGGAAGAGAGGGAGAGGGAGAAAGAGAGGAAGGAGAGAGAGAATGAGAGGGAGAAGGACAATGAGAAGGTGAAAGAGAGGGAGGAGAGGGAGAAGAACAAGTTAAGGACATGGAGAGTGAGGGGATAGGGAAAAGGAGAGGGAGAAGGAAACGGAGAGGGAAAAAGAGAGGAAGAAGGCCAGGGAGGAGAGGAAGGACAGAAAGGAGAGGGAGAAGGAGAGAGGGAGACGAGAGCCTGGAGAAGTAGTGTGAAAAGGAGGAGACTGTTTAGACATGGATGTCACCAGAAGTCATACAACCTGATGGGACATCATGTCACACCACCAAACTCAGTACCAACAACAAACACAGAGACTCACTTGATGTAGTAGATTCGTCCTTCTCTGGTCAGTTTCGCCTCCCACCCACTGACCAGTGCGGTGTTGATACGAGCAAGACTGGTCAACTCTTCTTGGTCCTCTGCAGCCATTTTCTCTCCAGCCACAACACAAGTCTGACCATCTTACATAGGCCTCGGACAACTGACCACACAATATATCCAAAGTATGACGTCTGTCATTGCACCATAGATGATCCTGTCAACATTGTAATGATATCCGTAATCCAATAATCCATAGCTGGATTATCCAGTAGTTTTGCGCAAATCACAATGTGACGTGTTTTAATTTTTCAGTGATGGCAGTGTTACCTGAAAAACAAAAATAGTAGTTTATCATGCAAGCACTGATTTGCAAGCACATCAATGTAAACACAGTCATTAAAACAACATAATTCTTATCATTACTAGTATCATATATTCATGTCCTATAGATTAGTATATAATCATAAATCTATATAATTTCAATGTTTTGATCCAGGCGTGAATTGAAATAAAAACTGTACCTTTAAATTAGTGACTGTACTTGTCATACACCTGTGTTTCATTATTTTATATTTTGCTACTAATAGCATATTCTTGGTAGTTATATTTGAAAGGTTCAATGTGACAATTTATTTTCTATTATAGACATGGATTGTACTTTCATTGAATCGATCTATTTATTTTTACTTCAGACATACCGGTATTTGGTATAAAAACCGAACTCTCAGTATTGGGGACTGTGTATCCCTTCAAGGCTTGTGACTCAAAGAAAGGCTGGTTTTGAGACCTCATAAAACCTTTAAAATTCTAACCACAATCTACACAGACTAATGGTAGTCGGTTAATAGAACGCTGCCAAGCACTGGAGACAACTAGAAGATCTAGAACCAGTGGTTTACAGATCTAAAGACCACCACTCTGTGACTCCCAACACAAGTTACACATAATTTATCCTCGTGTGGAATTCTCTGGATTGATACTCCACTGTTCTACAGCCAAGGCACCAGGCTACAATGTCAACATTGTACACATAAAACACTCTGAAAAGCAACAGTGCCGGTACAGTACCAAAAAACATTCTTCCGGTGAGGTGAAGCATATATATATATATATAAATATATATATATATATATACAGTCTCACCTGATTAACGGTTTCTCCCACCATGTAAATACACCAAACAGTACAAAATACAAAACATTCTTTGCAATGCCTGGCCACTGTATCATAACATGGCATAAACCTCCGAGATACAAGAGAAGATTTGACAACCGCGCACCACTTCTATGAAGTACCACCTCCATATTTCTACCATCAACGACCCCAGATCATAATCAGCAATTCACCGCAACAAAAGCTAAGAAAGTAGCTGCTCCGAGATCGAGATCGAGATCACGACAACATAACACCACTTGACATAAGTATACTTACTTCACACAAAAGACATGAATCGTCTTAGCGTCCTTACCGATTCAGTCACCGAGATACTCTCCTACGGTTGTATCCTCCGTGCAGTAGACAGTACAGATGCTGGTGCATTGATCTAGACTCCGTCGGCACACCGACAAGTCCCGCAGTCGATTCAATCTATCGGGGCAGGTCCCCAGATGCAGGTAGCTCGACTCACTGCATATCACCACTGCAACGGTGTCCTCTGATATAATATCTAGTCACAGCGCTTTGTCCTTTCTGGTCAATACCAGCAGATATGACCACAATCACCTGTGTAGAGAGGGAGGGCTACCTCATGTATAACAATCAGAGTCAACATTCACACCTACAAAGACACACTGAGTGTGACCTAGCAAGTAGCTCTGTGGGTTCAAGCAATGCCCCAAGGGTACTACAGTGAACAGGTACAGCCATTCATGGGTGGCTGTCCTACAGTGCCTGTCCACGCTTGACAGCGTCGCTTCAAAGACAGGTCACCAGGACATGCGAAAGTCAGCACCACAGCAAACTGAACTCAGGAAATCTGTGTGACAACGCGGATATAGTCACACATCAGTATGAGTGCAAAGAAACCCTTATTTGCATTGATCAAAGCCATATATGCACAATCACCCCTATTTGAACACTCAGAGAAAATCACTCTCTGACATTAAAAATATATCTGATCAACTAATTTCTTCTTAATGTAATATCATCATTACACTACTAGCATATTGAATGTTTTAAATGAGACACTTTTATGCTATTCGATGGTTATCTGTTTTCATGTTTTTGATGTGGAAATTATATGTTTCCTACCAGCTTCAGTGACAATGTATTAAATGAACTACAACTTCTGATTCATAATATGACCATTCATGATCTGTTTTTATCTTAATACCTTGGTCTAAAAATCATATCTTCATTGCACGTGGACAAGACATAATTCTATGGGTGTTAATGACTTATTGATATTTCTTGTGAATTCCTCTCCCTGGGTGGTTAATCCCAAAATATGTACAATGGAATCTCACTATTAAGGTCAGGTACCCATTAAGGGCACCCTTGGGACTGGATGAAAATGACTTGACCACAAGATGACCATATTAGTGGGATTAACTTCCTAGGCGTTACTACATATAGAACTAATCTGGGACTGTCCTAGGGTGACCCTAATTGCGAGGTAGCTGTATTACCGAGGTGACCATGACACACAATTCAACTGTATTTATATTTTTAAGTTATTTCAATTTATGAACAGATTTTTATTTTTATCTAATTCATTTTTAACATATAATTGCATACTGGTACTATTTGTAATTACTATTCACACACCAGACAACCTACACTATCCCAGCTGCCCTACATACACTGATTGGTAACACTTGTGTCTGTCTCCTGTCATTAATATTCCAGGGCTCCACCTTCAGCTGTGGGGTACTCTCTCAGTGCTACTAGGGTGCTCTATTGTAAGGCCAGAACAAATAGGACTATACTCATGTGCATGCAACTGATGGAGCCGTCCTCCCTGGTTCAGTGGCTGGTACAGCTGCCCAGCCTCCAGTCTAGCCTAAACTTGGGATACGCCCTAGTTAACACCTGTCCGGGAATGACTGGGAGAATATCACCTGTGGGTATCGACAGGAAGTCCAATCTGCCTAGCTGGTTGCACAGATCTAGGGAGAACATCGACAATGTATGTAATATGTAACTTGTTCATGAACTTAGAGCAACTATGTAACTTGTTCATGAACCTGGAGCAACTATGTAACTTATTCATGGACCTGGAGCAACTATGTAACTTGTTCATGGACCTGGATCAACTATGTAAAATATGTATAAACATATAATAATTACAATAATAATAACAACTATTCAACTTGTTCGTGAACATAGAGTGTGTAACTTGTTCATGAACATAGAATGTGTAACTTGTTTATTAACATAGTTAGAGAGAATGCGTAACTTGTTCATGAACATAGAATGTATAACTTGTTTATTAACATAGTGTGTAACTTGTTTATGAACATAGAATGTGTAACTTGTTTATGAACATAGAATGTGTAACTTGTTTATAAACTTGGAACACTAGGTAACTTGTTCATGATCCTAGAGTAAATGTAACTTGTTCATGAACCTGGATCAAATCTATTCTTGAACATTGGGGAATGCGTAACTTGTTCGTAAACTTGGTTACAAATGTTCATGATTCTGCAGCTACCTGCATATCAATGGCACCATGGAGAAATTGTCTAGAAAGGTTGGTTAATTTGAATGATAATGATACAGTAAACAGGGCTAAATTAAACATATCGATTCTATATACAATGTTTTATGCATTAGAAATGATAATGCAATGATACATTATCAAGAGGTTTATCTAACTATTTATATACTTGTGTTGGTAATGTAATGCCATTTGTTTAGCAAAACCTATGTTAGGAACACATAGTATAGTAGTCACACATACCTATATATATACAGTGTTGTAGTAGAAATAATCATATCAATAAACTGCAACAGCAGCTCAATGTAAACTATAATGCTTCACTAAATATTCCCTAACCAGATTACCTCAAAGCTATTCGCTAGGCAGCGGGCGGTGTAAATGCAATGCATTGTGGGATCACCAGATGATGGGAAGTTGGCAAATTATACATTCTTGTACTGAAGACGACTCCCACCTTGGGAAGCATCCCTTGGCGCCACGCTTTACGCCATTCGAGCGGAGTGACTTATAACTGGTGACTGCTGCTTCCCGTGTTGTGTCAATGCTGTGAGGCGAAGCCGCAATGTCCTATCCAGGGCGCAAGCCTGGGCAAGATAATATGAAGAACGAGCTGTTGCCCATACAACGGGTTCCCCCTCTCCACGCAGCAGATGGGTGCAAAGGAACGACAAGAGCCGATACAATTTGACACCAGTGGTGTTGAAGGAGTTGCTAGGTTGCCAGAAGAACGTTAAAGTCAACATCGAACAGATTATTCCTCGGGGTTTACTCCCGAAGCCTTCCCTATAGGTGGGTATAGCCTCAAGGCAGCGGAGGTTTAAAATCGGAGTTTTCCTTCTCCTAGTTGAACTGCCTTCCAAGGCTGATGAGCCCCAACTGCCCCGGTTTTAAAACCAGAGTTTTCCATCTCCAGAGTTGTCCTCCCAGAATGACGAGCTCCATCTACCCGGGTTTGAAGTTAGAGTTTTCCATTCTTCTATGGTACGTTGGCCCATGGCGTGCTATTCTGTATTATTCAAGTGCAACCCCCCGAGGGAGGGCCCCCCCATCCGCCACCCAGGGGACGCGCCTCTACCCCATGTACCATCAGCACGAATATGTCAAGAATAATAGGGCAAAGTATCTTCGTTTGTGCTTTTAATTTAAAGATACATGTGTAGATCTAAAATGGCTTTCTTCTGTGATGCAAGGCAGTGTTTCACAAATAGGCTAAAACACAGGCCCTTGGCACGTTTTTTACTGGTGATGTTTTTCTACCTGCAATTGAAAGCTCACCAAAAAACTGACTACTGAGACATCAAAATGCCCCTCTTGAAGATCACTAAAAACCTCAAACTGCACCCATTTCCTGAGACCTCCAACTGCACCCCTGCCCACTGGATCATTCACATAACACCTATAATTCACACGAATCATCCAGTGTTACTTGACAACCAAATAACCAACCAATGGCACCAGACAATTTAAGATCAGTCACCTTTTAACAGTAAATGCAGTACTATTTCAACCGCATTAACTACCCTGGCTTTGCAATGTACTAAAGGACAGGCTGCTAACTGGAATGTTACAATATATCAGTTTTCCCTTTGATCATTGGTTCAAATGTCACAGTGTATCACCTTGTGGCTGCATTACATCACCATAGCTCCTGTTAATCACCAGAAGTACCAGAAATTATTACACTTGCATACTGACAGCACACTACTACCTGTATGGCTTCTGATGCAGCAAACGGCAGCTAACGATGTTCACACCTGCATCTTATTTAAAGGTACGACATCCTCATTCATTAACGTTTATTTGCATTTTTGTTGAGCACAGTGGCGCAGTGGCTAGAGCCTTTGGACTCTCGACCTAGAGAACACAGGTTTGAATCCTGCGTGGCAGTGTTGAACCTTGAGCAAGTTTGTTCACTCTATGTTGCTCCAGTTCACTCAGCTAGTACAAATGAGTACCTGGTGATAGACAGTGGTGGATATTTGTGTACAAACAGTCTTTGTGAATCAATTGCAGCGTGGCTGAATGCTTCCAAGAAAAGTCGAAATGGTGTTCAATTGAACAGGTCTGCCAGAGAGTAAAGTGTTAAGCGTTTTGAACAGTCCTGAGGACTGGATACTGAGTTGTTAAAACATACCTTTTATTTATAAATTGCTTTTAATATTAGCATAAACATTTTAAATTTATACTGCCTGCCAAATTGTGTTTAAAGCTAGAAATAGTGTTTATAAATAGCATCCGTGGAATGTACTAATTGTAAACACAATATTCAAATATTAAACAGCCGCTATTGCCTGTAATTGTCACTTATTGCAAGAGCAGACATTCCTACCCACAAATACCTTTGAAGTTCCCAGTTCCTACACATCAAACTATTACTCGGGCAATGTATAATTGATGCAGTGTACTTCCTGCTAATACTTACCTAACAGAAGAGACAACAACTACATTTGAAGGTACACAATTTGGTCGTAAAGTCATGTTATACTGCAACTATTCAATAACCATGGTCAGCTAAATGTGTTTTTAAAAGGATGAACCAATTGTTTTTTCAAAAATGTCCATTAATCAAGTCGATTTATGTTTACACTTTGCTAGGTGAACATATATTTTGTCTTGATTGAAATCCATATTTTCCATTTGGAGTTCTCTATGAATCTACACAAATCTGAGTTACATTTTTCATTATAAACCAGCCAATTACATTCCTTTTTCGACTGACTATCGCCACTTACCCAGCAACTACATGCGCCAACATCAAACCTCGCTTCACAGTCACCTCGGTAATACAGCCACCTCGCAATTAAGGTCACCCTGGGATAGTCCCAAATTATTTTTGTAACAGTAAAGTATACGAAATGTGTGCTGCTAACATGGTCACCTCGCTATTCAGGTCACTTTTGTCAAGTCCCAAGGGTGACCTTAATAGGGAGGTTCCACTCTATAGCAAATCACTATTGAAACGGAATACATATTGTCATATTCCTCCAAAAGTCTGTAATGAATACGATCAATCCATACAGTGGGCATAGAGTAAGAACTGGCTACTTACAGATATGTAAGCTGTGTCCACAGACACGGATTATATTATAATGTCTGCAAGACAGAAGATTCAGAAGCAGGTTTCTTGTTCCATCAGAGTTCAGTGCACAGTTAAAAGATTCCGTAAGTGAGGCTGAGAGCCCATCATGGGGTCAATTCCGTTTTGTCAATTCCATTTTTAGTCAAACCCAGAAATTCAATTCCAATTCCACCTTGCAAAAATCAATTCCAATTCCAAATTATCAATTCCAACTTTCAAAATCGCAAGGAAAAATTCAATTACAATTCGTTTTAACACAGTTTTTATTTGTACAAGTTTGAAAACGTTTGCACAATCATATTTAATAAGATATTATTAACAAAATCAGTCGTTCCATCAATGTCACTCAAATAAGTTAACTTCATTTGCTGATGTCTGCTGCTGCATAAAAATTGTATTCCAATTAAAACAATAATTATAATTCCAACTAACTTTCAAAAATGAATTCCAATTCCAACTAATTTTCTAAAATAAATTCCAATTCCAGAATGGAACTAACCTCATGTCTGGTGGGGCGTGTGTATCTGGGTGCTCTTGTGCAACCTTACACAGTTGGTGCTGGCACCGTGGTACATTATATTCACCACACCTCACCAAAATATAAAAAATATATACATGTTGTGTTAACTGTTTGTGTTTTTGAAATAATTATACCTACACGGCTCTGAACTGAATGATTCATATAACCTGATCAACCTATATGTTTTGATCCATTTTAAAGCTGGCTTACTGAAAAGCAAGGTTGATAATCGTAAATAATTACATTTTAAAAACACGGTTCTTTAAAACACATAAATTAGGCTGTTAAAACATTAGAATATATATACTGTATATACACCCCAGTACTGTAGTTTATGCAATATAACAAGATTTCACAATACAATTACAAAAGCTAAGGGTTTACCTTTAATATTTAATTGATTACCACACACACAATACATGTACTTAAACACCTTGGTTGGTTATAAATAACATCAATAAAAAACATGTTTCATTGTGATCTTTCAGCAGTTAATATTTTTTTTAATACACGAAAAGGTGGTGAAAAAACTTCACCTTTGACGAATATATATATAATGTCTTTCACAGGATTATATATTGGTCTGTCAAATTCATATTTTATTCAATGTTTGACAGTATATATAAAATATATAAATACATTGAAATACCGACCTAAACATGAAGTATAACATCACTAATTTAACTTTTAAGTGTATATTGAGATCGAAAAATTAAGAATTTTGAAATTGTGGTATTTTAATTTTTAAAGATGTGTCACCTCAAACTAGAGCTTGTCATATCAGTTAGCCTGTGAAGATGGTTGTTTACAAGGCATTCCCATTAATAATAGCAATCACTGGTTAGTGTCCCGTGGTTGCCCGGTAAATGTTCTGTTGCCATTGAATATTTCAGTGCCTCCAAGGTAGGTATTTCCTGTCAGCCGTCCAAAGCAGTGAATCATTACACTGCACAAAAGATCTGAACTGGATCCCTACAGTAGATCTTAGCATTATCCAGGTTGGTCTTCTCCAGTCACCTAACAAAATGTTGTACAGGTAATCAAAATAACACATATAATGTGTTTGTATTATAAATAGCATACTGGTGCCATGTTGTTTTATTGAAACAGAAAAAATGCTGTGTGTGTGTGTGTGTGTGTGTGTGTGCGTGTGTGTGTGTGTGTGTGTGTGTGTGTGTGTGTGTGTGTGTGTGTGTGTGTGTTATTCTTCGAAGTTCCCTTTTAAGAGGTGAAACTGATAAGTCTACATATATCTACATGTATGTATGTGTGTGTGTTGCTCCTCGAAGTTCCCTTTTTAAGAGGTGAAACGTATAAGTGTACAAATATCTACATGTGTGCATGCGTGTGTGTTATTCCTCGAAGTTCCCTTTTTAAGCAGTGAAACTGATAAGTCTACATATATATCTACATGTGTACATGCGTGTGTGTGTTATTCCTCGCAGTTCCCTTTTAAGAGGTGAAACTGATAAGTCTACATATATATATATATCTACATGTGTACATGCATGTGTGTGTTATTCCTTGCAGTTCCCTTTTAAGAGGTGAAACTGATAAGTCTACATATATATCTACATGTGTACATGCGTGTGTGTGTTATTCCTCGCAGTTCCCTTTTAAGAGGTGAAACTGATAAGTCTACATATATATCTACATGTGTGCATGCGTGTGTGTTGTTCCTCGAAGTTCCCTTTTTTAGAGGTGAAACTGATAAGTCTACTGCTCTGCTACAGATAGACTTTCTTCACCACGGGTGATTGTAAGTTTATCACTGTTTTCTTCATCCATTTTACCATTCACATCTTCACAGGCGGCCGTTGCTGGATCCTTATTGCGTCAGAGGTATTTATGCCACCAGAAAGCTAAACATTATGAAATAGGTCACACTGTCAGACACAATTTGTTAAAACTAAATCAAGAAGACCAGTAGACTTTGTAGGCTGAGCAGGGGGGGGGGACTGAGCCATCTAGAAAGCAAGTGGTACTTCATCAGGCATTTGAAGGAAGGTAGTTTGATGTCTGTTGGCTAGTAGTGATATTGATAACCAGTTGTTCACACTTATGAGTAATAATTTAGTCGTTAACCCTCCACAGACTGATTCAATGAATCATTAGAGGGAATCTCAGGAGTCTAACCATTACCATCTTCCTGTTAAAATTAAATAATTAAAATACATTGATCAAACGTGACTCAAGATTTTAAATAAAATTTCAGTATAACATTTCTTCTATAACTATATTATTATAATTATTAATAAATTTCTGCTATAATTTTATAAATAATTAGTGGGTTAAATTAAGTAATGCATTCTCTACAATGAATGTCAATTATTTTGTTTATTAATTATTATATTATACATATGTTTATACAATTATTATTATTACAAAGCTACAATGATTTTACATATATTTGGCGTTTTTAACAAATGGCATCTCATCAAAATGCAGATATTAATTCCTGTCAACAAGGACGAGTTCTAGAGTGTCTCCAGAGACTGTAGTCATTATTTGTATCCGTACAACCTGTTTGCAGTTCGGTCATACTTGGCACTGCTAGTGCTACGGGTATACGAGATACAGGCAAAATCAAGACACACAACTCGGGCAATGTTAACGAAACGTGAACACGAATTGACACTGAGAGTGACCCCCGCCTGCCGATTGTTTAAGAATGGCAATCGGCAACCGGCCCCCTTTGGCGCGTCGCTGCAGCAAGGTAGGCTTGACACTGACAGTAACACCCGTCTAACCAGCCTCTCGCCGTCTCACACAACGTCACAAGTGCACTAAATAACCTTGTTAGCGGCGTTCAAACACAGCTACAGTGGCTTACCTTCTGCAGCTTACGCAAACAGCAAACATCAAACTACCACACGAGTTGCCGAATGGCTCAACAAACGCCGATACACAATAGCAATCGCAAATAGTAGCGAGACACCTCAGCGCGCTGTTTTGAAAACACTGACATGTGCTAAGTCACCATCCAAAATTGGTGACGTATTCATGAGTCACGTGATACGCAAAGATGTTGCTGCTCCTTGCCTCTGGCGTGGCTACATGCATGGCTTACCTGAGCCAAAGGTGTAACAATAAAATTAACGTAAGCGTGGGTGGTCGTGTCTATCCGCCTTGCATTAAAAGTACAACAACATTTTCATTATCCCCATGTATTTCAAACCGGAAATGAAAATGTGCAATTCGTTTTAAAATAAAAACACTTTTCTAGATAGGGGAAGGTGGGGTAAGACGAGCCATTCATCTAAGACTGCCATCCATTATATGAGTCATTCTCCCAATTCGGTACATATTGTCGAATTATTTTCACATTTTCAAAACTACTACACTAATCGAAAACACTTATTTATTTGATCAAACATCATTGGAATACATATTTTCAAAATGTGCAGGCTTACAATGTCTGCATTGTGGAGTAATTTAATGTAGAGGTGCACATGCCACATATGAATCTGTCAACTCTGTTACTGACATCATATAATGTGGTATATATTTTTCATACAGTATTCATTATGATATCATTAATGTAATAATTGTGTGTCCCATGTCCAGTAACACATCATAAAAAATTTAGATCAATATTTTGTGCTTAATTTGATAAGTTTACACTGCCTTTTAGTGCATGTGTATTCTTGGATTTAATGTGACCCTGCCAAGCTGTAGGCACTATATTTCACTGTTCAGAAATGTGACACAATACACATATGGATATATGACAACAATTATTATACATGTTTTACTTGAATATCTTTACACATTATTAGTGATGGTAACAGAGTTGACTTGGCAGTAACAGAGCTGACTTGGCAGTAACAGAGCTGACATTAAAATAACACAATCGCAATCAATAGCTAAATAAGACATAATAATACCATGGACTGTTGCAATCTTGCGTAGTTATATATATTGCACAAAATCATACACCATAACTGCTAATCGAGTGTTTATACATTGGTAGTATTGGCAACAGAGTTGACTTAATTGGCAGTAACAGAGTTGACACTAAAATAATACAAGTGTAAACAATGGTTACGCTAAACATATGATACTATCGATTGTTGTAATATAATGCAGCTATAACTAGAGCGCACGCTCACACACCATCATTGCTATCGCATTATGACTATATAGGTAGCACAGATTATGAAATGTTGTACCCATAGAGTAGTTGTCTAGGCAGCCGTCCTTATTCTCAGAGTCAAGCAGAGAGTAAATACTGTTGAATGAACTCCCAGAGATGTGCAGAACGTGGAGGTGACTACTGGCACGAAGTCGGGATGCAGTGACAGCTGTGTGGGAGCGGCAGGCTTCGCAAGACTGGTCTGTTGTACTTGTTTGACAAGGTGTACATCAGCAGCAGGCATGTACAAGTTGGTCAATGACTGGGGACTTGACAGGGGCAACTGGCTGCACTCTGGTTGGGAAGATAAATTCCTTGACGCCGTAGCACATGCAATTCAGTGCTTCAGGGTTGGTGAAACTTCAGCTGACATCGCGATATTTGATCGTGCATCGAACCAGTGTGATGACTTGGTGTAGCTTCATGGTTACTGCTGGTACGTTCTCAGGAACGGCTGCTTCTTCCACTTCATCTGCCTCTACGAAGAAGAGCTTGATCGATTTTTCCGGGATCAGTGCCTTGTATAGATGGGCTGCGTAAGGGATGTCATACCCTAGGCTAACTAATCTGTCGGCCTTTCGCTTGATGGTGCCTTCGATGCCATCCGGGGCCCCTTTTCCATGACTTGTCTCCCAGAAGTTCCATGACCCTGCTTGGTAGCCCATGTCGAAATTCTTTGTGCAGAACAGATGTTTGGATGTTTCACTTGCATTTAATGAAACAGTGGCGCAAGGTATATCCAAATTACAGTCGGGTCATGTCGTTTGGACGGGGACTGTGCGCAGAATGGGATCGGTTGATCCACATCTCCTACGTACAGGATGCCCGTGTGTAGCGTGACTTACTTGTGTGATCCACCGAAGTGGACAGACTGGATCTCACTTCCGAACTTATAACAGAAGTTCTCAGAAAAGTCTATGTGAATTATACATTCAGAAGGTAGCAAGTTTCTTCTCAGCTCTCAGCAAACTGAAAACTGGTGCCTGATCGTGTATACGTGCCGTCTGAACTTGCTTAGACTATTTTATAATCGCTCTAGCAGAGTTTGCTTTGTTGCTGTTTCTTCCACTTTCTTGGTAACACCGAACGTGCATTCATTGTCAAGAGACTCTGCAACGGTACGCCACTGGATGTAGCTCATCTCTTCTTTTTTATCAAACTGGTTGACATATGGAATAGCGTCTTTGCAAGTCTGCCATTCACCGTACATGCATGATTTCAATGCCGGATCACAGCTGATGCTGTCAACTAATTTCTCTATGTTCTTTGTATGCAGAATGTCCACATGGTACATCTTATTTGCTACAGATGCAAGGTTTTCACGTGTCTTACAAAGGCACGCATCGCGATCATCCAGTGGGGGATGCACTACCCAGAATGGATGTAGTTTACAGAACAGGGAGTAGGAAATAATCCTGTCAGGGTACTCGGCAAGAAACTTTCAGTGCACTTTCAGCAGAGAATCAGCGAGGAGCCGTTTCTGCAGCATCTTTTAGTTTCGTGTGATCGTCTGTTTCTTGCCTGGTGTGACGCGACTGTTATCATCTCTGCGAAATTCTAACGTCTTTCTGACACGCTTCGGAACATGTAGGTGTCTCAACAGTTTCCTCGTTTTTGTTCTGGGTGTATTCCTTTTGCCAACCAGAACAGCTTGTCAAGCCCGTTGGTAACGTTTTTTTTTGTATTTTGCGGTCAACCGTTCTTGTTTGATAATGGCCTGCCTCGCATTTTCCCAATCTCGGTAACATTTTGCAGCCAGTCGATTACGCCTTTTCTGGGCTTGTTTCCGCTGTCTGCAAATGGATGAGGACACATCAGCACTGTATTCTAGAAAGACAAGGAGCGAATAAAACAATAAAATAGAGGTAATACAATATACCGAGAAGAGGTAAGTATGAGTGTGCATCTGATGTCACTGGTCAGTAGTGTATATTATATCATACACACACACATACGCGCACGCGCATACACACACACATATATAATTATAGTTATACACGCACGCACCCACGCACATACACACACAAACACAACACACACACGCACGCACACACACACACACACACACACACACATACATTTCCCTTGAACTTGATGAATGTGAAGGTTCATTTGCAGCATGGGGAGAAGCTGGAGGTGTTAGATACGTCTCTTTATCTTTTCTCCTTGACCTCTTCTGTGCATCTCGCCACCGCTTCTGTACACTTCGCTTGGTTTTTTCTGACAGTTTACTAATCTGTTTCACTTTTCCCGCCGATTTCTTCTTTTCCCACGCCAGCCGCTCTTTTTTTATATGTATTTGTTTCCGTTCTGGATCCGCATCCTGTCGAACACGATACCGCCGATGTTTTTCAGCTGCAGACAACGGCATGGCTGTCACTGTGAACAAAGTGAAAGAACAAAGAACACCGTTCATTTTAGATTTGTCTAAATACGAATGAACTTAAAATGGCAAGCATTCGTAGATAGAATATATCATAAATCGTGATAATGGAATACCGATGTCAACTTGTTACCATCAAGTCAACCCTGTTACCATGAATACGTAACAGAGTTGACAGTAACAGGGTTGACAACCATGATGCAATGCATCTAATACATATTGTAATTATATTATTGCATGTGATACTGAAAAGGGATATTTTAATCCATATTAAGAAAGACAGAAACACATACCTTCTCTCCATTTAAGGAAGTCGTAGTCTGCTCAAAGATCTTCCATAGTTGAATTACTACAGTGTAACAAGGTTGACCCACTGTTTGGGGACTTCTTAAAATGGCTTGAAATTTGAGAAATATATAAATAATATGCCTATGTAGCACCACATGCAGTTCTCGTAGTATCTGCTTTCTGAACACTGCTGGGATGACTACTCGCCTCCCCAGAGAAGACAGCCATCTTCCAACGACAGTTTATCTTTTCTGCATCGATATGCATTCACCGACTCATCGGTTGAGTTTGGCCAGCCTCGCAGGGTGAATTCATAGACCTTGGCCAACGCAGGATCCTTTCTGGTAGCCCCTGCAATCATTTTAGCCGTTACTGGAAGTTCGGCCACCGACAACATTCTGCTTGCTGCCACCGTTTCATCAGGATCAGCCGACTCGGGCGATCCCACCGGGAATCTGCTCAGTGCATCTGCGTTCGCATTTTCTTTTGATGGCTTGAATTGGTTCTCATATTGATAACCCGCCAGTATCAGAGCCCATCACTGTATCCGAGCCGCCGTCATCGTAGGTACGCCAGTCTTTTCTCCGAAGATGCGAAACAGTGGATGATGATCCGTCACCAGTGTGAAAAAGCGACCAAACAAGTAGAGATGAAACATATTCACTCCGTGTATTATCGCCAAGGCCTCCTTTTCGATCTGCGAGTAATTTTTCTCGGCTTTTCTCAGTGTTCGCGAGGCGAATGCTATCGGCTTCTTTGATCCATCCTTCATTTTGTGGCTAATGTCTGCGCCAATACCATACTGACTTTCATCGGTAGCTAATATCAGCTCTTTTCTCTGGTCGTAGTGCGTGAGGATGGTGCAACTGGACAGTACTCTTTTGCACTGAGTGAATGCTGCCTCACATTCCTCATACCAGGACAACTTGACCCCTGCCTGAAGACGTCTGAAGAGAGGCTGCAGCATCGAGGATAAATCGGCCATGAACTTCGCGTAATATTGGACTAGACCAAGGAAATTTTGCAACTCCGTAAAACTGGTTGGCCCTGGTGCCTTTCTGATAGCTTCAACCTTGTCCTTCACAGGCTCAATGCCCTCAGCACTCACGATGTGGCCCAAGTACTGCACCTTCGACTTCAGAAACGTGCACTTAACTTTGTTCAACTTCATCCTGTTTTTGTCTAGTCGCGCTAACACCAGATTCTGTGTTTTTAGAAGATCGGCCTCGTCTTCACCCACAACGAGAATATCATCTATGAAGCAGATCACATTTTCAATGCCACTCAACATGTTGTCCATAGTCGCTTGGAAAATGAACGGTGACGTCTTCATGCCATATGCTAGCCTGCGCATTCTGTACAGTCCCTTGTGGGTGTTGATTGTTAGCAGAGGGATAGACTCCTCGCACACTTCCATCTGATTGAAGGCCCCACCCAAGTCAAGAACCGAAAACACCTTAGGCGTCTTGTTTGTCTGAGCCAACTTGGTGAAAAAATCCTGCGTTGTAGGAAGCGGTTACTTGTCATCTTCGATTGCTGCGTTCAACAACTTGAAATCGCCATAAATCCGCACCGACATCTTACCGTTTTTCATTTTCGGAACATTGACTGTGGGGCTTGCCCATTCACTAGACTCAACACGATGGAGAACGCCAATTGATTCAAGACGCTCGAGTTCACTCTCCACGACTTCTCGCATGGAATAAGGCACCGGACGCGCCTTCTGGAAAACTGGCCTTTGATCTGGTTTCACTTTAAGAGCTGCATTGTAGCCCTTAATCCCCTCACGTGACTCGTTGAACAAATTCCCGTAATCAATCAACAACTGGTCTACCTCTGTAACGATTTGGGGATTGACACTGAAAATTGCACCCCAGTCAAGTGGTATCTGCTTTAACCAATCCCGCCCCATCAATGCCTGGTCGTCACCCTTTCGCAACAAACACCTTCAATGAATGTTTGTTTCCACGATATCTGACAGGCACACACACGTTACCTGCCAATGGGATTAGTTCTCCGGTGTATGACCTTAGCTTCAGACCGGTTTGTTGTGGTGGAAAGCTACGCAAGACATTTTTGTACACATTCCCCGGTACAATAGACACCGCCGCCCCAGTATCTACAAGCATTGACACATTGGGTCCATTTAACTCCATGTTCACATGTATGCCTCTCTTAATCTCGCTAGCTGTGTACTCCGTGCAGACCTAGATCACTTTGATTGCCATAAACATCAGTAACCTCACCAACAACATCATCAATATGAGAAACCTCTCTGCCTGCACTGATCTTCCTACGGCCTTTATGGCCTTCAGACTTGCAATTTTTTGTTACATGACCAATTTTACCACACAAGTAACATTTGTGATCAATGAATTTGCATTTAGCAGCAGAGTGGTGTCTGCCGCATCGGAAGCACTCTCGGTCGGCCGGCACCGTCGTCTGCGTCTATCTTGGAGATCCCCGACTAGTCACGTGATGCACCGCTGCAGTCGAAGAAGCTTTTCATTGAACTCCCTTGAGCTCTTCGCGGTCATTTCCACGGCGATCGCCGTCTGATAAGCCTCGTTGAAGGTTAGCGAATTGTCTCTGAGTATTAACTTCGCTTGTATCGCCGTCAAGTTCAGACCCTTTACGAACATGTCTCTCAGAGCCTCATCTTGATAATCACGTGGGTACTCACATTCACCGCATAACTCACGCAACGCCAGCGCAAACTGCGTCACTGACTCTGAAGGCCTACGCAGTCTGTTCATGAATTTGTTTCTCAGGCCTATGTTTATTAGTTGCCTTTTTGTAAACCGTGGTCGCCGCACGAATTACCGCATCGTAGTCCGCATTTGCCGGTGTCTCCGGCTTCAGTTGCGTCTTCAACTTAGCGTAGCATTCAGCGCCAACGTTTGACAGGAAAATGCTCTTTTTGACATCTGCTGATACGCCGTTACTGATCACAAAGAACTCGAACCGTTCAACGTAGTTTTCGAACCTCTCCTTCTCTTCCACATACGTCTCGAAGCGGGCGCTCTTCCCCAACATGCTTAAGTTCGTTTTCTCGTCGCCACTGTTATGTATTGTGGAGTTTGCATGTTTAAGGAGACAGATTACGAATAATAATCAACTACACATGAGGTTGGCGGTATCCCATAGTGCCTCTGGTATGTATTGCAGAAACGGTACAAAACACGGGCGGACACTTACAGCTAGTAACGTCTACTGGGTACCCGTTACATCAATATACAACAGTGTACAGATCGCACGGCACTTATGACACTGGATGAACGATTGGGCTAGGTGTAGGGCATTCTCCTTTTATGCCCGAACCTTGTCGTATCCCATAGCTGAATGTGCCTCACTCTGCAGTGAAAGGTGGTAAAAGGATAATCCCTCGGCCTGGAACCTATTAAGTATTCCCTAAGATGACCAGTTCAAAAGAATTATTATTTAAAAGGCAAACTGACTGGAGCAAATGCTGTATGTGTGAAACTATTAAGAAGGATGAAGAGCTGAAATCACATCCACAAAGGTTCTCATGATCAAAGCCAGTGTCACATATGTTCTAGTCATAGCAGTTAGTGTTCTGCAGGAGTTTGGTCTGCAGAAGCTGTGGGTGGCTTTTGGTCAAGGACGGAACCTGAGGTACATTCCTGTACATGACCCAGTGACTCATTTGGACCAGACAAGACAAGAGGGATTATCTTCTTCCATGCATTCACTGGTTGTTGTATCAGCCTTCCGGGGAAAATGGAATAAGTCTGCATGGCAAACCTGGAATGTATGCACAGAGGCCTCTGATGTAATCATCAAATTCCGCCAGTACCCACCAAAGGTTGAAGATTACGATCTGGCAATCCTGGAGACGTTAATAGTAATATTGTTTGACAGATCCAGTACAGCTGCTGGTGTTGATGATGCACGGCTCGACATGTTTGCTCGAAAGCAGAGACCATACGAAGCCATTCCCCCACTCGAGCCGCTCACCTTCAGCATGTCAAGCGTGCCGCCTACCAGGCAGGCTGCATATGGAGTCAGTCAACAGTCTGCCTACCAGAAACCCAACGTCCTGCTGACTGGGGATGAACAAAGGATGGTTATTTGTGGCAGATCTTCTGGACAATGCTGCCATTCATTGCACAGAGTTGTCAGCAGCTGACCAAGTGTGGATGCAAGAAGGAATGTCGCGTAAGGTGCTATGGCTTCGGTCTCACCTGTACAGCATTGTGCTGCTGCAGATGCCAGGATTAACTCTTCATCTGTTTGCGTGACTCTAGGAGTGCCATAAGTGCCAAGACAATGTGTGGACAATAAGAACAAACACTACAAGGCCACGTAGGACAAATAGGTTCACACTGTAATGTTAAGTGAACACTAAGGTGATAAGTGTTATAAGTGCAAAGATAATAATAAAGGACAAAAAAGTATGTTTTCACGGACACTTTTAAGTCATAGACAAATTTAGTCTGATCAGTCGATTGCTTGTATTATTGTTGACGTGGCGGAACACCTGACCAGAGTGACTCACAGCTATTAATTGGCGACAAAAATCAAATACATGATTCAACACCAAGATATTTCAAATCGGACTATTCTGTTAAATTTTAGAACAAAAATAATATTTTTATGTCGGAAATGGCGGCCGTATTGACAAATGGCGGCCACCTTGAAATGTCCGGTGGCTAACGGGCTTTTTTCAAAAAGTGGTCCCTTATGAGTGTCCAAGCCAAGTTTAGTGCTAGTATCACTTTTTGAAAGATTGTCTCACTTATCTGCTCCACTAACATGCAGTATGACATTCCATACGCGGCTATGTTTAGTTGACGAAATTGTCGAAATTTGGATTTTACTCCCTGCTAATATCATTTCAACAGTACCATTAAACTAGAACATGACAAAATTAGGATACGTTTTTATCAAAACTGTATTAACAAGATTTTAACAAGATTTAAGAAGATTGCCATCCAGAAAATTAACTCTAGATGACAGGTGGACAAGGAAGTCTTTTGGCTTATCGTGAGTCCTTTACTTTTTATCTACGTGTATCCCGCCTTTTTTAGGTATGTGTCGATTTTATTTTTAAACATATTCACGCTACTAAAAATAGATATGTTCAAGTAATGTTTGTAAATGAAATTTTGCTTTTTAAATATGGCTTATACATGAGGTAAATACGTGAACACCTACTGTATTTCACCTATTTGTAAACTGATGTTTAAGTTTTGATTCATTGTTGATTCTACCTAGAACAGTTCACAGTTCACATCAAATAAATTGTGGACTAAGTCTTTTCTTTTAGTGTTCAAAATCATTTACGATAATGCACTATAGTGTAGCATCTACATACAAGTTATTTTCAAACTGCACGGTAGTATAACTGTTTGCTCTGAGAGAAAACATGTAACTCATGTGTCAGGTGGGGGTCGCCAAATTGCGTTTTGCATCCGGGCGCCAACAATTACGCCATTGCATGGGCATATGCCCTTGCCTTTATGGTAATACGCTACTGGCGATCCCTGGCGCGCCAGGAAGGTCGCTAGTAGTGAACTTGAAACATGGAATTGGCGCAGGCGTACACTGGCACTACACTGCCAGGAAGTTGCGCACTGCGCAGCTGCGGAATTACGTAGACTGGGCTAGGCTAACAAGTACTGAAGTAGTGATGACGTAATTTTGTCACATGACAACCTGTTGTATGTAAGAGGCGTACGAAGTGAGAGGTGGATCCGCAGAAGGACATGTTTCCTCGTTTTATTCTTCTTTGTCTTCTTCGTCTTATTGTTATTATTAGTAGTAGTAGTATCATCATCATTATCACATAATGTTCCGCTAACATATCAGTAATGTTACATTTAGGTTACGGAATTTTATTTTCCATATATGACGTTCCACTGTGATTTTCTATACCAGTAGTGTTAAGATATAAACGCCGTAATGGTAAATAATTAGTCTGCTTTAAAAAAAACTTCTAATAATAGGAATGTTCGTGGAACGTAAAGCTAATAACGTTACTAGTAAAGGTAAATTCTTATATAGCTCAAAGCGGTTTACACTTTACTCCCTGGCAGACCTGTTCACTCGAACACCATCTCGACTTCTCTGGGAAGCATCCAGCCACGCTGCAATTAATGCGCGAAGACTGTTCGTACATAAATATCCACCGCTGTCTATAGCCAGGTACTCAATCATACAGCGGAGTGAACTGGAGCAACGTATAGTGAACGAACTTACCCAAGGTTCGACACCGCCGCACAGGATTCGAACCCGGGTTCTCTCGGTTGAGAGTCCAAAGCTCTAGCCACTGCACCACGGCGCTATATGCAAGAACGAATTATTAGAACGTTACTAGAATGTTCTGACACGATGTGCGTGTCCCAGCTAACAAAAACATGTTCTCAGAACGTTCACACATCGTTATTCTTATGTTACGATAACGTTAGTCGTAACGTTCTGAGAACTTTTTGGAAAGTGTTCTTAACGTTCTATGAACTTTATGCATAACGTTATGGTGTAACGTTATGAGAACGTTTTTTTTTGGAAAATTGTCTTAACGTTCTGTGAACGTTATGCATATTAAATATTATCGTGTAACGTTAGGAGAACATTGTTCTTGGAAAGTTTTTTTAACGTTCCCAGAACGTTCATAAACGTGTCTAAGGGGCCCTGAGGGACATGGGCCCAGACCTTTGTAATTGTTCTTGCGCGTATACGTTTAATTATGAATGCGCCCATGTGACCGTGCACCCCTAGAGTAGACTACACTAAACTATTGTTGTGCATTGCCAATGTCATTGCTATTCATGACCAAGCAAGTGCACATTACGTATCTCAAGTTCAAAGAACCCATCCTGCTTAGATAACCAAAATGATACAAAATGTTTTATGAAATGTTTGACAAAGTCCAGACGTTCAAAGAAAATGACAAGGAAGATTAATTTTTGTAACTGACATATGTAAAAAAATTAATGGAGACCTAAGTATAAATGTTCTATATTTTCAGAACGTTCTGGGAACGTTAAGAAAACTTTCCAAAAAAGAAACGTTTTCAGAACGTTACCACTAATGTTATTATAACATAATAGTAAAGTTCTGGGAACGTACGTTAAGAAAACTTCCCCAAAAACGTTCTCAGAACGTTACGACTAACGTTATCGTACCATAAGAATAACGTTGTGGGAACGTTCAGGGAACATGTTTTTGTTAGCTGGGAAGTTCCTTCTATGGCTTACCCACCGTCTTCAGCTGTCAGTCATTTTAACCGGATATTGTTTTTATCTAAAGTAAATGACTGGATGATTACTGACGGTGCCCTTTTCGTCATTTGATGTAGCATTTCGTAAAAAATTATAATTTATTTAGTGGTTGTTGTATGATGCACTCTTTTGTTATAATGATGACGGTGTGCGTACTTATCTAATAAATAGTTCCGGTTACACGCTGGGCGCCATGCCTGTCGGCATTCGTTATGTGATGGCTATTTTGCCTCTAATTAGCCACAGTAGACCCAACGTAACAGCTTTTGTCATATATCTATATTAAGAAGTTCTTTTTTAAACAAATATTCAGTATTATAATTGTCTTTGTGTCACCTGTGAAGGCCCCGATTGTATTTGTTAGAGAAGTATAATCAGCATGAGTAATGTTTAGTTAAACCCATGTACTAGTAACACAAGCAATATGGTAACAAGTTTATATATGAGTTGCGAATATTATTTTGTAATTTATTTATAATTAGTGTTGTATTTAGTCAGTTTGATTAGTTTCAGAAGGGGATAGCAACATATTAGCCTATGGTTTCAGCTATGTCCTTTCAGCAGCAGCACACCATACTGAGCATGTATTATGTTGTTGTTGTTGAATAAACTTTAATTAATTAATTAATTAATTCATTCATTCATTCATATACTTTCTGCAAGCTCAAAAAGGTCAGTTCTTATATAGCGCAGTAGCTAGCCCTCAGGACTGCTCAAAGCGCTTTACACTTACTCCCTGGCAGACGTGTTTAATTTGAACATCATTTCGACTCCTCTGGGAAGCATCCAGCCACGCTGCAATTAATGCGTGAAGACTTTGTACACAAATATCCACCGCTGTCTATAACCAGGTACTCATTCATACAGCTGGGTGAACTGGAGCAACGTAGAGTGAACGAACTTGCCAAAGGTTCGACATCGCAGCAGCGGATTCGAACCCGGGTTATCTCGGTCGAGAGTCAGAAGCTCTATCACTGCTCCACAAGACATAGTGTCTATTTGTGTAAACTAATGGTTACATTCATTTGCCATATCAAGTTTATTCGTGTCTATTTCATTGTTTTGTAGAACCCGGTTTTCAATATTATGCTGTGGGTTTCTGTTTTGATATAATTTCATTTATTGTTTTCCAGGTATTTTCTACATTGAATTTGTATTTATAAAAAAATAACTCATAGGGTGATCTCTTAGATTCATGTATGCTCCGTTTAAGGTTGGTTTTATACGTTTTCAAGTTAATGTAACACATGTGATATTCTGCAGTCATCTTCAGTTGTTTATATAGTTTATCTTTATATATAATGGACCTTAGTACACCTTTAGTTATCCAAGCAGATTTTGTGTGCCTATATTGACGAAATTTAACAAATTTAATTGGCATGAGTTTATTTTTAATTTTTGTATTACTTGATATATAATATTATAATTACAATTTGTATCAGCGTTAGGGTTCCTGTCCATGTTTGATGTTATTATAAATGTCGGATGTATGATTGTCAGGCTTAACGTTGCATTCTGGGTTAATTACCATTTTAACGCATTTTTGAAAAGTGAATGTATTTTTTTTTATAAATTGTGCATTTGCTATCAAATAACGAAGATGGGGTTACACAAGATGTTGATCTATTTTTACCTTTGGATCGAACTCTCCCGCCAACGAGATTATAAATGATGTCTCGCACATGTTGCGAAGAGTAATCATGCAGAGAGGGTAACTAAATTAGGTATGTGAATGATAAAGTCTGCTTTTGATTAAATAAAAACACTGACATGTGCCTAAGTGCACACATAGTTAGTTTGCAAATGCATAGGCTTGCTTTTTATGTCAATCATGCTGTTAAAAAAGTTATTGGCCTATCGATAATCGAATCGTGTGTAGCTGGCCATTGGCACTGCCGCACTGGGAATGGAATGGAAGCAGTGAATACATGTCAAAACGGCGACAGATCCAAAACGGCGACAGACTAAAACGGCGACAAACCATCTTTTCTTGCATGTCCTCGTGTCTGGTAGACAGCAGTCCTATATCATCAGCATGGTCCAGGTCTTCAAGAATTTAGGTTAGTGTCCATCTGATGTCTGTCAGGTGGTAGTTACAAGCAACTTGACACTGAACGTCTCTATAGAGTATCTTGATAACAGTAATCATCTTCTGGGAATCCCGTAGTGACGAAGTATCTTCCACAAAGATTCTCTGTGGAGGGAGTCAAAGGCCTTTTCGAAGTCAATTAATGCAATGTAGATGGTGTTGTTTCAGTCAGCGCTTTGTTCTAAGATTTGCCTTAATATGAATATGTTATCTATGCAAGACGTGCTTCTTCTGAAACCGGCTTGTTCTTGTCGAAGAATGGTGTTAATTGCTGCTCGTATTGTCTTCAGTATAAAGCGACTGAAGATCTTGCATGTCTGGATAGCAAGGTTATAACACGCCAGTTATTGTAGTTTCCCAAATCGCCTTTCGTTGATAGTTTGATAATAATCCCCGTCTTCCATTCGTTTGGTGTATATTCTTTATCAAATATCTTCTGGAAGATCTGACAAAGGATATTCGGTGTTTCCTCTTCCTCTGCTTTAAACATTTCTGGACAAATACTGTCATTTCCTGTTGCTTTTCCATTCTTCTGAGCTTTAATGGCTTCTCGGATTTTTGCTTCGATGATCCGGTTGAGGTTGTCAGTGAGGTCCTCTGCTCCCTCAGGAATGTCAGCAATGGTGGGTGGATCCGGACGGTTGAGAATGTTTGGAAAGTGTTCCTTCCACCTCTCCACCATCTCTTTTTCAATTGTGATACATCATCTTTCCATCTGTGGCTTTCAGTGGGAGGTTCTGGCTGGGTCCTGTATCTCCTTTCAGCTTCTTCGTTATTTTGTAGAGTAACTTCATGTCTTGTCTGCATGCTACTTCTTCTACCTCCGTGGCCAAACTCTCCATGTATGTGCGTTTATCCATTATGGCACTCTTTTTCAGTTCTTTGTCTTTCTGAGAAACTTCCTTGGAAAGTCGATCTTTAAGTCTTGGTGATTTTGTAGTGAGTAGTCGCTTCTTTATTCCTTCCTTTTGCCTATTTTGTCCCAGGTTGATGTGGAGATCCATTACTCTTTCTTTGATCTTGTGTATCCTAGCATTGTTTTCCCTGCTTGCTCCATAGCCTTGTTGAAACTTTGTATTGTCATATCTGTTTCTCCTGCAGAATACTAAAATTGTTCTTCAGAGCAATTATGAACTGTTGCTTCGTTTCTGGATTCTGTAGCTTGTCCGTATCAAAGCGCTGTTGCTTCTTTTCTCCAGTCTCGGCCTTCCTCAGTTTCAGGGCGAGTTTTTCCACCAACAGGCTGAGGTCGCTGCCAGCATCTGCTAGTCTCCTTGTTCTGACATCTTGTAGTGAACGCCTCCATTTCCCGTTTATCAGGATGTGATCTATTTGGCTCTCAGTCTTACCCTCTGGATATCTCAATGTCAGCTTGTGAATTGTATTGTGTTGGAAAAGCGTTCCTCCGATCACAAGGTCATTTTCTCCACACATGTCACACATTTTGCTGCCATTTTCAGTCATCCTGCCTGTTACATGTTTGCCCATGGTCCTCTCCACTCCACTCCCTGTCGATGTTGGTTGTCTTCTCTGCATTTCCTGGAGAACTTACGCCAGTATTCCAGTCTGGTACAGCGTTCTCACATTCCAGTATTCAATGTTAATCGTTGATTTTTGTGTTAGGAGATCCGCTGTTGGGGTGGGGACTTCCTTGCGGGTTTGGCCACCATCCGTGTTTGGACCAGTTCCCTGGTGTGCTTCGCTTCTACCACCGGGTGCTGTGTTCTCTCTTGTTTCAGTTTCCGTAGCTAGTCTGTTTTTACGGGGTGGGGTCGCTAGCCCCACGCCCAACTCGCCTCCTTTAGTTGGGCTTGGGACCGGCAGGAAGCTCTCATAGAGAGTATCCAGGCGGAGTTCATTTCAAACAGGTTTTGATTAAAACCAAACTTTATAGGGTAAAACCTATGATCGTGCGAGACCGACGTGGGCGGAGATCGACGTGACGATATACTGTTATGCAACGCTTCGCCCCGTAGGCAGGTGGTATAAGTGATGCGAGAATAATAAAGCTGATTACGCTAATATATTAGTAATATTCATACATAATGATCCATACCAAAGATATACTAAAAGACAGTTTATTATTTGATAGTAAAGGAAGCAGTAACAAAGTAACATTCGCCGTTTAGTTTTAGTGTGTGTGACGCCAATTTGGTTGTCGCCGTTTTGGCTTGTCGCCGTTTTTGGATCTGTGGCCATTTCGGTTGTCACAGTTTTAGTGTGTCGCCGTTTTGGTTATTCGCCGTTTTGGTCTGTCGCCGTTTTAGTGTGTCGCCGTTTTGGTTATTCGCCGTTTTGGTTTGTCGCCCTTTTAGTGTGTCGCCGTTTTCGTGTGTCGTCGTTTTGGTTTTTCGCTGTTTTGGTCTGCCGCCGTTTTGGATCTGTCGCCGTTTTGGTTGTTGCCGTTTTGGATCTGTCGCCGTTTTGACCTGTACCGGATGCAGTCGGGGGGCAACTAACACTAACCGAAATATTTGAGATTCTGTCTTACAATTAAAACGACACGTGCTAATTACTTAATTATACATTCCATATACATGCATTGAACATGATTTGCACCGGTTCCAGTAGTTAGTATTAGTAGTGCTTCATTGATCGTATCGTTATTGTCTGGGTTACGTGTCCTAAATTCGTGCATCGCCCTGTTCAGACAGTTCAGTGCCCAGCAGCCTTTTGTGTCATTTGTTATCTTCTGTTTGATTGCATCGATTAAGGTTGATGTTAAACCGACAGTAGCAATGCGTAAAGGTGGTTGACATGTCATCATTCAATGTAAACGCCTGAGGTTTTAGAAAAAACGGCGATAATACCGCCTTGCCATGGTATTGCGCGATGCACGAACTAGGATTAGTAGCATAAATGGGTTGATCGATTCAGCAATGCATTGTACAATGATACATGTACCAAAATACGTACTGGCTCAGGAAGAGTAGTCATTCCTTGGTTCAACCACCCCACGAGAGAATGCAATATTGTTTAAAAATGTACTTTTGCTTTTTTGGTAAACAATTAAATTTTTTTCAACATATGAAATACATCAACATCAGGAATATAACAATATTTTGGTATATGCATGGTTAGCAAATCTAATATTTACCAGGTATGTAAACATCATGTTTCCAGGACATATATCCGAGGTGGACGTGGTACGAGAAGAGAAAAAAGAACAGGACAAGGTGGTCGTTGAATAACATTAAGCACCTACACATATATTTTACATGGTACAGTTGATCAGAACATACATACTAATAACTTCTAATAACTTATGCTGTAATTCTTTATCCTGTTTGTAAGAGGTCGACCAGGTCAAAGGTCAGCAATACTGATGACGGGACACTATGCTATATAAAAACTGACATTTATGTTGGAATTTCTTTATTTTATAAACATAACAACTTGGTGGTGTATACTTAACCTGCTATATTTATTTGTAATTTGTGTTCTTCCACAGGTAAATAATTTATTTTTAGATACATTTTGTTATTATTGACAATCTCCCCTATTAATAACTGATCTACAACATTTTACTCAATATTATTACATTGTATTATATAGTTTGTGTATTTGCAGGAATTGTTTAAATAAGTATAAATCATTGTAATAATTTCATAAAAAGCTCTTCTTTGCCATATGTCATTGTTTATTTCATTTTAATTTTGCCCCCCACATGAAAGACATTAAATAGACCAAATTATACAGGTAGTTCATATGACACAGAATAATAAGTACACTTTTATGCATGTTACTCTTTAGTCAGATTGTGTTTGTAACATACAGTATATGGAATAATATTTGCCTGTTGTAGTAATTGTGTGTAATCGTTAGCCTATTTGAAAATTGCCTAGGTTTCAACTACAATGCAAGCAGTCTAATATGGGTATACCGATTATGTCAGTCTTGTCTGCAGCTGTTGTTATCCAATATATGGCATCAACCAGAAAGTTGTAAAAAATGTACAGACAATATCTAAGCTATTGATGTAATCATAATTACATTCACAAGTAAATACAATTGATTACATTCATTTTCTCAGTAATCATACTCATACATTTTAACAGTAATTCTATTTGACTACATTTGTGACCAGGCCTGGTGTCAAGTACATATATTACTATTACCTAGTTTCCTTCCTATTACCGGTAGTATTAAATGCTGAATCTTATATATTACTATTACATTTGTAGCAATTACTATTACTATTATATTTTTCATCGGAACTATATAGTGTAATACACGGTATCGTCGGCATGCATAGATATGTACCACAAAATATAAATATCATATTTAATATTCCTACTAACTACTACTAACTACACTGTTTATGGATAGAACATATTTTTCATTTTATATTTCAGTACTATATAGGAATGAAAGACAAAAGCAATGTCGCAGTCACTTTAATTTTTTAAATTATAATCAATGTAATTAAACCATACTGAACTACTGCTGCTTGGTAGACTGTTGATTATTGGCACAAATACAATTACATCAGGATGATTTTCACACCTCTGTTGTTTAGGCCTAGTAATATGTGGACAGCCACTAAACCCATACAGGCTTGTGTGAAAAGGATAGTTGGCATGAGAGCCAACTTCAAAGAACTATTGAATCCCTTTAGCCATGCAGTTGTCACACTGTCCCCATGTCTGCTGGTGCTAGGTAAACTCTCATAACCTTCAGGGTGAAACTGACTGAGGGCCATGATTCAGAGAAGAGCAATCATAAAACCTGGTGAAACTAGAGGAATATTCTTTTCCTTGTAAATAATTAAATAACCATACCTCAGATAAGCGCAACACAAATATAACTTTGAAATTTCCAATAGTAATATAAAGTAATAGGTGAATTACTATTACATTGCATCCTATTACTACAGGTGTATTACATTGTGTTTTATTCAACCTATTACTGTTACAATTACTTCAATATTTGTAATTTTCACTATTACCAGGGGTTTACCTGGATGTTTGTGTCCAAGGGTCCTCGAGACACCAGCCTTCTTTTGAGGGGGTCCCAAGCATGTAGCGAGGGTCCCACTTATTGCTCTTTTTTAATTGTAAGTATTGTTTTCTAAATATTACAACTTATACAACCCATGTAAACCTGGTTATTATTAGTTTGATACTAACAAGAACTTAACAAAATAACGTGCCTTGTTTTATTTGTTGATGTTTTCCTTTGATAATCGATGTAGTTTTGGAAGTTATAGCAGTCTTACTCACTTATGCGTGCTAGTCTGCTAGATGCCTTGGCTTGTGTGTAAATGTCACATTGGGAGATCGCCTAATAGTCTGGTTTGTTAAGGCCAATTTTTTGTCAAATCGTTACTTGCCGGATAAAAGCACGAAAATTGAACCATATATGTAAACTTTCATGGCGAATCCGATTAGAGGGAGCTCCACGTCAGATTTTGTGTCCTTGACCTTGAATTTCAAGGTCAAATGTTACAAAATGTGAAATATATTTTTCTCAGATATGTATGACATTGAATGTCAAGGTCAATTTTTTTTCTCAGAAACATCCCTGTTTTTGTTTATATAATAATAACGATAATGAAATCCATATATTTAGTACCATCACTGTTTTTCTACGCATGCATGCCGGATCCAAATCTGATGTTGTGTTCATAACTGTGAATGTCAAGGTTACATGTCAGTAACCTGGAAATGTCAAGGTCAAATGGCAATGATAGGGAAATTTGTATTCTTCAGCAATATATGCAAGCTAAGTTTATGTGCTGGTTTATTTTGTTTTATTTCAAGGCCTACTTCTAAATAGGTAAAATTAATGAATGGGACTTAGTAATGTCTAGATGATGTTGTCAGCCACCTGACGGACTCGAGGCGAACGCAATACCAGACGATATGAAACGTAAGTGCATAATTACAGCGCGTGCTCGATAAAACAAATCGACCTATTTCAATACTATTTTGTTCCAGATGGAAAGCATACACATTTACGAGAGAAATAGCTGTTCTATCAACATGAACCTATGCGTTATCTGTCAGGAAGCATCTGAAGTGTGTCCTCTGAGAATTCCAGGTGGACAATACTCTGCGGAGAATGTTTATGGAGGCAAACACGCGAGTAGTGTACCACTCACTACACGCTTTTCAGCAAGGGGCGAAGACAGTCGTGGTGCGCACTGTTGATACGGATGTTGTCGTCAACTTTGTTGGATTGTTCTTCTGTTTGACAACGACCGTCGGTAACTTCCAACTGTGGGTGGCATTCGGGAGAGGGCGAACCTTTAGAAACTTACACGTCAACACCGTTTCTGACAGCCTTGGAGAGCGGAAGGCTAAGGGAATCCTGATGTTCCATGCCATAATAATTGTAATTTCAGCGTTCCATGGCGTGGGGAAAAGGTCGGCTTGGAAGGCTTGATGTGAGGTTCCTGGCGTGACAGAGGCATTTGCAACCATAGCGAGGTCACCGTTTGCCAAGTTAAACGTGGCTAGTCCAGACTTTAAATTGATGGAGAAGTTCGTTATCACAAGTCAAGTGCAGCAACGTCTATTAACGAGGCAAGAAGAAACCTTTTCACGAAAAAAAACTGCGCCTTCGATCGTCTGCCACCAACAAAGGGTGCATTGCTACAACACGTGAGGAGCAGCATCTACCAGGCAAGCATATGGTCTTTGAGTTGTGTGGCTCGGCCGGATGTGCCGTCCCCAAAGGACTTTGGATAGACGTTCGAGGATGGGAGATGGTCTCCCCTTTGGTCAACGCTTCCTGGAGCTACCAACGCGTGCCGGTGTACTGGTCTGGAAGGAGGTTCCGGTCTGAGAGTAAGTTCCGGCTCCGTTTTGCGTAGTGCGCATGCGATTGTACATGTCAAAGGTTAGCGCCTACTTTCGGCCCGCAGCTGTATGGTCTGGAAGGAGGTTCCGGTCTGAGAGTAAGTTCCGGTTCCGTTTTGCGTACACACAGTACATGTCAAAGGTTAGCGCCTATTTTTGGCCAGCTTGACACGGTGTTTACCGAAAGAATGTGTGATAGTTTACGTTAATAATACGGTTACTTTTGTAATTGTTAGTATACATAACAAAACCTCATAATTAGCATAACTTATAGTTATGTGCAAAAAAATTGTGTTTTATTTTGATGTCATTGTCTCAGAGCGTTGACGTTGTGTATCTTACGACTTCGTCACACAGAGCTGCAGTTTTCAGTGCTGTTTATACGCACAGCGGGTTTTGTGGTAGACACTAATATCCGCATTTTAAATGACATGACACACACTTATCTCCGTCAGTTTGGCATGTATGAAGCTGAAATTTTGTGTATAATCTAGCAGACCCATTGGGGGTTGTTCGTAGATTGAGATTTTTTAAAATTCGTCGGGGGTGGGAATCTTGTGGGTAACAATTTATAAATGACACATATCTCTGCTAATTTGACATATATGAAGCTGAAATGTGTTGTGTGATCTAGGGTGTCCATTGGGGTAGTTTGTACATATAGTTTTTTTTTTTTTTTAATTCATCCAAGTGGTGGGGGTCTCGGGGAGGTCACAATTGTAAAATGCACTCATATCTGTCATTTTGTCATGTGTGGAGTTGAACTTTTGTGTTTGATCGAGCAAGCCCATTGGGATCTAGATATTGAAACAAAATTCAAAATGTGGGAGTCACAATTTTAAAATGGCACTTATCTGGGCCATTCATGCCTGTATGGGACAGACATTTTTATGCGATCTATCGTACCCATTGGGATAGTTCGTAGTTTTATATATATTTTTTAATTTGTCCGGGGTGGCGGTCTGGGGGTCACAATTTTATCTTGGGGTCATCATTTCCAAACAGTTTTTCCCAAAGCAACTTCGAGTAACTCAACAATTCTTTAATAATACATTTATGGAAACGGGTCATGCATTCACGACTTACATAAGTAAACACTTATTATCATGTCAACGTGTATAATTATACAAATAGTATTATTAAATGAAATATAAAATGCAAAAAATTTGTTTATTTACACAGATCAAAACTAGCCCTTTGTATAATACTGTGATGTTTCATCAGACAAGTGATCAAATGCAATTATTAAAAAATAAAACTATTGTTACAAATAATTTTTAACTCGTAGATAACATTAGCCTTTCTGGTCATACATATCTACGTCACATTATAGGCAATCTAATGTAATGTAAATTAAACTGAGGAGATCCTTATGAAACTAAAGCTGTGATTGTTATTACGTTAAACAAAGTAACATAAAACAACTGGAATACACTAAAATGATTGGCATACATTTACAAAGAACCAAACCACATAGCCCGTTATATAACGCTGCACTCGCTTGCAATACAACATTGCTACAAATAAAGTATATCATAATATTTAATCAGCCAAGTAATATAAAATTCAATTATTCAGAAATAAAACCATTGTCACAAGTAATCATTAATTCATATATATCATGACTGCATGACTGTAATAATAATAAAATAAGATATTTTTATAGCGCCATAATCACACAGTGCTCTACGGTGCTTTACAATACAATCATAATACCAAACCTGTATAGTTAGATCATTAAAATATTAAGTTAATTATCATAAAAACAATACAACTAAGAATCGTACATTGAATTAAAAAACAATTTAAATATAAGGGCATTATACCTAAAACATATATAATGAATAAACTCATTTAAATAATAAATTACACTAAGAGCCATCACATAATAGGATGAGGGGGGATTAAAATAGTAAGATGACAAACTAAAGTATATATTCAGTGCTGCATGTGCCATTACTGTTTTTTGTATTGCAGGAACTCTGCTAATACTGCCTTTCTGAAAGCATCGACATGGCACTGGCGTATCTTGTGAGGTGGTACTCCAACGCTGATGGCCTTTGCATACTGGAATACAGATACACATTAATGTTAACATTTCCTTACATAAATAATACACTCATCTGAAAACATATCATCCCTTAATAACATACATAGATACAGGTCATAATTTTCCTTTGCTAATTCTGTGAAGTATAATACTTTATAAAAACCTACTTGGTACTTGGTAGTGTGATAACATGCTCAGTGTTACTGTAAGTGAGCTGGCAAATAGTGTGTATCGTGAAGTTTTCATTCCTACATCAGTGAGGGACGTGTTATGTAACCAGCATTGCGAAAAACTGTTCAAATATATAACAGAGCAAATGTCATGTAGGAATATGCCAGGAAACAGAATACTGTGTCTCTGTGTATATAGCATCATGTGGAGGATTGGCACATTTGATGTTTTTTTTCAAATTGGCAGGAATTTATTGTCTTAATATATCCTAAATTACAATTAATGGTAAGACCTAATTGTCTCTCAAATGATGCTCACTATCATTGTGAACACACCACAACTGTGGCTGAGAGGAAGCAGATTCGAATCCTATGCGGCGGTGTCAAATTTTGGGAAAGTTCATTTACTCTGCATTGCTTCAGTTCACTCAGCTGTATGATTGAGTACCTGGTTATAGACAGTGGTGGATATTTGTGTACGAATAGTCTTCACCCATTAATCACAGCGTGGCTGAATACTTCCAAGAGAAGTCGAGATGGTGTTCGATTGAACAGGTCTGCCAGGGAGTAAAGTGTAAAACGCATCGAGCAGTCAAGGACTGGATACTGCGCTATATAAGAATTTACATTTTTTAACGTATCATTATCTTATTTGTTAAACAATATGGATGCCTAGACGACACATTATGGTATTTATAAAATATAACACAACACAATAGTTAAATACCGAGTATAAAATATTGTTCTATGATCAGTCACTTTTATTACAACAAAGTAACTCAATATACTATGAAGATTCCTTCACATAAAACAATTTGGCATGCTTGCATACCTAAACTTATTTAGTGCAGGAAACATCAAAGAATATTGAGAGCAGGCATGGGAAACTAACTTTGAAAATTATTTAAAATACATCAACTCAGATATTTTCCAGTTAAATTAATTAATATCATACGTTTATCAGGTCAATTAAATTAAATTAACCTCCAAATGTTTTTCAATAAAATAAAATTTACAAATAACTTTCATTTAATTAACATTCAATTTAAACTAACTTCAATTAAATTAGAAATCAACTTGAACTCACCTGACGATTAATTTTAAGACAAAAAGAACACATTATCCGCTAAAGAGGCTAACTGGAACTAATGTCTGTAACAGGCCAAGCAAGCTAATAAAACACAATGACATTTTACAAACTTATCTAAAACTTGAAAGTACAATATGAGAATTTAAGTTAAATACTGTATAGCTGGATTGTGTTCACTTTCACATTTTTAACCCAGCCCTGAAGTGCCTTATCACCCACTGGACATTAACAGTTCACCCAGCTCAGTCACTGACTGTCCCTGGCTGGAGATTTGAGATTGTGCAAACAATTGCCTGAACCTAACTAATTGCTTTCATGTCAGTTGGGTCACTGGCTGCTACTAGTGTGCACTTAGAATTTACATCTAATGACAACAGGCCTGTGAAAACCACCTGAGGCATAACATTTACTTAGAAACAAGCTTGCATATTATGCATGTGGGTAGTTTTCATCTTACAGCTTGAACCTGGAGCACCAAACGTTTAGGAATTAATATACGACCCCCACAATAGGGTCGTTTCAAGATACTCCATATATTTATATATGGGAGACATCACCAGTACATATCATGTATTTAGATTTTCAGAAAGCTTTCGACAACGTGCCACATCAACGATTACTATTTAAACTATAGGTCCATGGCATATGAAATGGTATAATTAACTGGATAAAAAATGGCTGATTGACAGAAGACAACGGATAGTAGTTGATGGAGAGGATTCAAACTGGAAATCAGTACTGGGACCTATATTATTCTTAATATATATCAACGATTTGGACGATGATATAACAAGAAAGGTGCTGAAATTTTCGGATGATACAAAAGTGTTCAGAAGGATTAAACATTATGCAGATAGACAGCATTTACAAGATGATCTTGACAGGTTGATCAAATGGTCTGAAAAGGGGCAAATGTGGTTCAATTTTTTGAAATGTATATGCCTCCACACAGGACATGGGAATGAAGATGTACAATATAAATGGGGGGTACTGTATTAAATACAACTGTAAAAGAAAAGGACTTTGGGTTAACCACTAATGCTGAGATGAAGGTTTCTAAGTAGTGTGGAATTGCAGCTACAAAGGGAAATAAAATCCTTGGATTAATTAGGTGAAATATAGTGTATAAGGAAAAAAAGATAAATTGTACAAAACTGTAGTTAGGCCTCAATTAGAATATTGTATACAAGCATGGAGGCCATACCGCAAGAAGAACATAGATATGCTACAAAGAGTACAGAGGAGAGCGATTAAAATGATACCAAAACTGAGGGATCTTAGTTATGAAATACATCTAAAAGAAGATGGTTTAACAACACTAGAGTCCAGGAGATTGAGAGGAGATGAGATAGAAGTGTCTAAAATATTGAATGGTTATGAAAATATTGATAGAAGTACTTTTTTCTCAGTTAGGAAGGATAGAAGTACTAGAAGACATGAAGTTATATTAGTAAAGGAGCAGTGTAGATTAGGTATAAGAATGTTCTACTTTTCACAAAGGACTGTAAATGAATAGAACAGATTATCTGCTGATTGTGTGGGTGTTTGCTGCGTGAATATGTGTAAACATACAATCGACACACCTCAGAAGGGCAGGATGCAGAAGGGTTGGACTCTCAATAAGCCAAAAGGCTTCCTTGTCCACCTGCCATCTAGAGTTAATTCTCTGTGTGGCAATCTTGTTAGGTGGACAATGAAGATATGGGGTAAATCAGTTGTTTGGACCTTTTTTCAATGGACTATATCTGATGCTTCAACTGTTGCATCATTGAAAGTCATTTTAATTAAATATCAACATAATCATACTCGCAGATGCAATGTATCGGTCAATAAGCCCATGCCAGGGGTAATTGTGCACAAAGGTTTGTGCATTTACCTGGCGGATTTGAACCTCCAACAGATACCGAGACATTAGCATCTACAGGTGTACTCTTAATTTAAAATAAACATTGTTAAAAAGGAAACCACTGTTTCATGTTTCAATTAAAAACAGACAACTTAATAAAGGCCATTTCCAAAATTTGCAGATGCTACAAAATAGTATTGTTCACTTGTTACAATTTATCAGTAAAGCTTACTACATAAATGATGGATGAAATTACCAACACAAGTTACCTGATGCTGCACTGCCATAGCCTAAGGCAGTAGGGGTCTAAATTCTAGTGATAAGGGCCTGAGCAAACTATGCTGAGAATTTAATAATTCACTTGAAATAATTTAGCACTACAAAGTCTACCAAGTCAGTATGATACAATTAATTAGTAAATTCCTTACTGTCATGTAACAGTATTCCCACACACTGTCAATAAGCTTATGTGTAACTGTGTCTACTTCTAAGAAAGGAAATATCACTTTATTCATACACAAATACAGTACAGATCAGTGTGACAATAACAATGTAAGTACCTGTGCTAAATGCAATACTAATAGCGAGTGATTGTCCATGATTTATTAATCTATTTCATTCATTAATTGCACTATATATGGTTAAATACATTGGTATTTAGGTTGGTGTACATTTTAGTGGTAGGCCCCTAGTCTAGGCCTATACATTTTTAGGTAAAACGATTGTTTAATAGCGTTAATAATTTCAGCTGAAAGAATATTCACAAAATATAATTCACAATTAACCAATTTCAAGTAGCACTTATCGTGGGGGCCAGTGTATTAAGGTTTGGCTCCCATGGGCATGGAATGTAAATTTATGTGATACAAAGTAGTGACAGACTAGCAGTACATTTGGTCATATAAGACTGAAGCCATTTGACATTTTAGGTTGAGTGCAATTTGTATTAATATTTGTCAAAAAGTAACCACCAACCTGTAATGTCTGTCATGGGTGTCTGTTTTGTCAAAGGAATATGTATTTATGATTTAGGAAATCAAGAGGTACAACCCACAGAAAGATAAAAATAATAACCATTCTAGGTAATAAACGGTGGGCCTGCAGAGCAGCTGTGTTAATAGCCACGTCATTGCGTCCAGCCATCGTTTCATAGTTATACTTCTGTCAAAAATTAGGCCCCTATTCTGACACCTATATAATTTAAGAGACCCATATTAATATACTGGCTTATGGCATAGTATACTATACGCTAGGCTACGGACTATTAGCCTGGCCCTGGGGCTGGACTGTCTACTCACCGTCTACTCACCGTCTACTTGATTGATATTTGCCATGCTGCGTAGCTTTCAAGACAGCATTGCGCATTCGCTTTTCACACACCAAGTGCTTTTTGGTGACTAGGTAATGCCTTATGCAAGTCATGTACCGTCGGTACTCATCTCCTATTTTCTCCCGCTGCATCACAGGTATTTTCTCAACAAAAGATATGTGAACTAGCTGACACTAACTAATGTGCCTGTAGTCGTAGACAGTGGTCACATAGATGTACGATCCTGTTCAGCAACGTAGGGGGCAAATAGGTCGGTGGAGTAACGGTCGCTACAGCAAACGAAAAATGATTAATTGTATATCTCAGTCACCGAGTGCGTCGAACAAGGGTCAAAGTTGATCGGTCACCTGAGGTCACGTTGCTCACAGCGATGTAACTCAGTCGCCGCATACTTCTGGCACGGGGTCAAAGTTGATCGGTCACCTGAGGTCACGTTGCTCACAGTTGGTCGATTTTGATGTACTGCGCTTGCGCGAGCATGCGCAATACGCAACCGGAACTTACTCTCAGACCGGAACCTCCTTCCAGACCAGTACACCGGGAGCTATTCCGGTGTCGATGCAAAAGCGGAAAGCCTTGTGCAGCGCACTGCACGTGCTCTAAAGCTGGCCTGCCGTGCACGGACCTTTGCACGTGTTTCAGAGTCAAGAAGTGAAAAGTGATTAGCTGGCCTGCCGTGCAGGGACCTTTGCACGTGTTTCAGAGTCAAGAAGTGAAAAGTGATTAGCTGGCCTGCCGTGCACGGACCTTTGCACGTGTTTCAGAGTCAAGAAGTGAAAAGTGATTAGCTGGCCTGCCGTGCAGGGACCTTTGCACGTGTTTCAGAGTCAAGAAGTGAAAAGTGATTAGCTGGCCTGCCGTGCAGGGACCTTTGCACGTGTTCCTGTGTCGAGAAGTGACAAGTGATTAGTTGGCCTGTCGTACACAGACTTGTGCACGTGTTCCTATGTCGAGAAATGACAAGAGATTATTGTTGGTTTGGGCGAGGAAATAAAAATGTAAATACAATACTTACTTACATATTTACTAATAAAGAATAGCCACGCACACCCGCGGAAATGTATGTGTGTGTGACCTTGACTTTTAGGGTAAATAACATACTTACACAGATATACACACATATATACTTACTTACATACACACATGCATGCATAAGTACACGCATATATTCATAAACAAAAACAGCGATGTTTTGGTGAACAAAAATTTGACCTAGACATAAGGTCATGGACACACGTACATGCACACATATATGAATACATGCTTGCATACATAATTACACACATACATTCGTACATATATACAAAAATAGATACGGTATTTAAAAAATGGTGATGGCAGTATCATTGGAATAGCCAATAAACAGCAGATGGAACTGTGCATTACTTTGTGGACACATAATTGTGACGTTGTGTACAATCGGAGCCCACCCCAATTTCGGCATTATGACAGTTGTGCTTAAATATTATACCTCAATGCGTTTATTCCAACAATCCACATCGTTTCAGGAATGCAATGTACCAAATACCGCTCGCTCAGGTTTGAAACAGTGTGCGGTCGCGGGAAACATACGCCTACGGGAATGGTTATTTGGGAAGACTCGTGAAAAGAAATACCAAACGAACTGATTCGGTATCAAACTACCAAGATAAAGGCATTCATTTTCAATATATATTTTTGTTATATGTCATTGATACGCATGCGTCCCGTGGGCACAACGATTATTTTGCAAGCGTCCGGGTATTATTTCTATGCGTATAGGACGCAGGATCTTGCGTCCCATAAACCCCTGTACTATTACATATTACTATTATGCCAGGCCTGTTTGTGACTAGTGCCCTTCTATCCACTGGTTCTATTCACTGGTGAATAGAAGGGCACGAGTCACAAACAAATGATGTGGAAATCATGTGGAAGTGATGAAGACTACAACATTTATAAAGAAGCACTTAACCAAGCTACAACAGAAATTATAAATTCAAAGAGAAGCTATAAAAATTAGCTTATAATATCAAATGTGACAGCAAGAGTTTTTGTGCATATGTTCCGAGCAAACAGACAGTTCAGGATAAGGTCGGGCCTCTAGAAGATAGTGCTAGAAATATAATATCAGCTAGAGGGATTCTTAACGGCACCTTAATTAAGAGTTAATTACAAGGACCATTCAATATATCATTGAAGACTATTCAAATAACCTTGGTCATAACACACCCTTACACCATGCAATGGTATTTGAGTGGTATTTTTGTAAGGGCATGAAGCAGTATGATTTTCGGCCTCTGCCTCCTAATCTTCAGAGCTGATGTTGCAGGCCTTCAGGTCACGCTTAATTTACAGACGTCCTTGAATCTGAGGGCTGTGCGTCCCACTGTTTTCTCTCACTGGCGAGTTGTTCATAGAGGATAACTTTCGGCAAGCGGTCATCCTCCATGCCAGATCCAGCAAGCGGAGACGTTTCTGGCTCAGCAGTTAGTAGGCATACATGCTGGGGATCTTAGCACGGTCCAGCATGGCGCTGTAAGGGACACGGTCCTACCGGGTGATATTGAAGATGCGATTGAGACACCGCGTGTGGATTAAGGTGATAAGCTAGGCGGCACTAGCTCCTGGCACATGTAGGTGATCCACAAGTCGCTGTCGTAGAGGAGGGTGCTCAGCACAAAGGCCTGGTAGACTCTCATCTTGGTGTTCTCAGTGAGCATCTTCAATTGTTTTCTCATACTCTTTTGGTCAGCTTGGTCATAGTGACTGCGGCTTTTGAACTTGTTAACATACAAAATCAATTATCAATGCCAAATCCTTTTAGTAGAAATGGTTCATCACCAGCTAGAATGCGTTATACCTTATTAAAGTAAAGGTTATGTCACAAATCTAGCGTTCGTACATGATTGCGTGCATATAACTGAGGTTATTTGTTAGGCAGGGCAAAACGTGTTTTTGAAACATAATCACATGTCATGTGTGTCTTAAAGCAAAATAACTTCTTTCTAAACTATATCTTAATAGTGTACCTTCCACTTGGATACACGATCAATGTCAAGTTGTTTTATTTTGTAGTCACCCAGTCGTCGGACATGTAATCTCAATTAAGAGTCTGAAGGTCTACATCAACCATCTACATTATACGCTCATATCTTGCGGTGCCAGTGTGGATAATTCAGGCCTGTTAAAATGTTGAGCTGATATGCCGGCCATTAGACCCGTGCACAGGTAGCGAGATACCCTCCGCCAAAAAACAAACAGTACGCTTGAGGGGATTAAAAAAGTGAACATTCCCCCGTCTTCCGATGTCATGACCGGCAATATGCAATTTGGTTAGAGTTAACGACGACGATGTTATGAATATACAAAATATTACGATTTTATAATGTACAAATCATCAATGAACGCTATTTTATGAGCTGTGCCTTCATCCATAACAGCGAGTTTACAGGTAACACAATATTTTACGGCCTCGTTGCATAACGCTTCCTTGTACGCGCGCTCGCAAATTTATTTGATATTTTTGTCATAAAAGTAATTAATTCTCATAAATATATAAAAAGAAATAGGGGCGCCAGGAGTAAAATCTAAAGCGCATGCAGAAGTTATTAGGACAGGATACTGCGCTTCACAAAACAAATCTTCTAATACATAAAAAAACTTGTATGAAAGGTACGCTCAGGGGGTTTTCATTTGGTATCGACACACATGCCCAAGTTACCGGAGACTTCTATGTCTGAAGACATCTCAGATTGTTGGTACATTCGGCAGTAATTTCTTTTAATATTTATTGAATGTTGGTTGAAACACATTATAGAGCAAACAAATCAAAACAAATCATTAGTCAAAATCAAGTCATGCGTGCAATTCACGAAGGTGGAAATTGTGGGTAGGTGTAATGTAATGGCATAATAAAACGAATAAAACATGTCTGGAAAGGAGTAAATATGAAATTGTACACTTACAAATAATAATGTTCGTGAGCATATAATCTGTTCGTGTTTTGGGCCGGTTGACATGTACGACCCCACATATAATCTGTAACACAACAAGTATGCTATATTATGTAACCCTGGCGGAATTGTTTCGTGCAAGCGGTTGCATAGGCTATTGTTATGTCATGCGCCAGACGCAGGTAGTGTAGTCGCATTGAGCCACACCCAGTCGCAGTTAGCTAGGGATCATGGACGTGTCCACAAAGATATACGTACAGTTCTCTCGGCTCCGTATTACGAGTATCAATATACACGGCCTGGTGAGTTATTTTTTCAAGTTTATATATTATACATAATATTGTTATTAGAATGCTGTGCAACTTAAATTGTTTCTTGATGCCCCATTACTCGTCACTTCGGGCATGCCAGCTATAGTATGACAGGTGAAGGAGTGTTGTGTCGTATAATGTTAAATTGTGTTTACAGACTACTTACATATCTAGCATGCATTTTAACTAATTATTGTTATGTATAGGTATGTCGTGTGCATACGTTTGCCTTTACATCATATGATAGTTATTACTTAAAAGAAGTACTTAGCTAAAACAAGTTTCTCAGATTCGTTGTCTGTACAAGTTCAGACAAGTGTCGATCTATAGGTTGATATGATTATATTGACTGATTATTACATGCGGTTTAACACATAATATAATAATAATATGGTTGCTTGACTATGACTCTCTATACAAATATGCATGTTTTTCTCCCTGTCTCCCATTCTTCAACTCTCTCTCTCTCTCTCTCTCTCTCTCTCTCTCTCTCTCTCTCTCTCTCTCTCTCTCTCTCTCTCTCTCTCTCTCTCTCTCTCTCTCTCTCTTCTCTCTCTCTCTCTCTCTCTCTCTCTCTCTCTCTCTCTCTCT